>OY848918.1:6197887-6563955 GCA_963693285.1 Xestospongia muta
ATAGACATTAACTTCCTGATATACTGTCGTTGTTTGTTAACCACTAAGAAAGGAAATAGATGTGACTCTCCTTTTTCCTTTGGATGGATGTTTCTGTCTAGTAGCTAATTTTGTCTTTGATTTGTTGCAATGACAACTTTCATTTGGCCCATTAATAAGCTATAAACATTTGTTAAATGCTTATAATAAATGCTTACTCAGCACATGAACTATTAGTGCAACATATACTCTTGTAATTGAGCTAAAACTATTACTGATGTTCTGAATTAAGCATCATGTTCAATCCCAGTATAGAGCTTGTTTTATATGACATGCAGAATAATTGATTAATTACAGATTGTGCATGCTGTGCTCATGGTGACTTTTATACACTATATGATATAAATACACATGATAGTAAATCTTTACTATATATATAGGGGATCCCACATGTGTAGTGTTTATCTTATATATTTAAGCACCACCATAAATTAAACAAACTATAGTCCATCTGCTCAATGTATGAACTGTGTATGACCTTTGATACAATCGAATGTGAGGGAGGATATACAAATTAATGCGTGTATGTTTGTTTGAATAAAATATTTGACAATTTGATAGCCAATAGTCTCTCTCTCTCTCTCTCTCTCTCTCTCTCTCTCTCTCTCTCTCTCTCTCTCTCTCTCTCTCTCTCTCTCTCTATCTCTCTCTCTCTCTCTCTCTCTCTCTCTCTCTCTCTCTCTCTCTCTCTCTCTCTCTCTCTCTCTCTCTCTCTCTCTCTCTCTCTCTCTCTCTCTCTCTCTCTCTCTCTCTCTCTCAGGATCTTTACGGGTTCATTTGATAGACAAGTTCAAAATTTGGACCAGTGATGGAAAGCCACTTCATTCTCTTCAGTTTATGTAAGTAACAAAACAACTTGAGTCAAAAATAAGACACCCAATTTTTTGTTGATAGGGATACTGTTACAGGTATTGGATATGTTCCTGAGACACATATTCTGTGGGTTGCAGCTGTTGGAAGTAGCAGTCCTTATCACTTTGAGCCAAAATCTGGTGATAATGTGAGATATGAACATTAATTATAATACAGTAACAATTATGTACACTAATTAAATACCATGTAGTGTTAGTGTGTATGTATTGTACTATACACACAATCTCCATGGCAACTGTGGCATAAATGCAATTTGAAACTTGTGAGTATTAGTTTGACTTTGACCCTACTAGGATTGTCCCATGGGTCCCTGAATTACTTAGCAAGTGACCAATCATATTCATTCCTGGGAGAGTTTCAAATGAATCCAATCTGACTATGTGATATAAACACAGTGCACTACACTATATAATAGAACTATAACATTATTGTGTGTTAATGGCTGTTTGATTATTTCTTTCTTTTAGATATCTATATATCTAGATTCACAATAGCCATTCCATGACATTAGGAACATATGATAACAGGTGCTTCTTTATCAAACATGTATTCATGTTCTATATATTCCATTATGTAATACTTTCTCCCTTACAGCTGTTTACAAATCCCTCTCATTTTAGCATGACATCATAGGCATTTGTTACTAAAATTAGATGCTTGTTATTAAAAATATAGGTCTTGTCTACATAGTAGTACAGAGAGACATGACTATCATCAACAACACAACTAAAAAAAAAACTATATCTTAAAAATACAATGACCAAATAAAAAGGTGTGCTGTGAGACTTTCCATTTTTGCCCATGCATCCTTTCTATGTCATCTTTTACTCGTTGTTTGAGTCACGAACACGACATCATAAAAAATCCCTTTAAAACAATCCACCCACGTTATATGATACTTATCTCTTTGATGTGGGGACAATTTGGCCTTTGAATCACTTTCCCTATGATATACCACTATTTCCCAGAAAGCACTGTAATGTGTGGGTGGGTAATTATACAATAGAATGATGGTACATAATGCTATCAATGTGATCATCTTGTTTACTTGTTATTTTGCCAGCTGGCAGCGGTTTATTCAGCATTTGAAATACATCCCAGAAACTTCTGAGATAATAGGTGAGGTTTGCTTTTAGCTTGTAGCATACACACTCTAATGTAGTTCAATTGTATGTCCTATGTTTGTTGGCAATTGACTGTACATGAATTAGACAAGATGGCATTAAGTGTGGTTTGTATAACACCACCAATTCTGAGAAAATCAATATCATGACAGTAATTTGTAGTTTCCCACATGTAAAAATGCCTGACTAGGTAGTTAGTTAGTGATTAGGTAGTTAGTTAGTGTAATACATTAAACTCTATTGAACTCTCTTTATTAGGCATAATGTCTTCTAAAGAAGTAGTGTTGCTGAAATATAATTCAAGTGCCACTGTTTGCTGTCAGCAGCTGGGTTACAATGTTGAAAGTTTAACATACAGTGAGTGATTAGAACATTTATAGTGGGTTCATTGTACTTAACACATGAAGAGAATGTACACAGAGCCTGCTCCAAACTTGTTTACCTTTCACCTGACATATGATCTTATTCATACATAGACTTATGTACCACCACCTGATATAATACACACTCCACATAGACCTCTGTACCTGCAGTAATAAAGGTCACAGGGTCTAGTTTTGATTGAGCCTGTTATGTTTACTATACTCAAAATACATGACAGAAGTATTCAATGCTTGCTAATTTCAACCAGCAAGGATCATGATACCTAGTGCTCTGCCTTCCCAGAAAAAGGGGCTAACAATACCAGCTGCTGTTATAGGGGTGGACAGGTGGGTACATGGACTCTATGAATTGGAGTCATAGGACAAACACATTACAGGAGCTATTGTGATAGACTATTAGATCATCTATTACTATAATGATTTAATGGTGATCACACCAATTTGTATCTGTCATCACCCAGTACTGACTGACCTGATACATGTACATGTACATGGGAATTATTGATAACTAATACTAATTGAAATTGTGACGTTTTCAACACAAAAAGAAAACAGTTTTCTTTTGTGATACTATAGTTGTATATATTACTACAAAAAACAATAAATTGATCCATTCTATGCATATAAACTACAACCAATTACCGAAACCAGTTGGACACGTACCGACCCTTAAATGTATTATATTATATAATATTGTGGTGTGAGTCATGCGAAAATTAATATCTAATTATACCTTATCATCTTACACCTATTTGGCAGTCAAGCTTGGACAGGTCAGAGTTAGTGTACAGGGTATTCCCGTCTATGATATGTGGGTATAATCAGTTTTGTTTTCCTTTATATAGCCAAGAAGATTCCAATATTAATATTTTCTGCTACAAGTGAAGGCGAAATGTTAAAATGGGAGAGATTACAGTTGAACCCATTTGTGTACAGGTCAGTGTACATAACAGTTATGTAACAACAGACAGGGTGACTCTATTCAACATAGCAACAGTTATTATAGTTTTATGATAGTTTGTATTATTTGATTTTGTATTATCATATCATTGTCTCCTCTCTCTCTCTCTCTCTCTCTCTCTCTCTCTCTCTCTCTCTTTCTCTCTCTCTCTCTCTCTCTCTCTCTCTCTCTCTCTCTCTCTCTCTCTCTCTCTCTCTCTCTCTCTCTCTCTCTCTCTCTCTCTCTCTCTCTCTCTCTCTCTCTCTCTCTCTCTCTCTCTCACACACACACACACACACACACATACAGTAAAGAATCTCTCTTATACAAAGACACCTTAAAGCAGTTCTTGGAGACTGATTCTGGAAGTAACAACCTCTCGTTTTTTATTTACGGCTCTAGTCATAGTAACGAGGACGTGTCAGAAGAAGAAAGCCAGCAAGCTAAAGCGGAACTAATGCAAGTGGGTGTATTATCTGTTTTGTCTACTGTCTGTCTCAATAAAATTCTGAAAGACATTTCAGTGTAACTAGACATTATTTAGAGACACAACAAATTGATTCCTATGACATAATGTGATGCAATCATTAGATAAGAGTAAACACAAAATGGATAACAATTAATGTTGCCTATATAGAGGTTAATAGATATTCAATATACATATGTACTGTAGGATGCAATATTTACATACTGGAGTGATGATGTGTGTTGAGATCATATGTACTCTACTATATATGGATAATGTTAGTATGTATTAACTTAATGAGGAAGTGTAACCAATTGACTTCAGGACAGACTGTACCTATCTGTCTTTTATGGTTCTCATCACATCCTGTGTAGCTGAAGATGCATCCTGTACTTGCCTTTGTCTATATTTGTCCTTCTTTTAGTCCAGTCAAATACTGGACATGTTTTAACACTGGACATGTTCTCTATGTTCTCTCTTAATCTCTCTCTCTCTCTCTCTCTCTCTCTCTCTCTCTCTCTCTCTCTCTCTCTCTCTCTCTCTCTCTCTCTCTCTCTCTCCTCTCTCTCTCTCTCTCTCTCTCTCTCTCTCTCTCTCTCTCTCTCTCTCTCTCTCTCTCTAGTCTGACCATCGAGGTTTTCTTAAGACTTTATTTGTGGAGTCAATGGATTATCTGATTGCATCTGCAAGAGATGGAAAAATATGTAAGTCATGCTTTAATTAACTTGATATCATATTACAAATAACTAACTCTATACTAATCACAATGTGACCAGTACACAATTGTATTAGAAAAGATGTGATCACAATTTGTATGTCCCATCAAAGATCTTATCTACATGTCATAACACTAAAGCAGGAAATTGAATTGTTAAGGCTATCATTATTACAATACACTTATCATCTCGCTTGTCCTTACAATAGCCTTGAACTAGTAATAAATCTCATACCCTATTTTGTTAAGGAAGAATGCAGTGTGGGATGCATATATAATACAGAAGCTTATGTTAATGCAGTATAGGGTAATTATTGGCTAATAAACTATCAGACTTCAGTCCATATACTCCTCCCATTTGTATATATCATTTCTCAACTGTCTGACTAAAAAGAATTCAAATATTAGTGGTCTTCTGCATACACTGTATAAATCATAGTGAAGGAGGGTACAAGGATGTATAATGGTCTTGATGTCTCCCTTTAAAGGATACCATCACACCACCAAGACTATTAATAAAACATTAAGTTATTATAGATAATGGATTACAGCTGCTTTTTTCTGTATTTTATTAACACCCAAAGTGGATTGTAGTAAATATATTTAATTTACACATTATTACCTTTTTGATATTATCAGCTTATTGTAAAACTAAATCTATTCCTATTGTTAGCGAGGGAGTTTCTTGACTTATCTCATAGAAAATAAATGATTTTTAATTGATTATGATAAAGGTCAGATCCATTGTTTGATAGTGTACTTATTGAGTGCACAATCAGTAATCATTTAATTTATTATTTTTGTATAATACAGACTCAGTACAGAGTTCAGTTGACCTTCAAATCTCGTTATCTTAAACGATATTCACGGTCACCACAGAATCCATATAATGTAAACTGATTAGTCAATTAGCATAATGAGATTCATTGTCTGACGTCACGGATCAGGTCCTTCTCGCTGCTGTTATGTAACTTGTGGTTTGTCGATAATGTTTGCATAGCTGGCAGTTACAAACTATTAAAGTGCAAAGAGGAATTCGGAGGTGTTAAAACAGCAACACTATGCAACTGTCCTGTTGTTATAGTAACCTTTCTTGTACTGTGTAGGTGTTGCAATACTTTACAGCTTTCTTTCATCTTTTCACACACACTCACTTATTTGCAATGCTAAGGCCAACTTCTTGATTAAATATTCTTTTCAAGAAAAGCTCTATAGTTTGCTAACAAGTCTATTTAAAAATGTGAACTAGAATAAGTTTGAATGATAATAGACATGATAATACTTAAAGGAAACCACTCAATCAAACTGTTAATGATAATGTCCTTTAATGAATGGTTTGTTTGTCATTAGATGTATCACCAGTACATTGTATACATTTATTTAGAAGTATAAGTACTTTGAGTTTATAGAGTACATTGCTATATCTTTATATAAATATGGATCATGTACATTACCTTGAAGTGTGATAGTTGTTTCTATGGCAATTGTAATAACATCATAGTTCTAGAAGCTCATAGCATTGCTGAAGAGGAAATTGTATATTGTTCCATCTAATTACAAGCTAGAGAAGCCACATAATGACCATATTTAGGTTATGAATATGAATTCATGATGTAATGGTTCTAATGAGGGCTTAATAAGGGGACAATAGTGATACTAATTGTTATCTGTTTATCTCATCTAGAGGGTATTGTGGGTCCATTGTTATCTCATCTTAACATGGTCTAGACTAATAGAGTGTGACGCAAACCTTTTGTCTAGTTAATGATGACCTCATTGCCCTCAATAGCTGCACAAACAAGGTCATCAGAGGTTATCTTTTTGTTTCCTGGGTCATGGTTGATGGAGTGTTGTGTTAGCACAATCCAATAAGAGTTCAATTAAGGTCTTATTAACATACCTAATAAGGTCAGGGACAAACCATAGTTATGAGGCCATTTAAGTGCTCCTTGTAACTCTAATGATTAAAGTCCAGGTGATGTTTAATACAGTTCATGGCTTTGATATTAGAAAGTAGCTGTTTTCATCAATACTATAATCCTATATAAGGATAACTTACATAAAATTGACATCATTTTAACAGCTGGTATTATGTCGCCCACTCATAATTGCAATTCTTATTACTAATTACTAAATTAACTACAATGTAATGACTACTTTGCATGGAAATTCTATTTTTCGGGTATTTAAAATATTCATGGTCTTTTCGCTATTAATAAGTATCTCTTGTCAAGATATTCGAAAACTTTTTTCTATAAGAAGTTATAACGTCATCTTTTGTTATCAAAATAGTCCTCTAAAAATCCTAATTAAAATCTACTATTTTCAATTTACAATAATTATCTATATCATATTATAAGTGAAGTGTTGCTTAAAAGCTGTTATGCATGAAAGAACACAGCAAACCAAAAGTCATCATGAAATGTATATATAGTTGTTTGTATACACTAGGAAATACAACTCTAAACTTTTAGAGGGATTTTTATGCAATGTTTCATTTGTTAATGGCTTCCTTTTGTGATAGTAAAAGTGTAACCAAGAGGTTGACCAGCTGCTATAGATAAAGGAACACCATATATGTCCCTAGAGACCAGCCCTAACAAGCTCTCACAATAATGAATAGTGATATAACTGCACTCTAACCTGTGGTGTTGTAATTATGACATCATGATTTGAGTATATTGTTCTGTGGTATTGTCAGTAGAGACTGTCTGACATAATCGCATCCACCTGCTTTTGATTAGACTATTGACAGAATAAACTTCATGACTATAAAATTTTAATCTATTTTAATGTGTATTCAAGTTTGGCTCTGAGGTCATAGTCTTTATAAACATTTACCTAGAATATAGAGGCCCACTATTGTACTTTGATATACTGGTATTAACTTTACATTTTCTTATAATTCTGTTACATCTACAACTTAGAACAATGGGAAAGAATACAGAATATGACTAATTCCTTATAAGGAAGTGTTATATGTGTAAATACAAACTTTGGTGTTGCTTGATTTACTGTGAATGGTATATTTAAACTTCAGTGTTACATGGTCATAACAGCTTTGCTTTGAATGAGAAGTGGTGTATCCATTATGTAATATGACAGTAGCGGTTTCTGCATTAATACAATATAATGTTGCAATCAAATCTATTATAAGTACATGTTAATACTAAAGAAACTGGTTCTTTATTTTACCTAGTTTTATATTTTGTATATGGTACACCTGGTTCTTATCACTGTTATAATTATATAACACAGTAGTACCATTTACTATACTAGAGTTATAGGACAGTCTGCTTTAGCAACTACACAAGCCAGTATATGTAATTGATCATTTTTATAACATGAGTTCAATCTTTTAGCACAGTTTAATCAAATTTGTGAGTTTGTTGTTATTATAATTAATAAACATGACCTGTTGCTAATGGGAATTAATTTACTGATGACATTGCCAGACATATTATACTGACCTTTATCTGACCTCTATTGTATTACACAGAGCCAGTTGTTAGCCAATATTTCTTTTATTCTGTACTCAGTTCCTCTACCTGGTATTGTATGGTCTACCAAGAGTTAACCTCAAATTGTTGAATACATACAAACTATTAGACTATTGTGCTAATATACAGCTGCTACAATTGTTTTGTTATAACCACAATTGGCCTCCTTTTAATTATTGTGATAAATAAATATTAGTTGTATGGAAACCCAATGCCAACAACTATATTATATTAAAACCACACAGTCTTGAAGGACACAAAGAATATTATATAATATTAACCACATTGTTTGCAACTTTTACTATAGTTGTACAGGACAACCACAAATTGACCTCTAGCTTTACTTACATGTAGACTGTCTAGTCAGACAGACCACAAAACCTGTCCTGTATTCCTGGCAACTTTTAATGAGGTCACTTTAGTGTTCTTAGAATTGAGACTTGAGACTGCTGGCTTGCCTCCTTTTCTGTGTACTGGTTTTATGATATAGGTCATAGCTGAAACCACAAATATAATATTATGGATGTCCTTTCAATAACAAAGCTATATTATGTGTACTTCCATTATCTTCCATTCATCCATGGCCATTCATCTGCTCTTTTATCAATACATCTGTCATCTTCAAATTCGTCCTTCTATTTCTCCACAGTTGTATGGGGTTTTGATATGAAGGCAGCTGCTGTCCTTCGTCAAATGAGTTCTACACAAGTGTTGTCAGCTGAATTAACTTCATCATCAACCAATTCAAACGCAGACTCTCACAAAGAACTTACTGAAGAGGTAAGACATAACACATACTTACTGAAAAGGTAAGACATCACGCATAGAAGTCTGTATTGGTGTGTTTACAATATTTGGTTTTCTTTAGGAGGTTGTTACTTATAATCGTGTTGCTGGTTTTATTTGTCAATATATTCTCAACAGACACTGTGGACCTGTACAAGCACTTGCTCTGGTTGAAAACTCAAAGAAGATAAAGTCAACCTGTCTTGTAAGTTTAGCATGTAAAGGAGTTGAGGGATTCTCTCTCTCTCTCTCTCTCTCTCACACACACACACACACACACACACACACAGATATCAGCTGGATGGGATTTGAAAATTTGTATTTGGACATTAGAGAATGGACAGTAAGATAACATGATCAGTTATTGCTACATTTATTCACTATGTTTCTAAATTAGGCTAGCTGTCCAGTTAGACAACTGTATTCCAGCTGCTGACAAGGCTGATTGTGATGATCTGCTTATCACTGATATCGCATATAGCCAATCAACGTTAGTACTATCAGTTTTTAAAATTGAGGCTTATTACAATGAATGGGACTTATCTTATACTGGAGCTGATGCTACTATATACAATAAGAGCTTATGCTATAGCTTTTATAAGATTCAGTGGGGCTTATTTACCATACTAACTTATACTGGGGTTTATATACCATATAAGCTTACACTGGTGCTTATATTTCATATAGGCTTATACTGGGGCTTGTGTATTTAAGTGATTTTAATTACAGAGCCTTTAGTTCCAATACAATGATAGTTTTGTCCCCCCTGTGTCTACAGTGATACATTCCTTTTCTCTGCAAGTAATAACCACGCATATTTAATGAACTTTTCTCTGAACAATTCTGAAGTGAAATTGTTAGAAACTCTCTCAGGACACCATGATGAAGTAACTCAGGTGATGTCAAAGTTATATTATATATAAATTACTTTTAAATTGCTTTGTTTAGGTTGCTTGGAACCCTTGCAATGAAAAATGGGTCACCGGGTCTGAAGATGGTACAATCTGCATATGGGTAAGAAGCCCCAAAGAGACTACAACTTCTCTTCTAGGAAGAGATATATTACAAATCTGTGTTGAATGAAATTACATAATTTTATGAATGCATGTGTACATATTTACATGTATACATGTATACATCAAAAGATAATTGTAATATGAGATACTAGTCCTTTAGCCACAAATAAAACTAATTACAAAAGAGAGGGATGAAATCATCTGGGAGTAATAAGCCTATTGTGTTTCTCTCATTTAACATGCTTCCTCAATTCATGGAACAATTACCATATATAGCCATAGGTGTATTAATTTAACGATAGTTGACTCCCCACATACACACGAGATAAGATGTTGTCCCTGATGTAATCAGTAACAGATTATCGATAATATTATGAGCTGATTATGAGCTATATAAGCTAATTAGCTAACAGTGTTTTTCTTCTTCCTGTTGTTAAATATGATGTAGCTTTCTTGCTATACCAGGTGTGTGCACCTATATCCTTTACAGCTGGTACTATGGTAACATTGTGTATACTTGTGTGAACTTCATGACCTCCATAATCAAATTTGTAATTTCTCGTGTGAATATATTTGTGAAGTGTTTGTGTTTGGTATGAGTTCATGAGGTGTTTGTGTTGATATGAAGTGGAGAAATTGTTAATTGACTTATTATTAAGAGAGACCCCTAGAGTAATTTATCTGTATATAACACTATACAAATATGGTTGTCTATAATACATGGCTTCTGTAATGATTTTTCATCTTTTGTATCCCAGTAACTCTCTCTCTCTCTCTCTCTCTCTCTCTCTCTCTCTCTCTCTCTCTCTCTCTCTCTCTCTCTCTCTCTCTCTCTCTCTCTCTCTCTCTCTCTCTCTCTCTCTCTCTCTCTCTCTCTCTCTCTCTCTCTCTCTCTCTCTCTCTCTCTCTCTCTCTCTCTCTCTCTCTCCTCTCTCTCTCTCTCTCTCTCTCTCTCTCTCTCTCTCTCTCTCTCTCTCTCGTTCTAGTCATCTGATGGTAAGCAGTGTACCAGTACTATCTCTACATGTGGTCCAGTGAGTGTACTCTGTATTGATCATATCTATAATCTTATCATTGCTGGAGTTAAGGATCTTATCAAGTTAGTATCAATTTGTACAACTGTTTAGTATTAAGGTTGTCTGGTCGCATTCTGTCCTTCATTCTTGTTAAACGTTTATTACTTAATTCATCACTCATCAAAGAAACACGGTATGTCAATATCTCCTTTCAAGTGGTTTTGATGAAGCACATTCCTTTCATTTTCTCTGACCTTTACTAACTTATCTGTCTTCAAACAACCCACCACTACTTTCATGTTGACTTTACACATAGCACATTTCCTCTTTTATTGAATTGAAGTTGATAACAAGTACACAATGTACTATTAGTGCTCTCTAACCTTTCCTGACTGGCTTCTCATCTTCAAAACGCCCACCACAACCTTTTAAACCCATCATGTTTCCTCTTGTATTTCATTGAAGTGTACATTCCCACTAATGTAGCTTTCAATTTTGGAAGTCTTATTAATGCAGACAGTGTAATCTTGTTTCCCTAATCAGTTTAGTTTAACTGGGCTGATTTGGGGACAGTTTCATTTTCAATAAGCTTAACATCTTTCCCTTTAAAAGGCTTTATTCTAATTTATTCATTTATGGTGGCAATGTATATTCAATTAAATCATCTCTCTGTTCTTGTATCTTGTAGAGTTTATAATGACAACCTTGACGTGGTACAAGTCAGCCAGGGGCACAATGAAACTGTTTCTAGTATCCTATACATACCGGAACTAAAGCAAGTATGTTGGCTGGTAAATAGATGGGAAAATAAATGATTGGTTGCTAAGAAACAATAGAACAAACTAATTGAGCTAAACCAAATTAAAATAAATGCAGTTTACTATGTTATTTGGTGAAAGAAACATTGTTTTTCTGTCTTATATAGTATGTATCGACAAGCAACGATGGAACTCTACGTATTTGGAATTCATATGTACCCAAGGAAATATCCAAGACAATTAGTAGCAACAGTGCAACGTAAAGGAAATCCATACAAATGTTATACCAGAAACTTGCTGGTATTTAGCTGAGTGTATTTTTAATTGGATTATAAGCACAGGGTCAGGTGTACTATAATTACATTACTTTGCTACTTTAAATGGTATTATTATTTTTGTAAGGTCTCTTATTTAATTACATCTTTTATATGACAACCCATAATCACTTAATAGATTTTATACTAGAGTTAATTTGATATTATTATGTCTATTTTTGTAACAATTCTATTATTTCTTATCAATTTGTAGCTGTGAAACAAACTCAATTGGTCAAAGTGGATTATATCCAGACACGAAAACACAATAAATAATTCCTGCGTCATACTATTAGCAAATGTTGGATCTGATTTTAGTGTACATAATTGTGTCACGTGTAACTCAATATAATAAGTACAAGCATCAACTGGAATAGTTTTCAGCATGTGCATGACATGTGCCTTAGTACTGTATATGCAGATCATATGACATGTCTAAGCACTGTATATGCAAATCATATGACATGCCTCAGTACTGTATATACAGATCGTATAGATCTGAATGAAAAGTACTGATGTACATGTGATATCATATGTGCATTGTATATAGTAGTAATCCAGTTGCTAAGTGATATGTACATGTATGCATATGTAGACCAGGTGTATTTATGAACTACTATACTAATGAAATTCTCTCTATGATACTGTTGAATACATAATACTGCTGACCCCTTCCACTGATAACATCACAACTTTGTAAACAAATTCCACATTCTGTGATCAATTAACCCGTATTTCCATGAACAGAGGAAAAACCCAGATAAATAGACTATTTGATCAGCTTGGAGAGGATTGATTGAGGTCAACCTTTAGAGGAAGTCTGCTCACATCTCAGAAGTCAGTGTCCTGTAAAGACACACTCTTAATGCAATAAAATACTGACTTCTAATTCCCCTCTTTGTTATTGGAATAATGTTTGGCTTCTGGTTACTGTAAAGAAGTGTGTACTAATTTGGCAATATGTACATTAACTGAAATGAATACATGAACCAGAGGGTACTTGAAACTGACTAAATATGTACATGTGTGAGTTTATGTTTGTCTGTATGTTTGTGTTTCTATCCGATGTATCATATGTGATCCATTAGCACCTGAAGTCCAATACAAACATGTAATACTATATATGTAGCATGCAGCTGGTGGTATGAATAGTATTTGCAATACACATGATAATATCTTTGCTTAATCAGAAAACATATTCGAAGTGACAGTATTGTTTGCTGAGAGACGGTCATGTCGTCTATTAGATACCATTGTCTCTAACAGCATTACACCAACATTCCCTGGCATTCATAGTTGGCTAGCCATCCATCCAGCCAGCAAGTCTCAAACAAAGATTACATTATCATTGAAGACTGTAATTTCTCTAGTATATCAATTTAAATAGTTCACTTATTCAATTAGTCCAACACACACTCCTATTGTGGTTATCTACTATTTGTGAGGTGTGTGTAAGTGTGTACACTATATAAATGAGTGTTAAATACCTCCATAGACAAACTCTGAACTTGTGTTGTTTTTACAGAGTAAGTGAAGGCACCAACTAATTTATATGATATTGTATGTAATATAGTTAATACACAAATATATTATGAGTGAGTGAGGGACATTTATTGTGAGTGAGGGACATTTATTATATCATTCAAGTGCTTCAGGTCAGTGTGGTCTATTTCGTTTGCTATAAACATTGACAGTTGAGGGGAAATGAGGTCAGTCATAATTAATAATTTAAAATAATATTATGTGGAAATAGTATGAGTCCATCCTTTCTCTTTATCCATCCATTTATCCATTCATCTGTCCATCTATATCAACCCATCCATCTATCAATACTAGTCCATCTATTCATCTATCCATCTATTAATATCAATCCATCCATCCATCCATCTAGCATTATCAATCCATCCATCCATCAATCCATCCATTCATCCATCCATCCATCCATCCATCCATTCATCCATCCATCTAGCATTATCAATCCATCCATCCATCCATCCATCTAGCATTATCAATCCATCCATCCATCCATCCATCCATCCATTCATCCATCCATCTAGCATTATCAATCCATCCATCCATCCATCCATCTAGCATTATCAATCCATCCATCCATTCATCCATCCATCTAGCATTATCAATCCATCCATTCATCCATCCATCCACCCATCCATCCATTCATCCATCCATCTAGCATTATCAATCCATCCATCCATCCATCCATCCATCATTATAATCTACATGTCATGTCCTGTCATGTCATGTCACGTATTTTCATATAATAAGTACAAGTGGGTTGGTCTTATAGAGTTCATAATAATAAACAAGGGTGGGTTGGTATTATAATGTATTAAATCAACATATACTCTACTCAATCCAGACATATGTCTCCAAGAGAATTATAACGTCAACAACCATGGTTGTTTTAGCAAAATGAAGGTCTTATTGAGGTTATATCATCAATGATATATTTATTTTAAAATGAACTAACAGTTGACAGTGTGTTTGATATGGTGATTTATTGAAAGAGTGATGTCAAAAATTGCTGGAAATTAAACAAATTAATTAAGTTAGAGCATTAGTGTCATATTGTGAAGATAAATTCGTTTCTTTCAAAAGTAAATTCTCTACAAAAACAAAAACCTCTCCAATCATCTGTTGAATACAAATAATATGACTATTCATTGTTGTCGTAATATGATATTATGACAATACAGCTGTTATATCATCTATTGCAATAGAGTGATGCTGTGTTATCAACTACAGTGCAGCTGCTGTTATAATACATTATGTAAGCACTAAGCATTGAAGTCCCTACATCCTAAACTCTTAAGTAATATTCATCAATAACTATCACAATACTATGTAATACAGTACTATGTAATACAGTACTATGTTATACAATACTATGTAATACAGTACTATGTAATACAGTACTATGTTATACAATACTATGTAATACAGTATTATGTAATACAGTACTATGTTATACAATACTATGTAATACAGTACTATGTTATACAGTACTATATAATACATTTATTATGTCATATGATTAACTCTAGACAACACAGTACTATATAGTACAGTTATTATGTGGTATGATTAACTCTAGACAACAGAGTATGTCATAGCATTAATTCTAGACAATACAGTACTATATAATACATTTATTATGTCATATGATTAACTCTAGACAACACAGCACTATATAGTACAGTTATTATGTGGTATGATTAACTCTAGACAACAGAGTATGTCATAGCATTAATTCTAGACAATACAGTACTATATAGTACAGTTATTATGTCATATCATTAATTCTAGACAAGTACTATATAGTACAGTTATTATGTAATATCATTAATTCTAGACAAGTACTATATAGTACAGTTATTATGTAATATCATTAATTCTAGACAAGTACTATATAGTACAGTTATTATGTAATATCATTAATTCTAGACAAGTACTATATAGTACAGTTATTATGTAATATCATTAATTCTAGACAATAGAGTACTATATAGTACAGTTATTATGTCATATCATTAATTCTAGACAATAGAGGACTATATAGTACAGTTATTATGTCGTATCATTAATTCTAGACAATACAGTACTATATATAGTACAGTTATTATGTTGCATCATTAATTCTAGACAATAGAGTACTATATATAGTACAGTTATTATGTCGTATCATTAATTCTAGACAGTTATTATGTCATATCATTAATTCTAGACAATACAGTACTATATAGTACAGTTATTATGTCATATCATTAATTCTAATGTCATAACTTATAGTCCACCATTATGTAATATTGCTTAATCCTAAATAATTGAAGAACAATGTACTACAAATAAACAGAATCACATAATACAGAAGATATATGTGTTACAACAATATATTATGTAATGATTACCTCATTAGGGTGTAGAGACCTGTGTACTTTAATGTTTAGTGGTAGAGACCTGTGTACTTGTACTTCAAAGTTTAGGGGTAGAGACCTGTGTACTTGTACTTCAAAGTTTAGGGGTAGAGACCTGTGTACTTGTACTTCAAAGTTTAGGGGTAGAGACCTGTGTACTTGTATTTCAATGTTTAGTAGTAGAGACCTGTGTACTTGTATTTCAATGTTTAGTAGTAGAGACCTGTGTACTTTATTTCAATGTTTAGTGGTAGAGACCTGTGTACTTGTATTTCAATGTTTAGTGGTAGAGACCTGTGTACTTTATTTCAATGTTTAGTGGTAGAGACCTGTGTACTTGTATTTCAATGTTTAGTAGTAGAGACCTGTGTACTTTATTTCAATGTTTAGTGGTAGAGACCTGTGTACTTGTATTTCAATGTTTAGTGGTAGAGACCTGTGTACTTGTATTTCAATGTTTAGTAGTAGAGACCTGTGTACTTTATTTCAATGTTTAGTGGTAGAGACCTGTGTACTTGTATTTCAATGTTTAGTGGTAGAGACCTGTGTACTTTATTTCAATGTTTAGTGGTAGAGACCTGTGTACTTGTATTTCAATGTTTAGTAGTAGAGACCTGTGTACTTTATTTCAATGTTTAGTGGTAGAGACCTGTGTACTTGTATTTCAATGTTTAGGGGTAGAGACCTGTGTACTTGTATTTTAGTGTTTAGTAGTAGAGACCTGTGTACTTGTATTTCAACGTGTAGGGGTAGAGACCTGTGTACTTGTACTTCAAAGTTTAGGGGTAGAGACCTGTGTACTTGTATTTCAATGTTTAGTAGTAGAGACCTGTGTACTTGTATTTCAATGTTTAGTGGTAGAGACCTGTGTACTTTATTTCAATGTTTAGTGGTAGAGACCTGTGTACTTGTATTTCAATGTTTAGTAGTAGAGACCTGTGTACTTTATTTCAATGTTTAGTGGTAGAGACCTGTGTACTTGTACTTCAAAGTTTAGGGGTAGAGACCTGTGTACTTGTACTTCAAAGTTTAGGGGTAGAGACCTGTGTACTTTATTTCAATGTTTAGTGGTAGAGACCTGTGTACTTGTATTTCAATGTTTAGTAGTAGAGACCTGTGTACTTGTATTTCAATGTTTAGGGGTAGAGACCTGTGTACTTTATTTCAATGTTTAGTGGTAGAGACCTGTGTACTTGTATTTCAATGTTTAGTAGTAGAGACCTGTGTACTTTATTTCAATGTTTAGTAGTAGAGACCTGTGTACTTGTACTTCAATGTTTAGGGGTAGAGACCTGTGTACTTGTATTTCAAAGTTTAGGGGTAGAGACCTGTGTACTTGTATTTCAATGTTTAGTAGTAGAGACCTGTGTACTTTATTTCAATGTTTAGTGGTAGAGACCTGTGTACTTTATTTCAATGTTTAGTGGTAGAGACCTGTGTACTTGTATTTCAATGTTTAGTAGTAGAGACCTGTGTACTTGTATTTTAGTGTTTAGTAGTAGAGACCTGTGTACTTGCATTTCAATGTGTAGGGGTAGAGACCTGTGTACTTGTATTTTAGTGTTTAGGGTGTAAAGGTCTGCATCATAAAATTGTATCACATTCACAAGACACCTAAATCTGATTGTAACAATACTAAATACTACATGTAGACAAAGACCTTTAAACTCTAATGATAAGCTATTCACAAGACAAACTGACCTCACAAGCTGCTGGCTGTATCATAACACGCTACTGTTGTACCTGGTACTACACCGGATACTAACTACTCTGTGGCACAGTACACACAGGTGATTATAAGGTCACTACTTGTTATTATAACATTTTACTTCATTTATAATATATCACATATACACAGAATTTGTAGTTATTAATAAGTTATTAATAACTTTGAGTGTGTGGAGAGTCTTATGAGTGAGTGATGACTGATAACCATAGTAACAATTGCCAAGGTAACATCTATCGATCTACTTCACCAAATACAATATCTTGTGTGCCTAAAAAGGAAGAATGAGCTAATAGTCACATGATCATCACATGACACTGACCAATTATGGCGACAACATCAGCTAACATGTGTCCTGTGCTCATTTTATTTAAACAAGCCTAAACGAAGAGGGTGTGGTCTGTGATAAATATGAAATATTTTCTCTTACCAGATGATAGAAACCAGGTGCTCTAATTTTGCAGCGATAAGGACGACTGGATCCATCTGATACTAAGTATACACCAAACTCACCCTGTAAATGGATGGAAGAAATGGTTGAAAAAATGGACAGCACACAGACAAACAGATGATTTGAACTTAGTCAAACCTTAGGCGCTTCAATAACAGTGTAAGTAGAGCCGGGAGGAACATTGACGCCCTCAGTAAATAGTTTAAAATGATGGATAAGAGCTTCCATAGACTCCTGCAAAACACTTAAAACAAACCAACGATGAATTATCAGTTAGTTACCTTCATCTCGCCTCTTTTAGGAGGAGTAATCTTTGCATCGTCGACTTTTACCTCTCCCTCTGGCATCTGATTTAAACATTGATGTATAATTCTGAGACTTTGTCTCATTTCTTCCATACGACAGAGATAACGATCATAACAGTCACCATTGATGCCAATGGGAATAGAAAACTCAACTTTGTCATAAGCATCGTATGGCTGTACTTTCCGTAGGTCCCACTTGACACCAGATCCTCGTATCATCACACCACTAAGATATTAGATTATAAAGTATTTAATATATTGAGTTTATAATTACACAGGTAAATAATTATTCTATGTTTCTGGTATAAGAATATATCCTCTACCGAGGGAGGACACTTCCTGTGTCCCAAAGTATCCACTAGAGATAGTATTTATTTTTAACCCTTACAGATTGAGATTATGTGACATTTGGAATGATTACATTTTTAATTGTTTTCTTGTGAAGACAAAACTTTACACTGGAATTTTTTCTCTTCAAAAAATACCCACAATTCTAGCACAGGTCTTACAGTTGAGGTGTCATTTTTCAACATGTTTTTTTAAATGTTAAGACTTAATTATTCTGTTCTCTAAGAGTCAGTGTCTAAGAAACTACTTAACAGTATAAGCGAAAATTTTTGAGGGGTCAATTTTTACGAATTCTTCTAAAAATGGTTTCAGTAAGTAAAAATTTGGCAAAATGACTTATTTTCTAGTCCAATGTTCACTTTATTATTTACCACCTCATTTACTGAAAACAAAATCTCTTTCTAGTGCAATCCTTTTGAATCAGGTAATCTTAATACTAACACTTGAAAATATTGGTTAAAGAGATATCTTTCACATCATTACCAACACTATAAACACGTGAAAAAACATGGAACTCTTATCTATT
Source organism: Xestospongia muta (assembly GCA_963693285.1). Classification (NCBI taxonomy): domain Eukaryota; kingdom Metazoa; phylum Porifera; class Demospongiae; order Haplosclerida; family Petrosiidae; genus Xestospongia; species Xestospongia muta. Next base: position 6,217,106 of record OY848918.1, read on the forward strand.
AAAATTTTGTACAGGAAAAAAATTTGATACTTTAAAGGAGTTTGCCAATTTCACCAAATTTTTATCCCACCAACATTTTCTTCTATTAAACAAATATTCAATTCATACCTTAACCCATAGTCATAAGCTTGCTGTGCAGTAACAATACCAATATCAACAACACGCTGTTTCCATATACGATTATGAGTTAATAACTACAAGAGATAAAATAATACATCATCTTAATAACTAGCTCCACCTACTTCTTCAACTTCATCAAGACGTACTGAAAACTGTGAAATAAAGTAGTATATATCATCCATTAGACCAGCTGGGAGGTCCTGAGCCACACCCCCAGGACGTACATATGCAGCATGTAACCGAGCGCCAGACACTCTTTCATAAAACTCCATCATCTAAAGAGAAAATATCATAAAAAGAAAAGTTGTTTATCGTTTTACTTTCTCTCGTTCCTCAAACAACCAAACAAATGGAGTATTTGCACCAACATCTAAAACGTGAGTTGTAATGGACATAATGTGGTTTAAAATTCGAGTTATTTCAGCAAACATCGTACGTATGTATTTAGCTCTTTCCGGTATCTTAATACCCAGTAGATTCTCGACAGCTAATGAAAATGCCTGTTCATTACACATCATGGAGACGTAGTCAAGACGATCAAAGTAAGGAAGAGCCTAAGGAGTGAGGGGTCAGTAATATCCATTAATTAATAATGTAGGTGTGGTTGTAGCTCTATGAATTTATAATAAGTTGGTCCAACCTGTAAGTATGTTTTGTACTCAATGAGTTTTTCAGTGCCTCTATGTAGCAATCCAACATGAGGGTCGCATTTTAATACAGTCTGAAATGGAAGGCACATGACAGTCACATGACAGTCTATTTATATTAATGAAATATAATAACAGTATTATTGCATTATCTCTACCTCTCCACTGAGCTCCATAACAAGACGAAGTACTCCGTGGGCAGCTGGATGTTGAGGTCCAAAGTTCATTGTCAGGTTGGAAACTGGTTTTTCTGGTAGCATATCTAAATAGGTGTGGTCAATATATATTCATATCAGGCTCCACCTACGTGTTACATCCCATACAGCTGACTGCTCACTAGGGTACATGACGTTACCAGTCCAGTTACTAAGGTTACCAGGGAGTTTCATGGGCTGAAGTTCCTCCATAGCCTTTTCGTTCAGCTCAGGTTGTCTGTAGGTGGAGCTTAATCTAGACAAAGGAGCAATCATTTACAATGCAGAATTATTAGATGAGGTGTACCTTGTTATAGCAGGGCTAATGGAGGGACATACTCCCCGCAATATTATAGGGGAAGATTGTAACAGATGCCTCAATTTAAAAAGACTTCTGGTTGACGCCATATCTAAATAATAATTATGGGTGTGGCTAGTTATGAATTACGATAATAAACAGTTATTATACAGATAATGAATATTAATTTTATATTAGTTTTTTAGTACTACTATTATTTACAGTTTGCATATATTTCAAGATCGTAAGTAAATTACAAGTGATAGATGTATCTAGAACTATTTGTTAAAGAAGTTAATATATACACCAGCTGGAGATATCATTATAGAGCATAAAGTATATATATGTGTAATTATTTGCATAATGAAACTAATACCATAAAACTATTAAAGTGATCATTTTAAAATCAATAACAATTATAATAAATAAATTCAAAAACATATATTCTTTAAAAAATAATAGACAAGATTCTTTATAATAAAATTCATTACTAAACAATGTCGATTATTAGTTATTTATTTATAATGGGCAGGGTTATTCTTTTATACATTTATACACAACGTGCTTGCAGTAGTAACTATCACCTCGTGGAGTCAGCTGATGAACATTAAGAAGAATTAGAGCCTGTGCTATCAAGCAAGTATGATAACTAGAATTATTTACAATTCCTTTTCTAGCTTTTTTAGTCACTAATAAATATACTATTTAGAAAATAATTTTGCATTAAAGTTAGAAATTATATTGCAGTTTTCTGCTTGACAAAATTGCTAGGAACTTATTTGGTAGGTCAGTTGGTGTGGCTTGTTCAGAGCTTGTTAATTTACAAGTAAACAAGTGAAAGTACAAGAAAACACAAGAGCTTGTATTGTTGTGATAATGGGGTTAGTGAAGGGTTTGGAGTTGTGATAACATCCCCACAGGACTTATCCTTATTGCCAGTGTTGTTTCTATTCTTTTAATGCTAAAATTGAGTCAGGTAATAAATTGGGATAAATTAGTCAACCATCTTTAAATCTTTGCACACATTCTAATAGTGTTGTTTTAGTAGACATAAGGTGTTTTAGTTTTAGTATTAGTTATAGTAAAAGGTAAAATTTAATTTAGTTTTAGTATTAGTTATAGTATTAATGTGAAATTTAATTTAGTTATAGTATCAGTTATAGTCATATTTAACAATAGTTTTTAGTTGAAAGATGTTATATAGTTAGTTATTCAATGGTGATTTATGCGCATGTACTTGGTGGTTAAATCTACATTACTATATGAGGAAGATTTTATATTAATAAATTAAGTTGCAAATTATCATTGTAAATACAAATCATTCATTCTCATAAGCATTTCTCGTTCCAAGTTATCGTCACAAAGGTGGTTTCACTTCCCAGTCTAGCTGTAGCCATGCTTTCTAGTTAAGCTTAACTAATTGATAACTAGAAAATCACTCATGCATGGAAGGTTAAATGCTCAAACAACTCAGACATGCATTACCTAACATGATAATTATACTAAATGCTTCACACATTCTATGTGGTTAATAACTAATATAATTGAGGCTATTTAATTTAGTATTAGTTATAGTTCAAAGGAAAGTTTTAATTTTAGTTTAGTTATAGCAACATTTGAAAAAATTATAATAGTTATAGTTTTAGTTATAGTTAACTAAAATTTTTACTCTCTATAAAAATATTTTAGTATTAATTATAGTTAACTAAAACAACACTAATGCCTAACAGACATCAGTTGATCTATCCCATAAAGACTGTTATTGTTAACAGTATGGTTTGTGCCTGACTGGGCTGGGCTGTTTGAATCAAATTGGCTGGTTTCAAGTAGGATTAGTTTTCTGGTCACTTTATAAACTTTGAGGTAGAGTAAAATATTTAATCTTGCAAACCCTGTTGCACAAGGTCACTGCTAAAAGTAACCTATCTGTTTCCCATTGAGCAAAATAGAACAGTTTTCTTTATGTATTTTCTGTACAACCATTTTAAACTTATCTAGACAGACTTATAAACGATTAAGTTAATTATAGCTCTCAGACAATGAGGCTCCTACTTCAAGTGGTGACTTCCTTGAGTAAAAATTGTCTCTATATATTGCAATGCAAGAAAGAATGCTAACTACATATACAAGCACCTGTTACAATTAATTACAACATGAAATTGTCCTCTGTAAATATAACATAGATTAAAATAATACACTCTATAAATATAGAGTATATTGTCCTGATTGAGTGTTTTCAGAGCTCATTTATAATTCATTTAGTTTTTCAAATTATGTACAAATCATATTTTTGTTTTATATGTAGCAGCTGGTACTATTATTATTACATTACATGAGGTATTATGGAAGCACAAGGCTCAGGAGATATGGGAGATCGTCCACAAGGTTTCCGTAAGCGAAAGAACACAGCTTCAGAACTCACTCCAACAAAAGTTCCACATCTCCAAGAAGACATGGATGAAATTTTGATGTCCAAAGAAGTTACAAATTTTGTCCAAGCACCAGATTCAACTCAACCTGACTCAAGTCCTACTGAAGACACGCCCACTCATAGTCCCCTGTCAAACATAGACTCAGTTGTGTCGACCAATTTGCAAATGATAACTAAGGACTTAAGCAACTTCCGTCGTTTTAGTGCACGAGACAAAAAAAGGACAGATTTTTTTATTCCAACTGAGTTTCCACAAAGATTTAGCATTATGGAAAAGCCTTTCAAATCTCATTCTTTTCAAAGTGTTCGTAGAGCACTTAATTTTGACAGGTTGAAACATCGTGTCTTACCTGCAGAGCAAAACCACAATGAAGACCTTGGGTTCAATTTCATCAACGCTAACGATACAGTTGGGATGGAAACAGAAGTGGTTAGGGCGCAAAATATTGCTGCAGGGAGGAGAGAGAGGTCAATTATTAGAGACTCCCAACCACATGTAAGTAGGTTGTTGACTTTGTTGGTGTGAACTTTGTCAGGTAGGATGAGGTGATAGGTCTAAGGTATGAGACAAGACACCTGTGATGTCGTTTATTTATTGGGAATATATTTACAGTGTGGTCAATCAGATAAACACATTATCTGGTCTTATATAACTAATAAATTTTTTTTTGCTATTGGTGATGTGTGTCTTGTCTTGTCAGTTAGCACTATCTGTTCGTTATCTGGTCTTATATAAGACTGCTTTGATTTTATTCTTGTGTGCAAAAAATACTTCAAAGTTTAAATATCTCCTCATTCACATGCATATACTGATTTTGTAAGTAACCAGTAGTCTATTACCTCAGTGTTCAAATTAACCTACAAATTTAGTAACAAATGAAAACGTTTTGTTAGCAATGCTGTCCTCTTCCTTACTTTGAGTGGGTTCATTTCCTGTAGGAAAGGAACATAGTTGATTCTCATGCTTTTCCTGTTGGGTCACTTATATGGGGTAAATTACCAGGATATGACTGGTGGCCAGGCTATGTCATAAGCTATGGCAAGAAAGATAAGGCAGGAATGGAAACAGATGACAAGGAAGATGATGATGATGAAGAGGAAGAGGAAGAGGAAGTTGAAGTAGCCTGGGTTAAATGGTATGGAGATAATCAGCTGTCCCAAGTAAGTACACTTCTATATCAGAATGTTGGTTGGAATAGAGAGTCTCATTTTATATCATTTGTTTTAGAATTTGACAGAGTACTGTCAGTAGCTCTTCGTGATCAGACCTTTTGCACAAAACAGTTTAAAATTTTAAGTCTATTTGTTCTTTCTTTTTTTCTTTTTTTCTGAGCAGCTGTCATCTCGTAAACTCTGCTCCTTTGCCCAATTTACTGAGTATCTTTCTCCTAATAAAATTAAAGGATTGTATAAGAAAGCTCTTTTTGCAGTTCTCAAAGTTTGTTTAGCTATGATGTTGCTTTCTTGTGAAATATCCATTTCTAATTAGGAGGCTGCTAAGAGATGTTCAAAGGATATTGGAAGTGCCAAGTATGAAGATCGGAAAGCAGCTTGGACGTTTCATCCATCATTGTTATCGTCATGGTTTGAGGAAATGGGTATCATAGGAACAACAACAGAATTTGTGGAAGAAGTAACATCACAAGATGAGGTCAGACAGTTCAATTAAAAGCATATTCTATAGATCACCAATCCATCCATTTATCCATCCATCCATCGACTTATCTATCTTTATAATCTGTAGCTCCCCCAACAAAATAGTCCACTACATTCTCCTGACTCTTCATCTACAAACACACCAGCAGTTAAGAACTCAATCTTCACTCCCCTTCTTACATCTGACTCCAACAATCTCCCTAACAAAGAAGGAAAAGGTAAAGGAAAAGGACGAGGAGGACAGATATTGCTCTCTAGTCTTGAGAAAGACCTACTAGAATGGGGACTGATGAGTTTTCCCCCAACTGGACCCGATGGATTCAAGCCACGTCAAGGTATACCTTAGTATAACTATAATTTGCACTGTTCCTTGTTTGTATTAAAGAGGACCTTGTTGAGGTTAAGGTGTTCTCAATGGGTACTTCCAGCAATGAAGTGATTGTTAAAAGTGAAGATGGATTTATTCCTGAGTCTAGAGAAGAGAGAGGAGACGAGGGAAAGAGAGGACAAGGAAAGAACAAGTTGGTATTGGTTCAGACGAGAAGTAAAGGTATTTGAAACAAACCCTACTTCTAATTTATTTTGAGTGGGTTTTTTTATTTTTAGCTCAATTTGAATTAGTAATGCAAGGACAGCTTGATATTGAAGGTTTGTAATAAATGTCCTTTTATTTTGTTTCTGTTTATTCTCTTTATTGTCACCTAACCTTATCTCTAGATATCTGTATATCTTGTGGAACAACTAATATTGTTGCAGAGCATCCTCTCTTCCATGGTGGTCTGTGTAAGCCTTGTAAAGTGAGTTATTAACACCACACTGATCACTACCTGATTTGTATCACTCTGATATTAATACAATATAATAGACAATTTGATTCAAACTTGACATTATATTGATTTACAGGAAAGTTTCATGGAGTATGCCTATCTCTTTGATGAGGATGGAACTCAAGTTAGTATATATTTATTTGAATTCTTTGTCATAACATTACTTTCTTTACAGATGTACTGCACTCTATGCTCTGGTGGAAATGAGGTCTTCATGTGTGACACACCAAATTGTTCCAAGTAAACGAAATAACTTTGATAGCACTGTAATAGTGACCTTCTTTCTATTTTCAGAGTGTACTGTGGACCTTGTATTGAGAAGTTATGTGGAAAAGATGAGAGACTATCAGTACGTATCAGTAGTGTGTTGTATGTTTGCTAGTGTCTGTCTGTCTGTTTGTCTGTTCATTAAATCTCTAGTCTGACTGTCTTCTTGCTTTTTGACTTTTTCTTTGTTAACTCATCTCTTTGTCTGTTTATCAGGTTCAAGAGATGAAGGAATGGCAATGTTATATGTGTTCTGAGAACAGCAGTGTTGGCGTAATTAAAAGAAGAGAAGACTGGAATCGAAAACTTCATGAGCTGTTTCTCAACGACAATGAAATGCAATATGTATGTCACAAACCAACTTACAATATGTCAGTAATCGCCACTCACTTTGCACTAGGAACCACTGAAGTTTTTGCCCCCTGTACCAGCTGAAGAAAGGAAGCCAATTCGAGTACTTGGGTTATTTGATGGGATTGGAACAGGTATGACAAACTGGTATAGAAAACCTGTTTTATTAATATGTCATGCAGGTTTGTTAGTCCTGAAAGAGTTGGGTATCAAAGTAGATGTATACGTTGCATCTGAGATTGATCCAGATGCAGTAAAGGTACATCATGTGATAATCACATGACTTGACATAATATTTTATGATAATCATATGTTATTCACATGCAGGTATCACGAGTACAACATCCAGAAATAATTCATGTTGGAGCTGTGGAATATATTACAGAGAAGGAGGTTAATTAATCTAATGTATCCCTATCATTATATTAGCACATAGGTACATGCTTGGGGTCCTTTTGATCTTATAATAGGAGGAAGTCCCTGTAATGATCTCTCAATTGTTAACCCAGCAAGGAAAGGAATTTATGGCAAGCAAAAATAAATAATTTAAAAGTAAGTGTCTTTATTTTTAGATGGAACTGGCAAATTGTTTTTTGAGTTTTTCCGAATTCTAAGCTATGCTAAGCCACGCCTATATGAGCAACGTCCTTTTTTCTGGTTGTATGAGAATGTGGTTTCTATGAGAGCTCCTGATAAGCAAATAATAAGTCGGTTTTTACAAGTTAGCTAATACAAACTCTATCTTAAAACTTAAATTATTTTTATCATTCTCTTTCAAGTGTAATCCAGTAGTTGTAGATGCTAGAGAAATATCAGCTGCTCATAGAGCTCGTTACTTCTGGGGTAACTTCCCTGGTATGAACAGGTACATCATTGATATTCATTCCTAATTATAAACTTTGACCTTTTCAGACCAACAATACCTCTCCCAGGAGATCGTCTAACACTTCAAGAGTGTCTTGAGCCTCACTGTTTCAGAACAGCCCAGGTACTTTGCATATATTTGAATGTTTAAGTGTATTTTGTTTTCACTTTCAGTTTACAAAATTGCGGACTATTACAACAAAGATGAACTCCATCAAACAAACAAAGAAAGCCATTTTTCCTGTTAGAGTTGAGGTAGGAGCAATGGGAGAAGAGGATGAGGATGAAGACGGTGATGTCCTCTGGTGTACAGAAATGGAGAGGTAATGTAGAGCCCAAGCAAGGATAAAGGACTTTATGAGTTCCTCGTAGGTTGTTTGGGTTTCCTGATCACTATACTGATGTGGCTAATCTTGGTCGATGTGGACGTCAAAGATTGTTAGGGAAAGCCTGGAGTGTTCCTGTTGTTAGACACTTGTTTTCACCTCTCAAAGTACAATTCTATTTTCAATGTATATATTTTTACTCTTCATTCCCCCTACAGGACTACTTTCAGTCCAACACTACAGGAATGCCATCCTCTATCAAACATCCTGAAAGCTCCACCCCTACATCTTTACCAGAAACCAAGGAACTTAGTGTTACTATGACAACCCAAGAGCTGTCCCCATCAGCAACATCTGCTATTGTAGTAAATCCAAGTCTAATACCTGTAATCACTCCTGTTACCACGAAAACACTTGATATTGTAACTCCTCCAGAACCTTTGTCTCCGGAACCAGAGTCTGTGATTTGTATTGAGAGTGATGTGTGTCTGGAACCCTCCTCAAATGTTAGTAGGCAAAGCTAATTAATTAGTGGGTAATTCCCCATACCTCATTTAACAATCTAGTTTTGGTATACATTTAAAGCTATATCACTATTTTTCTGTTTATTCATTTGCTGTCTAAACAAATATTACATTGCTACTATATTTAATTTCTAGGTCAACCCTGTTATTACATTATTTAATTGATCACTTAATTATATATAACCCTGTTATTACATTATTTAATTGATCACTTAATTATTTATAACCCTGTTATTACATCATTTAATTGATCACTTAATTATCATTTAATCACTTAATTATTATTGTCTAATCACTTATCATTAACTGGTCTATATTTTCATTTATTCATAAAAATTTATTTCATATACATCAAACAGTATATTAATTATGACGTTAGTTCTTGTTTCCATAGAAACTCCTCAATATAACCAGGAGGAGTATGTAAACAATTTGCGACACAAGTATAGATCAGCAATGTACCCCAATCAATAGAGGTGGGGCTAGGGGTGGAGTCTAGGTTCAGATAATAGAGAAGCTGAGGCATAATCTAGATAACATAAAAACTATTAAAATTTAGACTATTACAGAGTTCCAAATGTATTAATTTGAAGTCTGGAATACGTGTATCTGTAATAAGGCATAGTATAAATTGAATGGGATTTAAAATTTATGTGTGATTGTCTAAAAAATTATCTGAAATTCATATGTACATGTGTAATAAGGTATACCACAAATTGAATGGGATTTTAAAATTATGCGTGATTGTCTAAAAAATTACCTGAAATTCAAATGTACACGTGTAATAAGGTATAGTACAAATTGAATGGGATTTTAAATTTATGCGTGATTGTCTAAAAAAATTATCTGAAATTTATATGTACATGTGTAATAAGGTATATTACAAAGTGAATGGGATTTAAATTTTATATATGATTGTCTAAAAAATTACCTGAAATTCAAATTGTCTTGTTCCTTTGCATATTTCACAAGGAGGAATATTGTCTGGTATCTGATCTATTTCATTTGTAATTAACAAGGGTTCACCCCCAGGTTGATAGCGAATTACCTGTAATCAACAATACCCTTTATAATGAATGACCTAGACAATAAAGACACTTGTGTGTGTGTGTGTTCAAGAAACTAGTTCTACTATATTATTGGAACTCAAGATTGTAACTTGTAAGTATATTTCTCTCTACTAAGGATATTTTCAAGGAGTGTCCACTAAAGAAAGATGTAGTTTACCTGTTCTGGTTCAATGGCTACTCGTTTTCTAAAGTTACTAAATGTCTTGTCCTCCTTTACTAAATTAGGTACATCTTTAACAAGATCTTTAGTATCTTTAAATTGTGAAGTGTTATATTTTTCATATTGAACATAGGTCAGATAATCTTCCATTCTAGATTATAATAAACTAATATCACATTTGATCATTAAATATTTCCTATTACCTCTCCTTTTCAGATCGTTCTTTTTCAGTAGACTTATCTGGCTCTGTTTCTGTGATAATTTCAAATTCAGGTAACAGGATACCAGTATCAGAAGATGTAATGTCACTAATACCTATCTTACCTTTGAGGAGAAATAAAAACAATTAATACCACAGTTTGATTAATTACATAGCCTGCTTTCAAATTAACTCATTTTTTTAAAGATTTTTAACTTCAAAAAAGTTTGTATTTGACCATTAGAGTAAGGCCCTTGATTTGCTTTAAAATGAATCATTTTGAAAACAAGCAAGCCAGCTGTATGTGTAGTATAAGTAGTAGCACTGTGTATAATGATCTTATTACAGAGCTAGAGTGTTATACAGACCATCTCGTAAGTCTTTGCAAGTCTTTTTGTGGCTCTTCTTCCAGTCTAGTATCTGATGATGTTGAGAGCAGTAGTGTACTTGATGACACTGCCCACATTTACTAGGAGCAGGGCAACCACATATATGACACAATGGTGGAAGAGATGGTGTCACATGTGAGGATGAGAATGAGACGTGTGAAGGTGAGGTAGATATATTATTTGAATCAATGTTTGTTTTATCATCTGAAACAGTTTCTTTATCTTTCAAATTTTCAGTTTCATTGTTAGTGGGATAATACCGATTATCTTGAGGTAAATAAGATCGTAAAACTCTAAATGGTTTAGCATTATGGTTCTTATGACAAGCTGTATCTAGACACATAAAGACAAAAATACTGCGATGATAAGTGTCTGGTTCATCTGATAACGGAGCATAAATCTGAAGGAGAAGGATACACGGTTTGTTGCATTCTTTACAGATCAGCTGGTCTGATGACGGAAGATGTACCGGGTCTAGCCAGGATGGTTTCCCCCCAACTTTACTGGGATAGAATGGACTGGTTAGCTGTTCAGGAGAGCTACATTCTTCGAGAAATCCAAGCTCGACCGTTGCAATTCCACTAGCCATTTTACCACGTGGATGTACTATTATAGGGAGGAGCTTCAATTGGCTGGGGGAGGAGTAACAATTTAATACAGAAATGCAAAAGAAAAACATGAGAGAATTGTTGAAAAATATACAAAAGAAATTAAACTATAGAACTAGAAATAATAGAGTAGTTAGCAAATTAAGATTAATTTTTTACCAAAAAATAATTCTTTGTTTAATAGCCTCATAATCATCGAACTTCTCACAACTCTCTTTGTGTGATCTGGATAACCACAGTCTCTGGATCGTACTATTATTAATGAGTGCAGTGAACATTGTCAGGAAGTTATCGCTTGTCAATGCAGTATGGTTGAGATGTAGTTCGGCCAATGATGTAGTTTCCTGCAAGAGTTCAGCAAATGTAGTTGTACTTTCTGAAGTAATCATAGGATTATAGCTGATGTCCAAACGCGTCAATGTTTGTTTTTCAATGATCCCTTCAGAGATCTGTTGGACACATTTATCATTGATGTTGCTGTTGTGAAGGTGTAGCTCTTTTAATACATTGTTGGTACGTAGCAAATATGATAAGCAACTTGAATCATCTTCATCTTCATTGTTGTCTGTTATGGCAAGCTTAACATTCCACATTCCAAATGTTTCAAGCGTATCATTAGTAGAGAGAGCATTGGTTATTTGCTTGATGCTGCCAGCAAGTGAAGAGGAGCGAAGTTCTAATGTCTTCAGCTTCTTATTTCTTCCAAGTCCCCCTGACAGTGCGGTAATGCAATTATTGTCCAATGGAGTATCAATTAGAATAAGTCCCTTTACTGGACACTCATTGAGATTGCTAACAATCACCAATGAACTTTCAGGGGATGCCTTGTAGACCCAAATGTTCCATTCTGTTTGCTGTTCCTCTTTTAATTTGCTCATAACATCTTCACTTTGTTTAGGAGTTGGTGAAATGAGCTCAACAATATCAGAATACCACCGAACATTTTTAGTGTCTTCTATGAGAAAGCAGAATAGTTTATACATTGTAACTGGTTATCAAATTGAATGCAATAATTACAATAATTGGTTTAAATCAACTAATACTGCTTACCTTCTTTTGACTCTGTAACATTAGCTGAGCTTGTTAGATTATCTATTAACTCTGAAAGTAAATGATAGAATATATAATGACATACAAGTTGTATATTACTACCTGTGAGGGATTTCTCTGCATGTTCTTGAGCATGCTTCTTTATTTTTGATGTTGTTGGCGAAATGAGCTCAACAACATCAGAATACCACTCAACATTTTTAGTGTCTTCTATGAGAAAGCAGAATAGTTTATATGTTGTAACTGGTTATCAAATTGAATGCAATAATTACAATAATTGGCTTAAATCAACTAATACTGCTTACCTTCTTTTGACTCTGTAACATTAGCTGAGCTTGTTAGATTATCTTTTAACTCTGAAAGTAAATGATAGAATATATAATGAAATACAAGTTGTATATTAGTACCTGTGAAGGATTTCTCTGGACGTTCTTGAGCATGCTTCTTTATTTTTAATAAGATGTCTAGATGCGGAAAGAGTCAAATTATGTATATGGTAATCGCTAATTACCATTCTTTTTCTTAATTGTGTTTCTGCTCTCTTCTAATTGTAGAGCCAAATTTGTGATTATCTTTTGTAGATCTTCTACCTCCACTCGTAATTTTGTCTCACTACCTGTCATAAAATAGTTCACTCATTACAATTTTAAAAATATTAAGACAATATGAAAGATTGAAGCTAAGTAGTATTCCTAAAGTAGTCATTGATTTTCCTGATGCTTTATAACTTGCTTGAAAGAAATAGTCACAATGTAAGATCCCTCAATATATGAAAACCTAAGTACCAAATAGTTTTAGGACTAATACTAGCCTCGTACCCAGGCGTTAGAGTAGAACGTCTGGTGACTACTGCTTGCGCATGCACGTAATTATTTAAACATATTGACATCATAATTACTACTTTTTTAATTAAATGACGAATCGATGGGCTGGGTTTGTAATGATGACGTGATTGACGTTGCATTCACTACACGAGTTTGAGCATGGCTAGGTGAGTGGTTATGCAATGATTTAGTGGAAGCCAAAAGAGCAACAAACTTGTTCAGTGCTGTTGGGATGCAAAACAACTAGGTTTCTCGAATAACTTCTTTGCTTGATGCCATCATTTCGAGAGATCATGGTCTCTCTTTATATATTTGTATTAAGTGCAAACTTCGAATTGTCTCTCTAGAGAAATATCTTGCAGACTTAAAGGCATTCAAACAGCTGGTTCCTAGCTTCTTTAAAGCATACAGTAGACCAGCAGAAAAGTTTCTATCAGTACTACAAGTAGCCATCACAATTAATCTAACATTGAGGTTAAAGGAATTTTGACGTCGTAGTTGACGGAGGATTCCTAGGGTATACTATTTTCCAAGAAATCTGTGGAAATTAAACGCATGCGCAAACAGTAGTTTCCAGGCGTTTAGCCTGGGTACGAGGCTAGGACTAATACCTGTTGCGTATTGCGTATAGGTGATTTAAAAAACTAAAATTAATATGTCATCTGTGGCTTGTTTCAAGCAAATGCAATAACAATGCCACTCTCCTTGTGGATTAATAGATCCATAATTAATACCATGTCTATCAATTATTATTATACACATGTACCTTCTAATTCCATAGTCTTTTTTCTACTGGTGGTTTGTTGTAGTTCCAGTTGACCTGTCAATTGATCCATAATTAATACCATGTCTATCAATTGTTATTATACACATGTACCTTCTAATTCCATAGTCTTTTTTCTACTGGTGGTTTGTTGTAGTTCCAGTTGACCTGTCAATTGATCCATAATTAATACCATGTCTATCAATTGTTATTATACACATGTACCTTCTAATTCCATAGTCTTTTTTCTACTGATGGTTTGTTGTAGTTCCAGTTGACCTGTCAATTGATCCATAATTAATACCATGTCTATCAATTGTTATTATAATACACATGTACCTTCTAATGACTTTATTTCCATAGTCTTTTTTCTACTGATGGTTTGTTGTAATTCCAGTTTACCTGTTAATTGATCCGTAATTAATACCATGCCTATCAATTATTATTATACACATGTACCTTCTAATGACTTTATTTCCATAGTCTTTTTTCTACTGATGGTTTGTTGTACTTCTAATTGACCTGTCAATTCCTTTGTTTTCTCCTTTACCGTAGTTTTAATCTCCTATAATTATATCAATATGTAGCAACTATTGTCTAAATCACTCACACTTACATGTATGTCAAAAATGGTGTAGTAACCAAAAGACAATCTAGATAATCCTATCTCTTTCAGCTCCTCAAGACTCTCCTTTGCTGTCGTTAGTAGAATATCCATCATATGTTGTGGAGCATAGCAGGTAATGATGATGGATTCACCTTCATTTATTGCTCTAACTTGTACATTGTTTACTAAATCTTTGAAGGCTTTTGCAAGTAAACATTTAATATCACTGATTGTGTGTTTGTCAGCTTCCCATTCTAGAACAAATACAATAGTCTCACAAATGAGTGGATGGGAAAATGAGTCTATTTTGAACGTCTGGTTACAACATATGTCAGCTTTGACTTTGTCGCAAAAATCATCAACTTTCTTTTTGAAATCTTCAATGTGATTTTTAGCTTCAATAATATTGTAGTGATCAACAATAGCCTCTAAACAGGCTACATTAATAATGGTGCATTTGCCTTCCACTAGATCCATAACATTATTGAATGACCTTGCTATCCCCAATTGATGCGTTAGCTCTGGGAAACATCTCTGAAGATATTTTTTAAGTGTTCTTAATGAAGAAATACTCTTAACAACAATGGGTACAACCTTCTCCATGAGATTTCCATAAGCTACTCTCATTTGATCAAAATTATACACATAGTGGGGTTGCATTCTGATTTGAAAGGTCTTATCTATTAATTATTAGTAGTTGATAATATTAAATTCATAAAATTTACTTACTATACTGTTGGAGTATATTGTTACCAATCATTACTGTTTCTTCAGACTTTAACAAAACACTGGCAAAGACTCTCAATTTGTTTGGATCCGCAGAGACAGTAGTACAAAGTGCTCTCAACGGACCATCACCAAGTACACCTTCCATCCTAATCACTTCATCTAATGTCTCCTTGGAGATCAGTCTCTCTGTATATAAAATCTGAACAATCTTTTTAGGAAGTATTAGCTTATCAGCGTGTCTCTGTAACATTTGACAAGCTGTAATGGATAATTCTGGTTCTTTTTCAGCTAGGGATAACAAAATCAATATTAAAAAATATATGGAAATTGTTGTGTACCATTTCTTTTGGCATTTCTAGCAGAAGTTGTTTCTCCTATTTTTTTAAGAGCACCAGCTAATGTTTTCCAAGTTGGTCCACCTCTCTCATCAACTTTGTCCACCCTTCGCAGCCAATTAGCTAAGCACTCTAGAAGACATCGAGTAACATCTGGCCCATGTTGTGCTTCAATAGCGTCCAATGTATCCTTTATTAGGCCAAGGTTTAGACCAAGAATCATCCAATTACGTTCTAAAAAATGACTACTTTTCAACAGTTCTAATACTTCATCTAGATGAGTAATATCTATGAGGAAATAAAAGGATATGTTACTTTGATAACTCTTTTAGAGAAATATTTGACAAAATATTATCTTCTTGTGGAAAATCTTACCTAATTCTTTTGAAGCCATTGCCATTTTGTCTTCAAGGTTAGTTAGTCCTTGGGAGGTTATAGCACATATTCATTACTTACAGGATTATACAGGAAATACGGCGCGGGGGTTACGCGTTAGTGATCATCACTATTTGTCGTTACTTAAAAATAATTATATTTAATAGTCTAATGCTGACAACATATTATTATACAGTTTTTGCATTGATTACTAATTACTATGGAATTGTTAGTTTATAGACTCCAATAAGTGAATTCTTAGAAAGGACACGTATGTTATACACAGGACGCTCCCTATTATAAATTCTATAGTGACAGCTGGCCCTCAAATGCATGCCCAGCATCCATGAAAATTCCTTTTAGTTTGATGTTATACTGCTATGGCCTTTCAATATTTCATTAATTACTACATAACAATGATAACATGTGCGACAAACGAGTCACATCTTTATCTTTTATGGGAAGTTTAACATTCCACAAACCTAAGTGTTTTTTATTAGTAAGGAGAGTGTCTGTTATTTACTTGATACCACCAGTACACGGGAAGAGTGTAGTTCCAGCATTTTCATTGTTTTATTGCTAATAAGAGCTTCTAACAGTATAGTTATGCAGTTACAATCCAATGGAGTGTCATATATAATACTTAGTCTAGCTAGATGGATAACATCTAGATCTATATAAGTACAAAGATTGTTTAGTTTCTGTCTCATGAGTGTAAAATCTATAAAGTCTTGTAATTCCTCTTCTCCTCTTTCCACATCTTTACCAAATAATCTCAACACTCTATTTAACTAATCATCATCTCATTAATAAAACTGTGTTAAATTGTAGCTTAATGTAAAACTCACTCCAGACACATCTTTTGATGACTGGTTTCTTATTTCTACTTTTATCACTGCATGCAGTAAGTACATTTATTCAAACTATTTGAGAAAATATTTAGTAGATTATGTACATCATATTTTACAGCCAAAAGTGGTCTGGCAGACCATTTTTGTCATATTGGACCATTTTAGCAGCCAAAGGTGATCTGGGGGGATCAATTTTGTGTTGCAAAAAGTGGTCCTCCACTTTTGCCGTGACAGATCGGACAAATTCAAACTTGTAAATTTTAACCACGTGTATAAAAATGGCAGCTGTGGGAAAAGAAAGAGTAAAGATCTAAGAAAGAAGCCAAAATGGCTATATTACGCCAACAGAAATCCAGAGAGCTGCCATTTCAGCTGCTCTACTAGGCAAGGATGTGTTAGATGCAGCAAAAACAGGCTCAGATAAGACACTGGCATTTCTCATACCAATTTTAGAACTCCTCTGGCGAGAACGTTGATCTCAAGTTGATGGTCTAGGAGCTTTGGTTATCTCACCAACAAGAGAATTAGCATATCAAACTTTTGAGGTTTTACGAAAGATAGGATTCAAGCATGATTTCTCAGCTGGTCTTGTCATTGGTGGGAAAGATCTTGCCTACGAACAACCAAGAATCCTTCGTACCAATATAGTCGTTTGTACTTCAGGACGATTATTACAACATATGGATGAGACACCTAACTTTGAATGTAATTCGCTGAAAGTATTGGTATTAGATGAAGCAGATTGAATCCTCGATCTTGGTTTTAGACAAACAATGAGTTCTATTATTGAGAACCTTCCTGCTGACCGTCAGACCCTACTTTTCTCAGCCACACAAACAAAATGTGTAGATTTAGCATTGTTGAGTTTATCAGACCCCGAGTACATTTCAGTACATGAACAGTCAACAAGCATTACACCAAACAAGTTGTCTCAAAGTTACATTGTCTGTAATTTAGAAGACAAATTGGCTACCTTGTACTCTTTTATCAAAAGTCATTTATTTGTGAAGTCTATTGTCTTTATGTCTTCATGTAAACAAGTGTCCTTTGTCTATGAAGCACTTCGTCGATTTCATCCAGGTGTTCAACTAATGGCGTTAAGCGGGAGACAAAAACAAGTAAAACGAGTTTCAATATATGAAGATTTCTGTCGTAAGAAAGCAGCTGTTTTATTCTGCACTGACATTGCTGCTCGTGGTCTCGATTTCCCTTCAGTTCACTGGGTAATCCAAATGGATTGTCCTGAAGATGCTAACACTTATATTCATCGAGTTGGTCGTACAGCAAGATATGAGAAAGATGGTCAAGCATTGCTATTTTTACTTCCATCAGAAAAAGAGGGCATGTTAAAAGAACTGGAAAAAAAGAAAATTCCTATCAATGAAATTCAAGTTGATCCAAAGAACACTTCAAGAGTGTCTTGAGCCTCACTGTTTCAGAACAGCCCAGGTACTTTGCATATATTTGAATGTTTAAGTGTATTTTGTTTTCACGTTCAGTTTACAAAATTGCGGACTATTACAACAAAGATGAACTCCATCAAACAAACAAAGAAAGCCATTTTTCCTGTTAGAGTTGAGGTAGGAGCAATGGGAGAAGAGGATGAGGATGAAGACGGTGATGTCCTCTGGTGTACAGAAATGGAGAGGTAATGTAGAGCCCAAGCAAGGATAAAGGACTTTATGAGTTCCTCGTAGGTTGTTTGGGTTTCCTGATCACTATACTGATGTGGCTAATCTTGGTCGATGTGGACGTCAAAGATTGTTAGGGAAAGCCTGGAGTGTTCCTGTTGTTAGACACTTGTTTTCACCTCTCAAAGTACAATTCTATTTTCAATGTATATATTTTTACTCTTCATTCCCCCTACAGGACTACTTTCAGTCCAACACTACAGGAATGCCATCTTCTATCAAACATCCTGAAAGCTCCACCCCTACATCTTTACCAGAAACCAAAGAACTTAGTGTTACTATGACAACCCAAGAGCTGTCCCCATCAGCAACATCTGCTATTGTAGTAAATCCAAGTCTAATACCTGTAATCACTCCTGTTACCACGAAAACACCTGATATTGTAACTCCTCCAGAACCTTTGTCTCCGAAACCAGAGTCTGTGATTTGTATTGAGAGTGATGTGTGTCTGGAACCCTCCTCAAATGTTAGTAGGCAAAGCTAATTAATTAGTGGGTAATTCCCCATACCTCATTTAACAATCTAGTTTTTTTTGGTATACATTTAAGGCTATATCACTATTTTTCTGTTTATTCATTTGCTGTCTAAACAAATATTACATTGCTACTATATTTAATTTCTAGGTCAACCCTGTTATTACATTATTTAATTGATCACTTAATTATATATAACCCTGTTATTATGTCATTTAATTGATCACTTAATTATTTATAACCCTGTTATTACTTCATTTAATTGATCACTTAATTATTATCATTTAATCACTTAATTATTATTGTCTAATCACTTATCATGAACTGGTCTATATTTTCATTTATTCATAAAAATTTATTTCATATACATCAAACAGTATATTAATTATGACGTTAGTTCTTGTTTCCATAGAAACTCCTCAATATAACCAGGAGGAGTACATAAACAATTTGCGACACAAGTATAGATCAGCATTGTACCCCAATCAATAGAGGTGGGGCTAGGGGTGGAGTCTAGGTTCAGATAATAGAGAAACTGAGGCATAATCTAGATAACATAAAACTATTAAAATTTAGACTATTACAGAGTTCCAAATGTATTAATTTGAAGTCTGGAAGACATGTATCTTTAATAAGGCATAGTATAAATTTAATGGGATTTAAAATTTATGTGTTGATTGTCTAAAAAATTATCTGAAATTCATATGTACATGTGTAATAAGGTATATCACAAATTGAATGGCATTTTAAATTTATGCGTGATTGTCTAAAAAAATTACCTGAAATTCAAATGTACACGTGTAATAAGGTATAGTACAAATTGAATGGGAATTAAATTTTGTGTGATTGTCTAAAAAAATTATCTGAAATTTATATGTACATGTGTAAAAGGTATAATACAAATTGAATGGGATTTAATTTTATATATGATTGTCTAAAAAGTTACCTGAAATTCAAATTGTCTTGTTCCTTTGCATAATTCACAAGGAGGAATATTGTCTGGTATCTGATCTATTTCGTTTGTAATTAACAAGGGTTCACCCCCAGGTTGATAGCGAATCACCTGTAATCAACAATACCCTCTATAATGACCTAGACAATAACGACACTTGTGTGTGTATGTGTGTGTGTGTGTGTGTGTTCAAGAAACTAGTTCTACTATATTATTGGAACTCAAGATTGTAACTTGTAAGTATATTTCTCTCTACTAAGGATATTTTCTAGGAGTGTCCACTAAAGAAAGATGTAGTTTACCTGTTCTGGTTCAATGGCTACTCGTTTTCTAAAGTTACTAAATGTCTTGTCCTCCTTTACTAAATTAGGTACATCTTTAACAAGACGTTTAGTATCTTTAAATTGTGAAGTGTTATATTTTTCAGATTGAACATAGGTTAGATAATCTTCCATTCTAGATTATAATAAACTAATATCACATTTGATCATTAAATACATATTTTGTATTACCTCTCTTTTTCAGATCGTTCTTTTTCAGTAGACTCATCTGGCTCTGTTTCTGTGATAATTTCAAATTCAGGTAACAGGATACCAGTATCAGAAGATGCAATGTCACTAATATCTACCTTACCTTTGAGGAGAGATAAAAACAATTAATACCACAGTTTGATTAATGACATAGCCTGCTTTCAAACTGACTCATTTTTTAAAGATTTTTAACTTCAAAAAAATTTGTATTTGACCATTAGAGTAAGGCCCTTGATTCGCTTTAAAATGAATCATTTTGAAAACAAGCAAGCCAGCTGTATGTGTAGTATAAGTACATTAAGTAGTAGCACTGTGTATAATGATCTTATTACAGAGCTAGAGTGTTATACAGACCATCTCGTAAGTCTTTGCAAGTCTTTTTGTGGCTCTTCTTCCAGTCTAGTATCTGATGATGTTGAGAGCAGTAGTGTACTTGATGACACTGCCCACATTTACTAGGAGCAGGGCAACCACATATATGACACAATGGTGGAAGGGATGGTGTGACATGTGAGGATGAGAATGAGACGTGTGAAGGTGAGGTAGATATATTATTTGAATCAATGTTTGTTTTATCATCCGAAGCAGTTTCTTTATCTTTCAAATTTTCAGTTTCATTGTTAGTGGGATAATACCGGTTATCTTGTGGTAAATGACATCGTAAAACTCTAAATGGTTTAGCACTATGGTTCTTATGACAAGCTATATCTAGACACATAAAGACAAAAATACTGCGATGATAAGTGTCTGGTTCATCTGATAATGGAGCATAAATCTGAAGGAGAAGGATACACGGTTTGTTGCATTCTTTACAGATCAGCTGGTCTGATGACGGAAGATGTACCGGGTCTAGCCAGGATGGTTTCCCCCCAACTTTACTGGGATAGAATGGACTGGTTAGCTGTTCAGGAGAGCTACATTCTTCGAGAAATCCAAGCTCGACCGTTGCAATTCCACTAGCCATTTTACCACGTGGATGTACTATTATAGGGAGGAGCTTCAATTGGCTGGGGGAGGAGTAACAATTCAATACAGCAATGCAAAAGAAAAACATGAGAGAATTGTTGAAAAATATACAAAAGAAATTAAACTATAGAACTAGAAATAATAGAGTAGTTAGCAAATTAACATTAATTTTTTTTACCAAAAAGCAATTCTTTGTTTAATAGCCTCATAATCATCAAATTTCTCACAACTCTCTTTGTATTGTCTGGGTACCCACAGTCTCTGTACTGTATTGTTGTTAATGAGCGCAGTGAAAATCATCAGGAAATTATCATTCGTCAGTGCAGTATGATTGAGATGTAGTTCGGCCAATGATGTTGTTTCCAGTACTAGTTCAGCAAATGTAGTGGTACTTTCTGAAGTGATCATAGGATTATAGCTGATGTCCAAACACGTCAATGATTGGGTTTCAATGATCCCTTCAGAGATCTGTTGGACACATTTATCATTGATGTTGCTGTTGTGGAGGTATAACCCTTTTAATACATTGTTGGTACGTAGCAAATATGATAAGCAACTTGAATCATCTTCATCTTCATCGTTGTCTGTTATGGCAAGCTTAACATTCCACATCCCAAATGTTTCAAGCGTATCATTAGTAGAGAGAGCATCGGTTACTTGCTTGATGCTGCCAGCAAGTGAAGAGGAGTGAAATTCTAATGTCTTTAGCTTCTTATTTCTGCCAAGTCCCCCTGACAGTGCGGTAATGCAATTATTGTCCAATGGAGTATCATTTAGAATAAGGCCCTTTACTGGACACTCATCAAGATTGCTAACAATCACCAATGAACTTTCAGGGGATGACCTGTGGAGCCAAATATTCCATTCTGTTTGCTGTTCCTCTTTTAATTTGCTCATAACATCTTCACTTTGTTTAGGAGTTGGCGAAATGAGCTCAACAACATCAGAATACCACCTAACATTTTTAGTGTCTTCTATGAGAAAGCAGAATAGTTTATAAATTGTAACTGGTTATCAAATTAATTGAATCCAATAATTACAATAATTGGTTTAAATCAACTAATAGTGCTTACCTTCTTTTGACTCTGTAACATTAGCTGAGCTTGTTAGATTATCTATTAACTCTGAAAGTAAATGATAGAATAATAATGACATACAAGTTGTATATTAGTACCTGTAAAGGATTTCTCTGCATGTTCTTGAGCATGCTTCTTTATTTTTGATAAGATGTCTAGATGTTGAAAGAGTCAAATTATGTATATGGTAATCGCTAATTACCATTCTTTTTTTTAATTGTGTTTGTGCTCTCTTCTAATTGTAGAGTCAAATTTGTGATTATTTTTTGTAGATCTCCTACCTCCACTCGTAATTTTGTCTGACTACCTGTCATAAAATAGTTCACTCATTACAATTTTAAAAATATTAAGACAATACGAAAAATTGAAGCTAGGTTACATATGACATCCCTAAAGTCACTGATTTTCCTGATATTTTGTAACTTACTTGGAGGAAACAGTCACAATATAAGATCACTCAATATATGAAAGCCTAAGTACCAAATACTTCTAGGACCCATACTTGTTATGTATAGGTGATTTAAAACACTAAAATTAACGTGTCATCTGTGGCTTGTTTCAAGCAAAATACAATAACAGTGCCACTCTCCTTGTGGATTAATAGATCCATAATTAATAGTGTATCTATCAATTGTTATAATACAAATGTACCTTCTAATGACTTTATTTCCATAGTTTTTTTTCTACTGATGGTTTGTTGTAGTTCCAGTTGACCTGTCAATTCCTTTGTTTTCTCCTTTACCATAGCTTTAATCTCCTATAATTATATCAATATGTAGCAACTATTGTCTAAATCACTCACACTTACATGTATGTCAAAAATGGTGTAGTAACCAAAAGACAATCTAGATAATCCTATCTCTTTCAGCTCCTCAAGACTCTCCTTTGCTGTCATTAGTAGAATATCCATCATATGTTGCGGAGCATAGCAGGTAATGATGATGGATTCGCCTTCATTTATTGCTCTAACTTGTACATTGCTTACTAAATCTTTGAAGGCTTTTGCAAGTAAACGTTTAATATCACTGATAGTGTGTTTATCAGCTTCCCATTCTAGAACAAATACAATAGTCTCACAAATGAGAGGATGGGAAAATGAGTCTATTTTGAACGTCTGGTTACAGCATATGTCAGCTTTGATTTTCTCGCAAAAATCATCAACTAACTTTTTGAATTCTTCAATGTGATTTTTAGCTTCAGTAATATTGTAGTGATCAACAATAGCCTCCAAACAGGCTACATTAATAATGGTACATTTGTCTTCCACTAGATCCATAACATTATTGAATGACCTTGCTATCCCCAATTGATGCGTTAGCTCTGGGAAACATCTCTGAAGATATTTTTTAAGTGTTCTTAATGAAGAAATACTCTTAACAACAATGGGTACAACCTTCTCCTTGAGTTTTCCATAAGCTACTCTCATTTGATCAAAGTCATATACATAGTGGGGTTTCATCATAATTTGAAAGGTCTTATCTGTTAAGTATTAGGGGTTAATATATAAGATATAAAATTCATAAAATTTACTTACTATACTGTTTGAGTATATTATTACCAATTGCTACTGTTTCTTCAGACTTTAACAAAACGCTGGCAAAGACTCTCAATTTGCTCGGATCTACAGACACAGTAGTACACAGTGCTCTCAACGGACCATCACCAAATACACCTTCCATCCTAATCACTTCATCTAATGTTTCCTTGGAGATCAGTTTCTCTGTATATAAAATCTGAACAATCTTTGCAGGAAGTACGAGGTTATCGGTGTGCCTCTGTAGCATTTGACATGCTGTAATGGATAATTCTGGTTCTTTTTCAGCTAGGGATAACATGATCAATATTAAAAATATATATATGGAAATTGTTGTGTACCATTTCTTTTGGCATTTCTAGCAGAAGTTGTTTCTCCTATTTTTTTAAGAGCACCAGCTAATGTTTTCCAAGTTGGTCCACCTCTCTCATCAACTTTGTCCACCCTTCGCAGCCAATTAGCCAAGCACTCTAGAAGACATCGAGTAACATCTGGCCCATGTTGTGCTTCAATAGCATCCAATGTATCCTTTATCAGGCCAAGGTTTAGACCAAGAATCATCCAATTACGTTCTAAAAAACGACTGCTTTTCAACAGTTCTAATACTTCATCTAGATGAGTAATATCTATGAGGAAATAAAAGGATATGTTACTTTGATAACTCTTTTAGAGAAATATTTGACAAAATATTATCTTCTTGTGGAAAATCTTACCTAATTCTTTTGAAACCATTGCCAGTTTATCTTCAAGGTTAGTTTGTCCTTGAGAGGTCTATTATGGAGGGCTTCAGTTAATTCAATTTGTGGTTATTTAAAATTATATTAATAGTCTAGTTTTGACAAGATATATACAGTTTCTGTTTTGGTTACTAGTTACTATGGGATTGACAGATCATGTACTTCAATGAATGACTTCTTTGAAAGGACATATATGTAGTACACAGGACAGTCCCTATTATATATTCCGTAGTGAAAGCTAGCCCGGCATTCATGAAAATTCTTTTGGCTTCAACATTGCATCAGACTCAAATTTCTGATACTTCACAAGCAATTATAATGTTATTTGCTCAGACAATTTTTTACGTAATACATTTGAGAAATTGAAATATATAACGTGTGACAAGTAAGTTGTATCTTCATCTGCTATGGGAAGTTTAACAATCCACAAACCTAATGTCTTGAGTCTATTGTTAATGAGATTAGTAGTTCTACCATTTGCATTGGTTTATTGGTGGCAATAGTCTCTTACAGCATAGTTATGCAATTAGAATCCAATGGAATGTCATGTATAATAAGTCCCTTCACTGGACACTTATAGAGATTGCTAATGGTTATCATAGCACTTTCAGGGGTTGATGACGTGTAGAACCAAATGTTCCATTCTTTTTGTTGTTCCTTTTTTAAGTGGTTCATGATGTCTTTGCATTGTGTAGTAGTTGGTGAGGTGAGCTCAACATCATCATACCACTGAACAATTCCGGATCCAGATCCTCTTATAACAGAGGTTATATGTAGCATAGTGCATCCAATATAATAGTTACATGCATGTGATGAGTAGCCTGACTCTGCAGGGATCTTCTCCTGTTTACTCAGAGCAGTAGCTAATGTGTTCCAAGTTGGTCTACTTCTCTCAGCAGCTATCTCTACCCTTTGTCATCATAGAGACAAACATTCCAGAACGCATCCAGTTACATCTGTCAATATTGTGTTGCAATATATAGTGTCCAACATCTCCTTTGTAAGACCAAGTTTCAGACCAAGGTGTACCAGTTCTGTTCCAAAAACTGACTGCCTTTCAACAGTTTCAATATTTCATCTAAATGGCTAAGATTTAGATAAGTAACATGAAAAAAGATAATGATAGTTGATAACAGTATTATAGATATGTATAAGTTGTGACAGCAACCATACTCATTGAGATAGCGTTTGTATTATAAATTTTGTATTATAAATCTTTCCTGGGTGAATTTGATATATTTCTTTTTGAGGTTCTTTTGCACCCATTATGCGTCTCTATAATTAGAATAAGGTCAAGGTTTATTTTAGTTATTTGCATCGTGTGTAGACTCTCAAGGGATGTAACCATGTTAATAAATATAGAAAATATTCAAAGCTTGATAATTTACTTTCGTGTGTTTATCACGGAACCATCCGGTGATCGAAAACATCAGTTGCCGTTATTGCTTGTATATTTTAACCACGTGTTCACAAAATGGCAGCAGTGAGAAAAAGAAAGAGTAAAGATCTTGGAAAGAAGCCAAGATTCAGACCACTGCCGAAGTGGAAACAAGAATCAAAACAAATTGAAGAAGTAGTTTCTCAATATGATATCATGAAACCAGAAGATTTTGAAAGATTTTCAGATATTCCACTCTCTAGACAAACCCAGGAAGGACTTAGACAAAATGGCTATATTACACCAACAGAAATCCAGAGAGCTGCCATTCCAACTGCTCTACTAGGGAAGGATGTGTTAGGTGCAGCAAAAACAGGCTCAGGAAAGACACTGGCATTTCTCATACCAATTTTAGAACTCCTCTGGCGAGAACGTTGGTCTCAAGTTGATGGTCTAGGAGCTTTGGTTATCTCACCAACAAGAGAATTAGCATATCAAACTTTTGAGGTTTTACGAAAGATAGGATTCAAGCATGATTTCTCAGCTGGTCTTGTCATTGGTGGGAAAGACCTTGCCTACGAACAACCAAGAATCCTTCGTACCAATATAGTTGTTTGTACTCCAGGACGATTATTACAACATATGGATGAGACACCTAACTTTGAATGTAATTCACTGAAAGTATTGGTATTAGATGAAGCAGATCGAATCCTCGATCTTGGTTTTAGACAAACAATGAGTTCTATTATTGAGAACCTTCCTGCTGAGCGTCAGACCCTACTTTTCTCAGCCACACAGACAAAATGTGTTAAAGATTTAGCATTGTTGAGTTTATCAGACCCCGAGTATATTTCAGTACATGAACAGTCAACAAGCATTACACCAAACAAGTTGTCTCAAAGTTACATTGTCTGTAATTTAGAAGACAAATTGGCTACCTTGTATTCTTTTATCAAAAGTCATTTATTTGTGAAGTCTATTGTTTTTGTGTCTTCATGTAAACAAGTGTCCTTTGTCTACGAAGCACTTCGTCGATTTCATCCAGGTGTTCAACTAATGGCGTTAAGCGGGAGACAAAAACAAGTAAAACGAGTTTCAATATATGAAGATTTCTGTCGTAAGAAAGCAGCTGTTTTATTCTGCACTGACATTGCTGCTCGTGGTCTCGATTTCCCTTCAGTTCACTGGGTAATCCAAATGGATTGTCCTGAAGATGCTAACACTTATATTCATCGAGTTGGTCGTACAGCAAGATACGAGAAAGATGGTCAAGCATTGCTATTTTTACTTCCATCAGAAAAAGAAGGCATGCTAAAAGAACTGAAAAAAAAGAAAATTCCTATCAATGAAATTCAAGTTGATCCAAAGAAAATGCTCTCCATTCAAGGGAAACTGGAAGCATTCTGTGCTCAAGATGCCAAGATGAAGCAGTTGGCGCAAAAGTGTTTTATTCGTTATCTCCGGTCTGTTCATCTACAATCTAACAAAGAGATATTTGATGTAAGAAAACTTACTACAACAAAGTACGCATTTTCGTTAGGACTGCCACAGGCTCCTCGAATTAGGTTCTTAAAGAAAAATGACCAGGGCAAGAACTGGGAGCAGCAAAGTGGGGAACATGAAGAGGAGACAGCTACAGAAATAACAGATAGTATTGTTGAGGAGGACCAACCTTGTCAAAGCAAGTTGAAACAGAAATTCCGTACAAGTTCTTTTGATGATGACATTTTAACAATTAAACGGGTTATACTGTGTGGTTCTAGACCATCTGAATCAGAACCCTTAGCAGAGACTCCACCCACTTCATCCGGCACTAAAAAAGTAAAGTCTAAAATTGCTGTAGCAAAGTCTCTTTTAAACAAAAAATTCAAGGTCAACACTCACATCAAATTTAATGAAGATCTCTCGGAGGACGAAGTAGAACCAACAGATAACTTGGAGGTAGACTCTTTGGAAGGAGATAGTGATATTGAACCAGTACCTATTGAAGACTATGAGACTAAAGTAAAAGCTCATATAGGTGGTATTGATATGTCTGAAGCAAAGTCAGTCATGAAGACAAGGGATCTTGAAGATCGTCAGATAGAACGAGAGAGAATTCGAGAAACACATCGTAAGAGACGTCTTAAAAAGAGAGAGCAGAGGTATGAAGAGAGTGAGATGGGTGGAGTCACATTAGTTGCTTCTGAATCACTGGAAGAGAAAGATCAAGGTGACAGTGACAAAAGTGTGGATAGTGAGGATGACAGTGTGAATATTAAACGACGAAAACTAGATACATCAGATGACTCTGATGACAATGAAGATGATTTGATGGGAAATTTATCAGATGATGAACAGTTAGCATTGCATTTGTTAAGGAACAAAAATTGATTTGATATTGAGTATACGGATTTGTTGTTTTTATTCTACCATTCCGTTTCTGTACAAATTTCAGAATGTTTCCGTTCATGTCCGTTGTTAACGGGGATCACACGAGTTACCAAACAAAATGGCGCAGAGACTGGTATCATTGGGAACAAAGGTAGCATCCTCTTCTTCTCGACTAGTCTTCAAATCAGCTGAGACAGGAGCTGGTAAGCCTGTAGTAATGATATAGCTATCATTACAGCAACTTAAACAGATAGATAACACACAGTGACCATGTATACTAACACTCGATAATATAGTACATTATTCCATTTTGTTGTTCTATTACAGCATTGTTTAGCAGAGCTCGTCCTCATTTGAGTAGGTTCTGGGGACATGCTAGAGTTGAGCTAGGACCACCTGGATTGTCACAATGGCCAGAAATAAAACAAGGATTACAGAAAGTATACAGAACGACAATTACAGGTACCACACCCACTTACTGTGTTGTGATATGAAGCATAGGTACATTAATCACAGATTTATTCCCAGACTTCCTGTGAGTTGTGTTCCAAATTCAGGAAGTATGGGGACAAGACTAAAAAGAGTTTAAATATAATCCAACATTAATGGATATTCTTCTCTTTGTTTAAATTTTATAGGTAAATTTGTTGAGAAACCAATGAAAGAGGTACTCCAGAATGTGTTAGTTGGACTAGAGATTGGTTGTTGGTTCATTGTAGGAGAAATGATTGGCAGACGTAGTATCATTGGCTATAAAATCTAGATCATGTGACCGCTCTGTTATAATACACTCCATGTATTTAATCTATATGTGTACGAGTTAGCTTTTCTTGAAATTAGTAAAAGATAAGACATCAATAATTTAGTAAAATATGAATGTATATGGGGAAGGATGGTAGTTTCAGTGAAGGGAGAGGATTGAACTCATTGAGTACTGCTAGCTCAAGGGTGATTTAGAATAGCAAGGTTACATTGAGATCCACGGGACAACATCAAGAGGCAAGTATAAAGAAATAGATGAATTATAGAAAAGCACATGCTTCTACTGAACATTATAACAGTATTTGTTTCCTAATTTGTACTAAACACTCTTACTACTATGTGCACTAGCTGTAGTATTGAGAGAACAGTGTCATAGTTCATACTGTCTCTAGAGCTAACTTTAATAATGAATACAACCTCTGTACATCAGTAAATGAATTATACATTGGTACTGGAGTACATCTCATATTTTTCCCACAATAATCAACCTATAGTGATAGGGAGAGATAAAGTAGTGAAATTGTGTCATTCACCGCTGCTCCTCTTGTAGTAATAAATTCATTAATTGATGCCAAAGGACATGAAAATTGTATAGATAACTGACAACCTCTCTCTTGTAAATTTTTTGATGTAACAATAGTCACATGACCTACATATATCGGTGAAAATGAATCAACAAACATATCACTTTTATACATAAATTACCTTTTGTCTTCTTACTCTTTGATTCTTCTTCTGAACTGGGACCATTCTCCTCACTACTAAGGTTCTCTTCAATCAATAACTCCAAATATCCAGTGAGTAAATGAGACTTACAACACAAGTCTGTCATTGAAGTCTCTTTGAAAATCTACATGACAACATTAAAAGAACACATTCATTATATGCTCATACTTCCAATGAAGCAACAAGTGGCATAAGACTAAAAACAGGAGGGTTAGAAATTTGAAATCCAGCTGCTCCTGGTTGTAGTTGGAGTACTATATTATAATGTGTAATAATAATTGTACTAAAAATCATGTACATCATTATGTTACTAACTATTGCTCATTTCCATTCTGCTCTCTCTTTGATGTGACCACCATCCTAATAACCTATGAGAAAGAGAGAGAGAGGGAGGGAGAGTTAGCTATTTAAAGTATTTCTCATTAATCATTTCTTTACCTTGGTCGATTAAAATCATATGCATGTTTCTCGTGTATAAACAACCCACCTGGAGAGCCTGGGCCTCCATTTGTATACTATATATAAAAATTAGATCTTTAATGATTAATTGTTACTTCATCACAAACCTTATATGTACACCATACAGCAACATCCACCTCCCATTCGTGTAATTTTAACTCAATATTACCAACAGCATGAGCTAAATCATATCCAACGTAACAGCCCTACATCAATTAATCAGAGCCACTCCCACTAAGTAACACATGAATGAACCTTTTTATGAGCTACTTCAGTAATTGTTTTCATGTCAAAAACATGTCCAGTTTCATAATGGACACCTAACAGACAAAATGAAGAAACAGTATAATTGATTGAGGCAATCAATCATTACATAGATTCCAATTGCATGATATCAAAGTTAACTTATGCAAAATAGCAAATATCATACTGTCACTGATAATTACGTAACTAATGCTATATTCTGGAATTGGGAACTTATGTAGCTAATAATCAGATGTATGAAGACTTTGTTAAACCATATAGAAAATAAGATGGTGGTATAGGATTGTCAATTTGTCACTATGGAATTTGTAACATGCTAATAAACTAAATATCAGCGTCAATGTCCATTCCATAGTAAATAGTAGTCAAAACAGTTTATGCTGTAAATACTTTTCAATATAAATATCACATAACTCAAGTGAACATCCCATGCAAATTAAATGATCATTCATTAACTGGTTAATTCAACCATGTAATGTATCTTCACATACTAACCTGATAACAAAACTAAAGCAATGGTGTCTCCCTGTTCCTCAATGACATTTAATATGTCCTCTGTTTGCCATATATGCTCTCCCTATACAAGGAAAGAAGAGATCAAGAGATACATTATCATTCATCAAATAATCACAAGGAATACCTTTCTTGGTTCAACAAGTATCATTGAGTCCTTCGGATTAATACCATGCCAATGAAGTTGAGATTCCACTGCAAACTGTGATGGTCACATGACAGTAATTATTTCAGTGGTGACATAATACTTACAATATCTGAAGGAAAGGCACCTTTCTCTAGCAATATTTTGTAACGTTGTTGAGTAGGACGATAAAAAGACACCTATCATGAAAAAGTATTATGAGTTTAGTATCATTGTATCATGTGATAGTCATGTCCTATAGTACCATTGCCATATGAACATTGACTGTTGACGCATTCATAGTAATGACCTCAATAGGCTTAGCACCTGTAATAATATAAGTTTGTATGTATCATATCAAGTTATTCATTTACCAACAATCCTAGCACTCTCTTCTTGTACTAAATCTTCTATTGGTAACCATGGATACTGGCCATCCCAGTGACCATATGCACCCCTACAAAATAAAGGCATTTAGTACAGTTGACTAAACTCTTATATACACACTTAAAATAGCATTTTGTCACTTCAACCGTTTTCTTTGTTACCATAATTACATCAATATGATGTAAGCCCAATATTGAGTTACCACAGTCAAAACTGGTCTAACTCAATATGTATAAAGTCAAATAGAAGCCAAAAAGTACTCCTTGTAGTTTATGTCCAATACCTGAAACCATGAGGGAGAAAGATACTATTTCAACGTAACTAACTGGGTTAGTTCAGTTGAAGTAGCATCTGCTTATAGCTTCAATTGATGCGCATGCCATGATCATTACTATAGCAAAGTGGGTGTAAAACAATGTGGTTGTAGATGCATATTAAGTTACACTAGTTTTGGCCTTGTAGCAACTTAGAATGGGTTTACATCATATTGATAAAACTGTGGTAACAAAGACCTCTGTTAATATGACAAAATTCTTTTTCAGTGCAAGAATATGGTCATGAAATTAATGAATATTAAATTACGAACTTTGATTATTACAATGTCAAGAAATCTTGCTTCAAGCGCTGCTTATATATAATATAATTATAATCATTAAAACATCTACAGAAAAAATTTACTACTTGAGTTCAGAAGTTTTTTTGTACAGTTGAACTATATATGCCTATAGTTAATGGATACTGCAAAATTAATGGCTGCAACAACTAACTAAATCTGTACAGTTGACATTCAGTGTCCAATCTGGCATTGTTTACCTCAAAATAACATTGTGTTGTTAAAAGATTTTGTCATAATATATTATTAATATGTAGTTAATAAATTGTTACTTTTTTGCCCATTTGTCCACTTCATTTGTAATAAAACCAAGTACATTCTTTGGTTGCAGTCCTAATGAATGACCAATCATATAAATAGATTCATTATTAGGGTCCACACCTGCATAATAGACAATACAATAATTTATTAAACAATTTCAACTATGTCTCAATATTGTACCTTCAGCAACTTCTGATCTTCCTTCTAGTAATTCTCCAATCTTTGGTATGTAGAATTTACTTTTAAATCCAGCTAGTTGATCACGTGAATCTAGAGCTGCTGCGAATTTAGGATCTGTTATAGGTAGTCCCAATTCTGCAGACAATCCTTTCAGATATCCTTGAACTTCTTCTCTAGTCTTAAGATTTGGAAGTTCCATTTTGTTGCAAAAACTGAAACTCGTTCTTGGCAATATAATATTGCTTAGTGAATGTTCTTGTAAAATGCGTCGAGTTGATACTTTTTGCCTCTGGTAGGTTTGTGTACGATACTGCTGTCTACTTGTAATGGTTTTATGATCACTAACTAAATTCGTCATTCATATTTCAGATTAGCAGCTGTGGAATTCGATTACAGTTATAAGGACTTCCGGACGTTATACTATCATTAATGTACTTATTAAATAAGTGTTTGCTGCTTGAAAGGACTTCAAATATGCTTCAACCACAAGTACTCAAGTACTTGATCCATGTTTGAATTATTTAGAGGATATAGTTGTTGTTTTGAGAGGAGGGAGATTGAAGAATGATTTACTAACAAATGTCACACAATGAGAGGAATTTATTGTTTGTTATTAACGATTATATTAAAACAAGCAAATTCCACAAAAACAAAAAAGGGAAAATCCTTAGCATTAATTACTTTAATGTATAATTGATTCATTTCCTAATTTGTACTAGACATTCATTACTACAACATGTACTACTACTACCAGTAGTAAGAGAACAGTGGTCATCAGTTCATACTGTCTCTAGAGCTAACTTTAATAATGTATATAACTTCTGTACATCAGTAAATGAATTATACATTGGTACTGGAGTACATCTCATATTGTTCCCATGACAATCAACCTATAGTGATAGGGAGAGATGAAGGAGTGAAATTGTGTCATTTACCGCTGCTCCTCTTGTAGTAATAAATTCTTTAATTGATGCCAAAGGACATGAAAATTGTATTGATAACTGACAATCTCTCTCTTGTAATTTTTTTGATGTAACAATAGTCACATGATCTACATATATCAGTGAAATAGAATCAATAAAAAAATCATTTATAGACATAAATAACCTTTTGTCTTCTCTGCTCCTGGTTGTAGTTGAAGTACTATATTATATTATATAATAATAAAGTATCATATACATTGTTATATTACTAACTAACTATTGCTCATTTCCATTCTGCTCTCTCTCTATTTGATGTGACCACCATCCTAACAACCTGTGTGTGGGAGTATGAGAAAGAGAGAGAGTTGGCTATTTAAAGCATCTTGTTTCTCATTAATTGTTTTTTACCTTGGTCAATTAAAATCATATGCATGTTTCTCGTGCATAAACAACCCACCTGGAGAGCCTGGGCCTCCATTTGTATACTATATATAAAAATTAGATCTTTAATGATTAATTGTTACTTCACCACTAACTTTATATGTACACCATACAGCAACATCCACCTCCCATTCATGTAATTTTAACTCAATATTACCAACAGCGTGAGCTAAATCATATCCCACATAACAACCCTATATCAATTAATCATTAGATAATTAATAGGGACCACTCCCATTAAATACACATGCATGTACCTTTTTATGAGCTACTTCAGTAATGGCTTTCATGTCAAAAACATGTCCAGTTTCATAATGGACACCTAACAGACAAAATAAACAAACACTGTAAATTGATTGAATCAATCAATCAATTAATTCATATACCTGGTAACAATACTAAAGCAATGGTGTCTTCCTGCTCCTCAATGACATTTATGTCCTCTGTTTGCCATATATACTCTCCCTATACAATGGAGGAAGAGATCAAGAGAACATTACCATACATCAAATAATCACAAGGAATACCTCTTGTGGTTCAACAATTATCATTGAGTCCTTGGGATTAATGCCATGCCAATGAAGTTGAGATTCCACTGCAAACTTTAAGGGTCATATTACACGACTAATGTCTTTAGTATTGACATAGTACTTACATGATCTGAAGGAAAGGCACCTTTTTCCAGTAATATTTTGT
Source organism: Xestospongia muta (assembly GCA_963693285.1). NCBI lineage: Eukaryota > Metazoa > Porifera > Demospongiae > Haplosclerida > Petrosiidae > Xestospongia > Xestospongia muta. The sequence continues at coordinate 6,251,630 of OY848918.1, forward strand.
AACGTTGTTGAGTAGGACGATAAAATGATACCTATAAAAGCAGGATCATGTAAAAGTATCGTGAGACTATCATTACATCATGTGTATGTACAATTGCCATATGAACATTGACTGTTGATGCATTCATAGTAATGACCTCAATAGGCTTAGCACCTGTAATAATATAAGTTTGTATGTATCATATCAAGTTATTCATTTACTAACAATCCTAGCACTCTCTTCTTGTACTAAATCTTCTATTGGTAGCCATGGATACTGGCCATCCCAGTGACCATATGCACCTCTAGATAATAAATGCATGTAGTGCAGTTGATTAAACTCTTATACACAAGAATTTATATGGAGGGTTCCATCTACTTAGAAAGTACCAATTGAATCATGAATACATCAGAAGAATCCATGCATGCAATTTTATTGTTATATACAGAAACAGCCATATAATTCTAGTTATTGGATACAGTAGACCTCTGTTCCTTAGACTCTAAACCTAGCTTCGTAAACCCCAGATATGATATCTTTTTTTTGTAAAAATAGTACCTGGACTTGTGGTATAAAATAAGTCTGCAACTCAACCAAACAGAGTTATGCCATTAAAAATGTACTGAATTTTATAGTTTGCTAGTTTCTCGTAGCACTACAGAGCCAAATTTTATATATGAAATGCATGTTTGCTAGCTGAATTGATTGGTATACAAGTCCCATGTGGATACCATGTAACACGGCAAAGTTACTTACATGTCTGGGTAGCTCTTCTCAACTGAGACAGAGTATAGTAGTGGTCGATTTACTGACTTTATTGTGAATCAGGAAAGTTGCTGCTTGAATGGGGCATGGGTGTTGCTATGCAGACATCCAGTTAATGAATGATAATTATTACAATGGCTTCCTTCAAACACTACTTGCAACAATATGTAATTCATCTATAGGTGGTTTACTATATTACATGTTCAAATGCCAGATTTTTAATTGATTTCAGAAGCTTTATCTGCAGTTGAATAGAACTATGGATACAATGTATACTTTGCTAAAATAGCCATCAATGTGAGACAACTGGCCACTACACATATACAGTTAATTGTAGTGGCCCAGTAGGTCGCGTTTAGGGTTTAGTGTTTAGATCTTAAGATAGGCCCTAAACGTGACCTACCAGGCCACCACAGTTAATTGAGTGTTCAGTCTGGCATTGTTAACCCAAAATAGCATTGTGTTATAGAAAAGATTTTATCATATTATTAATATAGTTGATTATTTACTTTTTTGCCCATTTTTTGTCCACTTCATTTGTAATAAAACCAAGTACATTCTTTGGTTGCAATCCTAATGAATGACCAATCATATAAATAGATTCATTATTAGGGTCCACACCTGAATAATAGACAATACAATAATTTATTAAACAGTTTCAACTATGTCTCAATATTGTACCTTCAGCAACTTCTGATCTTCCTTCTAGTAATTCTCCAATCTTTGTTATGTAGAATTTACTTCTAAATCCAGCTAGTTGATCACGTGAATCTAGAGCTGCTGCAAATTTAGGATCTGTTATAGGTAGTCCCAATTCTGCAGACAATCCTTTCAGATATCCTTGAACTTCTTCTCTAGTCTTAAGATTTGGAAGTTCCATTTTGTTGCAGAAACTGAAACTCTTTCTTGGCACTATTGCTGTTGTGAATGTTCTTGTAAAATGCGTTAGTTGATACTGTTTTGCCTCTGGTAGGTCTGTGTAGGATACTACAGTCTACTTGTGATAGTTTTATGATCACTAATTAAATTCACGATTCATATTTCAGATTAGCAGCTATGGAATTCGATTACAGTTATAAGGTCTTCCGGACGTGATACTATCATTAATGTACTTATTAAATAAGTGTTTGCTGCTTGAAAGGACTTCAAAATATGCTTTGTACCACAAGCACTCAAGTACTTGATCCACGTTTGAATTATTTAGAGGATATATACTAGTTGTTCTTTTGAGAGGAGGGAGTGTTCTAGTTCAAGAATGATTTACTAACAAATGTCACACAATGAGAGGAATTTATTGTTTGTTATTAACGATTATATTAAAACAAGCAAATTCCACAAAAACAAACAAGGAAAATTCCTTAGCATTAATTACTTTAATGTATAATTGATTCATTTCCTAATTTGTACTAGACATTCATTACTACTACATGTACTACTACTACCAGTAGTAAGAGAACAGTGGTCATCAGTTCATACTGTCTCTAGAGCTAACTTTAATAATGAATACAACCTCTGTACATCAGTAAATGAATTATACATTGGTACTGGAGCACATCTCATGTTGTTCCCACGAAAATCAACCTATAGTGATAGGGAGAGATAAAGGAGTGAAATTGTGTCATTTACCGCTGCTCCTCTTGTAGTAATAAATTCTTTAATTGATGCCAAAGGACATGAAAATTGTATTGATAACTGACAACCTCTCTCTTCTAAATTTTTTGATGTAACAATAGTCACATGACCTACATATATCAGTGAAATAGAATCAATAAACAAATCGTTTACAGACATAAATAACCTTTTGTCTTCTTACTCTTTGATTCTTCTTCTGAACTGGGACCATTCTCCTCACCACTGAGGTTCTCTTCAATCAATAACTCCAAATATCCAGTGAGTAAATGAGACTTATAACACAAGTCTGTCATTGAAGTCTCTTTGAAAATCTACTTGACAACATAAAAAGACAACATTCATTATATACTCATACTTCCAATGAAGCAACAAGTGGCATAAGACTAAAAACTGGAGGGTTAGAAATTTGAAATCCAGCTGCTCCTGGTTGTAGTTGAAGTACTATATTATATTACATAATAATAAAGTATCATATACATCATTACATTACTAACTATTGCTCATTTCCATTCTGCTCTCTCGTTGATGTGACCACCACCCTAACAACCTGTGTGTGGGAGTATGAGAGAGAGAGATAGAGAGCGCATGTGTATGAGAGAGATGGCTATTTAAAGCATCTTGTTTCTCATTAATTGTTTTTTACCTTGGTCGATTAAAATCATATGCATATTTCTCATGTACAAACAACCCACCTGGAGAGCCTGGGCCTCCATTTGTATACTATATATAAAAATTAGATCTTTAATGATTAATTGTTACTTCATCACTAACCTTATATGTACACCATACAGCAATATCCACCTCCCATTCATGTAATTTTAACTCAATATTACCAACAGCATGAGCTAAATCATATCCCACATAACAACCCTGCATCAATTAATCATCAGATAATTAATAGGGACCACTCCCATTAAATAACACATGCATGTACATAGGCGGATGAGGCACTTATATTTTGGTGGGGCTCACACCATAACTATGTGATGAATATGCAGACACAAATGTACCCATAATGCAGAAAGTATGTTTGATATAATCACAATCAGTATTACCAACATTAATTTAAAATATACCAAAATATTTCCTTCATTCATCATTTACCATAACAAATTCCTTAGCTATTTCAACAAGATCACACTCATTAGTTATGCATTTGTGTACATGAAGGGTAAGTAGCAAGCAATAAAAATTTGGGAGGGCTGAGCCCCCTCTTTCTAAATATTGGGAGAGCTCTAGCCCCTCCAGCCCTCCCCTTCAGCCTCCTATGATGTACCTTTTTATGAGCTACTTCAGTAATGGCTTTCATGTCAAAAACATGTCCAGTTTCATAATGGACACCTAACAGACAAAATGAACAAACAGATGATCTTACATATACCTGGTAACAAAACTAAAGCAATGGTGTCTCCCTGTTCCTCAATGACATTTAATATGTCCTCTGTTTGCCATATATACTCTCCCTATACAATGGAGGAAGAGATCAAGAGATACATTATCATACATCAAATAATCACAAGGAATACCTCTTGTGGTTCAACAATTATCATTGAGTCCTTCGGATTAATGCCATGCCAATGAAGTTGAGATTCCACTGCAAACTTTAAGCGTCATATTACATGACTAATTTCTTTAGTATTGACATAGTACTTACATGATCTGAAGGAAAGGCACCTTTTTCCAGTAATATTTTGTATCGTTGTTGAGTAGGACGATAAAATGATACCTATAAAAGCAGGATCATGTAAAAGTATCGTGAGACTATCATTGCATCATGTGATAGTCATGTGACTGTATGTACCATTGCAATATGAACATTGACTGTTGACGCATTCATGGTAATGACCTCAATAGGCTTAGCACCTGTAATAATATAAGTTTGTATGTATCACATCAAATTATTCATTTACCAACAATCCTAGCACTCTCCTCTTGTACTAAATCTTCTATTGGTAGCCATGGATACTGGCCATCCCAGTGACCATATGCACCTCTAGATAATAAATGCATGTAGTGCAGTTGATTAAAATCTTATACACAAGAATTTATATAAAGGGTTCTATTTTCTTAGAAAATATATCATGAATCATGAATACATCAGAAGAATCCATGCATGCAATTTTATTGGATACAGTAGACCTCTGTTTCTTAGACTCTAAACCTTTGTAAACCCTAAATATGATATCGTTTTTCTAAAAATAGTACCTGGACCTGTGGTATAAAAAAAGTCTGCAACTCAATCAAACAGAGTTATGCCATTCAAAATGTATGGAATTTTATAGTTTGCTAGTTTCTCGTAGCACTACAGAGCCAAATTCTATATATGAAATGCATGTTTCCAAGCTGAATTGATTGGTACAAGTCCCATGTGGATACCATGTAACACGGCAAAGTTATTTACATGTCTGGGTAGCTCTTCTCAACTGAGACAGAGTTAGTAGTGGTCGATTTACTGACTTTATTGTGAATCAGGAAAGTTGCTGCTTGAATGGGGCATGGGTGTTGCTATGCAAACATCAAGTTAATGAATGATAATTATTACAATGGCTTCCTTCAAACACTACTTGCAACAATATATAATTCATCTATGGGTGGTTTACTATATTACAAGTTTCAAATGCCAGATTTTTAATTGATTTCAGAAGCTTTATCTGCAGTTGAATAGAACTATGGATACAATGTATACTTTGCTAAAATAGCCATCAATGTGAGACAACTGGCCACTACACATATACAGTTAAAATTGAGTGTTCGGTCTGGCATTGTTAACCCAAAATAACATTGTGTTATTAAAAAGATTTTATTATATTATTAATATAGTTGGTTATTTACTTTTTTGCCCATTTGTCCACTTCATTTGTAATAAAACCAAGTACATTCTTTGGTTGCAATCCTAATGAATGACCAATCATATAAATAGATTCACTATTAGGGTCCACACCTGCATAATAGACAATAATGTATTAGCAGTTAGAACTACGTGTGAAATACCTTCAGCAATCGATCTTTCATCTAATAACTGTCCAATCTTTGGTATGTAGAACTTGTTTCTAAATCCACCTAGTTGATCACGTGAATCTAGAGCTGCTGCAAATTCAGGATCTGTTATAGGTAGTCCCAATTCTGCAGACAATCCTCTCAGATATCCTTGAACTTCTTTTCTAGTCTGAAGATCTGGAAGTTCCATTTTCTTACCCAAACTACGGAAGCCGAGGGCGGAGATCCAATTCTACTTCGAATTTTATATACTCTGCTTTGCAGCTTTTCAAAAATATTCCAATTCTATTTTCTGTCCTTCGATGGAATATTTAACAACTAAAATCCTATAGCCCCACCCTAACCGGAATCATGTCCATCGCTCCATTCTAAGAGACAGCTCGTGGTGCTCGCGCTTCACTTCATTGAGCGATGGAAAGTAGAATTGGAATTGGATGTCCGCCTTCGGCTTCCGTACCAAACTGAAACACGTTCTTGGCAATATTGCTGTAGTAATTGCTCTTGCAAGGTTGCTACTAATTTCCCTCTGGTAGGCTTGTGTACGAACGAGACTACTGTTCAATTACGATGTTTTCCTGTACTAAATTAATCACCAGTTAAATATGAATATTCATCTTGTAGATTAACAGTTATGAATGTCTATAATATTAACAAGGACTTGGTCCAAGAACTATGCATCTTATAGTCACTGTTTATCTGTGATGGTTTTATTTTTTTTTCATTTTCAAAAGAAAAGTGGCTGCACAAAACTATGATAATATGCAATCATGGAAAGTTCCAAATTTTTATATTAATTAGTTGGTCCATACATGACATCTGTAGCACCGGGAGTATTAAGCCAGAAATTCCTACTGACTGGAAGGAACTCATCCCTGCTCAATTTACCATCACCATTTGTATCCAATGCATCAAACTTTTGCCTCATTTCCTCTGTTGATTTAAAGTTGAGGAGCCTCATAAAGATTAGCCACTCATCAAAGGAGATGAAGCCATCTTTGTTAGAATCAAGACAAGTAAAAGTGGCCATACTAACCTCATCAGAAAGTGATGTAACTGTAGACTGTTAAATATAATACTATTAACAAGTCATTATGTATGATTATATACTTTATCATTCTGAAGACAAGCTTGTACACTTTTAAAGTATTCTTCAAATGACAATTCGTTTTCATTGGTGAATCCATAAAGGTTGAACAACTTGATTAAACTGTTACGATATATAAAATGAAAATATTTTAGGATAAATTTTACCTGGTTCTAAAAGCTCTCACATCATTAGGATCAAAGGACTTCTCATTAGCATACAAATCAACATGTTTATGTATATCTTGAAGACTTGCTTTTGCGTTCTTGCTTACATCAATGCCAAGACTTTGTTCGTAAAATTTTTTATGCTTCTCAGCCAAACTTGAGAACTGCCTAGAAGAAGGAAGAAAGAAAATGTGTAGCAGTCAATTGTAGTAGCTTCCCTAACATTGTTATTATTGTCAGAAGTGTATATAGTAGTAGCCTTGAGAATTTCTAGTTCGATATACGCTTCGTTGCACCGAGAGGTCCACGACTCTTTTAATCTCGTACGCTTTGATTGAATTTTAAATTATAATTGAATTTTATAGTCTCTTGGCGGAAACAAATACTGGTACGTAGTCCCACGTAACAATTATTTGTACAATAGTCAGATAAAGTTGTCTATATTCCAATTTTCTTATAAAAGGCTATTGGATCTAGAGAATACTTAAGTAGTTTGGTATCGGACACATAATAGTTACTATGATGTAATTGCTTCGCATTATTGCCTTTTGGTTTTGATTTGATTACTATAAAAAGGCTAATTCATAATTGAGATAATTATCCATAATGTACTTATGTCACAGCTCAAAAATAGAATTAGATGAAAGGAACAGTTGATTTAAGTTCAGCATCCATTAAAAAACTAAAAGTGACAAGTAACGTCATTGCACTATATTAAAATAAACTAAATAACACTTAATAAACACTAAATAAAAATAACAAGAATATATAAATAATATTTATTGGAAAAATTGCTTTAAGATTCTTTTGATTAGTGATTACGATGTCAAGGACAGTCCCATCCTATCATTTAGTGACCACTTGTTAATCCTGTTCATAAAAATAGACATTATCATCCATCATGTTATGTTTAACATGATGGATGTTCAATCCTAGTTAACTAAGGTGTTAATACTATTTCCATTGGTGTGTCCATGTGACATAACTGTGAATACTAGGACGTTAAATGTGACATATATTGTGAATATTAGGAAGTTTAATGTGACATGTGGCATTAAACACCTTAGCACAAGGAAATGAACTCTGATAAAGGTCCATGTAGGGAACAATGTATGTATGTATATGAGATATATTCTGTATATACATATAATTTATATAGCCAGTAAAACTGTTTGGAGATAAAACTGTTTAGACCTTTTTCTTTGTCAACAGTCAAATAATTGAGATACAGTCCTACTCAACAACGTTACAAGATATTACTAGAGAAAGGTGCCTTACCTTTGGAAGCATATGATCAACAATTATTGTCATGTGATCATCACAACATGCAGTGGAATCTCAACTTCGTTGGCATGGTATTGATCCAGAAGACTCAATGATTTTTCTTGAACTATGAGAGGTGTGTCCATGAACATCAGATGCATCTTTTGAACTCCGACATATATAGGGAGAGTTCATATGGCATACAGAAGATGTACTAAAGGTCATTGAGGAACAGGAAGATACCATTACCCTAGTCTGGTTACCAGATATGAATGGTCAGAGGTCAAAGCACATTACGACATGTCCTTTTTCTGTTAGCCGTTCATTATGAATGTTTAATAATGTAATGAGTTAGAGTGTTCTGGCTCAAGATCATCAACTTAACAATAAATTTATCAGCAAGGACACGCAATGAATGGAAAACACAGAATTTATTTATTATTTATGAAAAAAACTTATTAATTTATTAAAACACCCAAATTTCACAAAAATAAAAAAGGCAACAAACATTTATAATTTAGTATCATTTATTAATTAACTATTAATCAATTAATTTCTTATTATACAAGACACACACACTACTTGTGTAATTGTAATAATCTATTCATACTGTCTAGAGCTACAGGTAGTATTACTAGGAACAAGAGATCTGTTCACACTGTCTCTAGAGCTAACTTTAATAATGAATACAACCTCTGTACATCAGTAAATGAATTATACATTGGTACTGGAGCACATCTCATGTTGTTCCCACGACAATCAACCTGTAATAGACAAGAATTTAAATGGGGGTGTGGTTGATGGGTGGGGTTGTCACTTACCACTGCTCCTCTCACAGCAATAAATTCTTTAATCGATGCCAACGAACATGAGAATTGGAACGATAATTGACAACCTCTCTCTTGTAAATTGTTTGATGTAGCAACAGTCACATGACCTGCATATGATATATGAATAACATAATAGGTAGGTATATATTTAACAACCTTTCTGCTTTCTCTCCTTTGAACTGGAATTACTTGCCTCACTACTGAGGTTCTCTTCAATCAATAACTCCAAATATCCAGTGAGTATACGAGACTTTCGACACAAGTCTGTCATTGAAGTCTCTTTGAAAACCTACAAAACAAGAATAAAATGAAATTAACTGAAATACCAGTTACCTCTAAAGAAGCAACAAGTGGCATGATACTAAAAATAGGAGGGTTAGAAATCTGAAATCCAGCTGCTCCTGGTTGTAGCTGAAGTACTATATTATAAATAGTGGTATAAATATACTCCAATACACATTTATGTTGCTAACCATTGTCCATTTCCATTCTGCTCTCTCTTTCATGTGACCACCATCCTAAAAACCTATGAGAGAAGAGAGAGAGAGAGAGAGAGAGAGAGAGAGAGAGAGAGAGAGAGAGAGAGAGAGAGAGAGAGAGAGAGAGAGAGAGAGAGAGAGAGAGAGAGAGAGAGTGCTGTGTTGTACCTCATTATTTCTTTACCTTGGCCGGTCAAAATCATATGCATGTTTCTCATGTACAAAGAACCCACCCAAACAGCCAGGCCCACCATTCATATACTATACACATAATGAAATAATTTTAGCTTTCACCGCTAACCTTATATGTACACCACGCTGCAACATCCACCTCCCACTCATGTAATTTTAACTCAATATTACCAACAGCATGAGCTAAATCATATCCCACATAACAGCCCTATATTAATTAACAGGTAATTATAGGGGCTGTCTAAATTAATTGGAACCTTTTTATGAGCTGCGTCAGTAATGGTTTTCATATCAAAAACATGTCCAGTTTCATAATGAATACCTAAAAGAGAAAAGATACATTGCAATACATTTGACCTTTGACCTCATATACCTGGTAACCAGACTAGAGCAATGGTATCTCCTTGTTCCTCGATGACCTTTAGTACATCTTCTGTATGCCATATGAACTCTCCCTATACATGTCAGAGGTCAAGAGATACAACTAATGTTTGTGGACATACCTCTCGTAGTTCAAGAAAGATCATCGAATCATTTGGATCAATACCATGCCAACGAAGCTGGGATTCTACTGCATACTGTGATGATCATGTGACAATAAATGCTGATCATATGCTTCCTTACATAATCTGAAGGGAAGGCACCTTTCTCTAGTAATATCTTGTAACGTTGTTGAGTAGGACGATAAAATGATACCTATAGGATGTCATGTGAACATCACATGATCATCATGCAATAATTAATGTGACTGTGTACCATTGCTAGATGGACATTGACTGTTAGAGTATTCATTGTAATGATTTCAATTGATTTAGCACCTGTAATATTATAACTTTACAACATAATCAACTACATTAACTATTTTACCAACTATCTTTGCACTCTCTTCTTGTACAAAATCCTCTATTGAATACCATGGATACTGACCATCAATGTGACCATATACTCCTCTAATAATTAAATATAATATGTTATAATCAATAAATAATACAGCTGATATAGTTGTCAATATTACTTTTTGGCCCATTTGTCTACTTCATTTTCAATAAAACTAAGTACATTCTTTGGTTGCAATCCTAATGAATTACCAGACATATAGATGCATTCATTATTAGGATCCACATCTATAAAATAAATGAATTGTCCAGTAATTATAACTACCTCTATAATAATACCTTCAGACATTTTTCTTCCTTCTAATAACTCTCCAATCTTTGGAACATAGAATTTGCTTCTAAATCCAGCTAGTTGATCACGTGAGTCTAGAGCTGCTGCAAATTTAGGATCTGTTATAGGTAGTCCCAATTCTGCAGACAGTCCTCTCAGATATCCTTGAACTTCATCTCTAGTTTGAAGACTTGGTAACTCCATTTTGTTACCTTGTTTGGGTGTGGCTAGGTACTGACCCTCTAGCATACTGTTTTACACCACCCCTTATAACAATGGCTGAACTGCCAGATCTTCAGACTAGAGATGAAGTTCAAGGATATTTGAGAGGACTGTCTGCAGAATTGGGACTACCTATAACAGATCCTAAATTTGCAACAGCTCTAGATTCACGTGATCAACTAGCTGGATTTAGAAATAAGTTTCATATCCCAAAGATTGGAGAATTACTAGAAGGCAGAACAATTGCTAAAGGTAGTTAAACTATTATCATAAATTATATTATATATAATATACACAAATGTCATATAGATGCTGATCCTAATGCTAGTTGTATCTATATGGCTGGAAATGGATTAGGTTTACAACCAAAAAATGCTCAAAAAATTATGCAAGATCAGATGGAAAAATGGGCCAAGAAGTACACTCAAATGAACATTGATTGAAATAATCTATAATGATTTCTCACTAGGGCAGCTTATGGTCGTCATGATGACCCATATCCATGGTTACCAATAGAAGATTTTGTCCAAGAAGAGATTGCAAGATTAGTTGGTACTAGAAATGATAATTAATGACACCATATGTCTATTTTATTGCTAGGTGCTAAACCAATAGAAGTTGTCACTATGAATACACTCTCTGTGAACATCCATCTAGCAATGGTATATATTTATCTTATGATAGTCATGTGATAGTCACACAACAATATATAGGTATCCTTTTATCGTCCTACTTCACAACGCTATAAAATATTGCTTGAGAAAAATGCTTTTCCTTCAGACCATGTAAGAAAATACTACCTCCTTCATTATGTGTTATTTTTATCACTTGATGTACTATTGTAGTATGCTATTGAATCACAACTACATTGGTATGGAAAGGATCCAAAAGATACTATGATCTTCTTGACACCAAGAGAGGTAGTTCACTGTTGTAATGTACTTTTGATTAACTCTCTCTCTCTCTCTCTCTCTCTCTCTCTCTCTCTCTCTCTCTCTGATCTCTAGGGTGAGTTGATATGGCACACAGAAGATGTATTAAAGGTCATAGAAGACCAAGGAGATATTATTGCATTCATTTGGTTACCAGGTATTGTTTTATCTACTGATGTTATTGCTGTTACATTTTCTGATATTTTAGGTGTTCATTATGCAACTGGACATGTTTTTGATATGAAAACTATAACTGACGCTGCTCATAAAAAGGTTTCAATTAATTTAGACAGCCCCTATAATTACCTGTTAAGTAATATAGGGTTGTTATGTGGGATATGATTTAGCTCACGCTGTTGGTAATATTGAGTTAAAATTACACGAATGGGAGGTGGATATTGCAGCGTGGTGTACATATAAGGTTAGGTGTTCTGTAACATCTACTTATAGATATGATGTAATATCATTGTATTTTTTAGTACTTGAATGGTGGTAATGCTGGTTTGGGTGGATTTTTTGTACACGAGAAATATGCTTATGATTTTGATCGACCAAGGTTAAGTAGAGACAAATGTTTTGATCAAAGCTTCGGTGCTTTCTCTTTGTAGATTGATAGGTTGGTGGGCTCATAAACGGGAGAGTCGTTTTGTCATGGATAATGGTTAGTGTCTGATTCTATAACAAATACTCTCTAGATGATAAGTCCATTATTGTATATTTAGTACTTCAGCTACAACCAGGAGCAGCTGGATTTCAAATCTCAACTCCTCCTACTTTTTCTATGATGGGTCTGATTGCTGCACTAGAGGTATAGTTAAAATGAACTCATAACATTCATAATGTTGCTTCACTGATTTTTTTTGTCTTTTCTACTAGGTTTTCAAAGAGACTTCAATGACAGATTTATGTTGTAAGTCTCGTATACTTACTGGATATTTAGAGTTATTGATTGAAGAGAACCTCAGTAGTGAGGAGACTGGACTTAGTTCAGAGGGAGAACCAAAGACTAAGAAGAGAAAAATGAAAGGTAAGCATTTACTGATTCGTTATCAATGTCATTATTGATCACATGTAGGTCATGTGACTATTGTTACATCAAAAGATTTACGAGAAAGAGGTTGTCAGTTATCAATACAATTCTCAGATTTGCCAACAATTAGAGATTACATTTGTGAGAGAGGAGCAGTGGTTAGTATGTCATAATCCACAAAGATACCATATTCTTCTAATTACAGGTTGAATGTCGTGAGCCTAGTATAATACGTGTAACTCCAGTACCATTGTACAACTCATTTGATGATGTTCTTAGAATATATTATTTATTACAAGCTGCTATGGAGAGTATATAGAGTGGATTGAAATGTACTGTTTTTAGAATGAATCAAATGTACTATTTTTAGTAACATATTTTTGTCAAGTATTTTAACAAAAAAACAGAAAAAATTGATTAAAAATTTTGATAATATATCATGGATTAGAATGATAGTTCTATTTATACTTGACCATTATCTGATTAAGAATTTATAAAGGCATTTTGTTATGCCAAGATATTGCTCTCTTTTGAATGATAACATGTTCTATGACACTGTCAGGTATTTCTTTGTTTGATCCATTACAATCAATAACAGTTACATGAATGAATGGATGAATAAATAGATGGATGAATGAATTATATTAACTGATTAAATGATGAATGGATAAATGGAAGGATCCATTAATACCTAGACAACATACATATAGTTAAATGGATTTACATATGTTTACTATTAAGTGTGAGGTCTTTCTGATAAGATACATCTCCAGAGAAAATGTCTACTGTTTACCTTTAATGTTAATAGATTCAGACATTAGAATCCTCAATAGACACTTGATTTCTCCCAAAGTCCTCCTACAAGGACTGTTGAGACACCAGACGACACCACATGGAGATAGTACTACATTGTTCCCCACTATGTTGGAAAAAAAGATACAAATTAAGAAAAGTTGTAGCTAGAAGTCTCACTGGACACAATGTCATAATGAAGTAAAGATGACTTCTTGATCGAATATGATACTTTAGGAGATATTGTAAAGAACTTACTGGAGATGATAATAGACTTCTTGATCCAATGTGACACTGTAGGAGATAATGTAAAGAACCTACTGGAGATGACAATAGATTTCTTGATCTAATGTGACACTGTAGGAGATATACAATAAGCTGAGGGCCTTTTATGAAGCCAACTTACTCATTGCACAATAGTAACCTAGCTAAGTACAAACAAATCCCTTAGATACAACAAAGTGTCAATGAACAGAATTGTAACAGAACATTTCAGGAGATGGAAGTCTGTTATATACTGTCTATGTGATGTTACAAATGTTTTGACTTTAGTCATCATATGCCATTCTACCATGCAGTTCTATAATGTACCCAATAAATAAGACAGGTTACTCTACATTCATGAACAGACTAATAGATTACTACAATTATAACCAAAAGAACATCATCACTCATCAACAAAGACACTAACAGACATTAGAAGATGTGGCATTGAGTGAGACAACTGACATACAACAACATTGTGATCTTATAAAAAAGACAGAGATAAATAAACAATGAAATAGAGGTATAGCATATTTTGAATGTATCCCAGAATGTCTAAATCTAATCCCAGAATATCTAATCCCAGAATGTCTGATTTCAGAATGTCTAAATCTAATCCCAGAATGTCTAAATCTAATCCCAGAATGTCTAAACCCAGAATGTCTAATCCTAGAATGTCTAAACCCAGAATGTCTAAACCCAGAATGTCTGATCTCAGAATGTCTTAAACATGTCTACATAAAAGAATGAAATTAATTAATCAAGGGAGACAGCAATGTCTTTAAGCCATTAATATGATAATGCGACTGCAAATGTAGGCATTTTCTGGGCAACATCAACGTCTTCATAATTTGTAGCAATATCCACAAGTGTGTCATTATAAATTGAAGGAATTTGGGTGACTTCTTCTAGAGCTCTCTTCTTCATGCTGCTTTTCAGTTTCTCAACAATTCCATCACATCTATCAACCAGATGGCTATGATCTCCTGTTTGCTCAATTAGTGCACTGTTCTGCAGAATGAGCTGTGCTGAACATTGTCTGTTTGAACACCTTCAGTATATCCATTGAACAATTGAGAGTGTATCAACAACCATCAAGAAGAACAGATTTTCCACCTTTCTGAGTAGTAATAAACTCCTTTTCAAACTCATGAGCAAGCAGACTGGCTGACTGCTCTACAGGTTGGTACTAGTCTTAAATACTAAATTTTGGTAATATATCAAAGTTAATAGATCAAAGTTATATGTGATTGAAATGTTTATGCTTCAATTCATTTACTGAAAAATATGCTTTAATCCCTTTACTGAATATGCTTTGATAAATTACATGCACTAGCAGTTACAACGATACTTTTTAGACATTTTGGGATTAGACATTCTGGAAACAAGCCCACATTTTAATAGTCAGGGAATAAGTAAGGGGCAAATAAAATGGAATTGTAAGAGGAGAGTTGTGCATGCATCAGAAGGTTATTAACAAGTCACAATTCTATCTGTCTTGACGTCAAGGCTATGACTTTTCATTTGTTTTCTTATGGAATTTTTCTGTCATGGAAATCAGTTGTATGGAAGGGAGTTATTTGTAAAGTATTCTAGAGCTAGAATGCATTAGACTTATCAGGTACTTACTTTATTTTCTGTTATCTCTATCTTGGACATTTTTAGACCCTTTCTCTCATACAGAAATGTAAGTATGTAGAAAGCATTCTGAGGGCCAGCCATTCGAAGCGAGTAGCTCTTGATGGACCAATATTTGTTCAGCCAGTCTTGGTCACTAACAAATGAGTAACTCAGCTCTCTAGTTACTCAAACAGACTGAAGGATGTATACATACTGGTTTTATAGTTCGTTTTTGCCGGGGTTTTTCTGAGCATGCTCAGTAAGATCACTCATCTGTGTTACTTGACTGTCAAACTGGTTTTACCAGTAACTGCTTAGTAAAAACATTACCACAATGATATAGTCTGATAAGTACAATGCAAGATTAGATCAGAAATGAAGTAATCTGATTGGTCAATCAATACTACACTTATACCACCGAACTAACATACATAAAAAATAAACTAATTAGGGACTAGTTTCATTTAGATTTCACTAGGACACCGTACTAACAAGTCACAAACTCAGTATAGCTTAGCCAGCATGGTAAATAAACCAAAATTCTCTTTCAAGAAGAAGCAGGAAAATAGTCTGGACACAATTGTAAATCAATATACAAGATACAGGTAATCAATCTGAATTTCTCAATTTCTCAAATACGACTGTATACTTAGTGCTCTTGTACCATTGTATATTTGAAAATACTTGAGCTTTAATCATAGTTGTGGCTTTCTCATACCCTATCTGAAAATCTGAGATTTAAGAGATGATTAAATATTGCTTGGTTTCGTTTCTAAAGTGCTCTAAATGTGATGCAAGATGCAGAAGACGATAGTTCATTTCAGAATGCATGGTATCTGTGAAAACATTGGTAAATCCTTTATTTACAGAGTTGTTGTTTGACAAATTAAAGAAACATGAACGATTTACTATGAATTTAGAAACATTGCTTTAGCCCATAAATCAGCCACAACATGGGTGCTTCTTGGTCCAACTTGAGTGATGATGTAACAACTTGTCCTATGACAACTATGTGTCATAGAGTTAATAATGTTAGGTTTGGTTTAGGGTTTAGGTGATGTCATTATATATGATGACATCACTATGTGTCATTTCATTATGATGTCATCATAGTCAAATTACACCAAGAACACCCCACAACATGGACATTATCATAGGGAGGCGAGACTGACAAGTATTGAGATATTCTGATGTCTTTTGGGTGAGATATTCTGTGTTTTCTGCCAATATATTTAAAATGGAGAATCTATACTGCTACCACATGTCTGATGCAATGTATGTGTGGGTGTGTATAGTACTATGTGTGGATAGGAAATGTTTATAAATGTTGATGTAGGTATATCATCAGTGTGATGTTTAATACTGTGTAGTTATAAGAGAAAAATGTGATGTTTACTCTAAGTAAAATGTGATGTTTATATAGTTAGTTATAAGAGTAAACAGCTGACAATTAATGTTGTTTAGGTGACTGCTGCTGCTTGTATTGGAGAGCTAGTGGTAGTAGCTGTTGTACTTGGCTCTGGCTGTGAATTCTACACCTACTTATTACAGGTAATCTATTGTGTGTTTGTTATAGATGTTTCTGCTTTTCTGTGCTAGCTATTTATTGTTTTATCTTTTGGTATAGAAAGTCTCTTGTGTATATATATCTTTTTGTAGTAGATAAATTTCATAAAGTATATAAAAGGAGGCACTTCATCCTTTCACTGTCATGTGTTGTGAGTGCACTATTATACTCTGATCATGTAAACTCATAGTTTCGTGGAATTTTATTTTTGATAAGTCATACTGAAACTTATTGTGGTTATTTGGTGTTTTCTCTTCTTAGTCTGTTTTATTTTTACTAATAAAGGCATTTTTAACAGTTTCTGAATTGAAATTTTGTGCTGAAGCTGGAAAATGCTTGCACAAGAGTTCATTTATATGATATAGAAATTATGCATGACATCACATCATAGTGGAACGAGAAGTGTACCATTGACTTACCATATAGGATTTTTAGTTTACTGCATTCTATAATAGCTATATATTGGTCTGGTTTTGATACTAAATTTGTGGAGTTGTGTGACCAATTGTTAATGTAGCTGACAATTGGCCATTTACTCTACACTATAAAAACTGATTGGTTGATTTAACCAATATATGGTTATACAGGTTGTATGATACAAAATTGTAGAACTATAAATGATTTTTTAAAAGAATTAAAAACATTTCATTTGATAAGCAATTAATTCCGGTCCATAAGACAATAGTAATGAAAACTATATTATGTTTACTTTCAGTTTTTATCATGTAGCTTGTATAATCAAATAAATCAAGCAGTTTTTGTTGTGTATAGACAAAGTGTATTGGTCAGAGAGAAGTGTTCTGTTAAGTTATATTTTGAGACAATGTCAGTACTACTACTGGCTACTATCTTCTTGTTATGTGTCAGTGAAGTTATTAGTAACTGTCCACCAGACTCAGGTAAGTGACTCAATATGTAACACATTTGACAATGTACTAGGTATCTACCTGATGTTCAATGGAACTTGTTATCCTAATGGCTCATATATCAATCATCTTTACATCACACCAAATACATCATATTATATATCACATCTTCAGTGTGTGTTACCTGATTCTACATTGTCTGGAGGAGAGTGGGTTAATCCTAATGGACAACCTGTCAACTGTGAACTCAGTACTAACAATAATCCTCTCCGTTGTATTAAATCTAATACTTCAGCTAATATCACTGTATACAGACCTGATGCAGATAATTTTAATGAATCTGATTTTGGTGGTAATAACTTTAAGTGTTGTCTACCTAGTAATTGTTCTGATCCTACTACCAACATCATCACTGTTCATATATTTAGTAAGTTATATCTCATTGTACTAGTACACACTGTCATTTGTTACTGATCTATTATAGGACATGTAGAAATCATAGACTTTAGTATTGTTGACCTTCCTTCTGATATGACAGTTGTTCCACAACAATACATACTTCATTGTGTATATAGTGGATTTTATTATGAACTCAATTGGTATAATAACAATATTGAATTAAACTGTGGATCGCCACAAAATGGATACAGTTGTAATATTGGTGGAGTACAAACCCTATATAGTGGTAACAGCACAAAATTTCGTGCATTTACTGTTACTTGGTATGCAGAGAAGATCAATAGTGGAATATTTAGTCAGTCAAACAATAATGGTGATCATGTACATAGATGTTCTGTAAAAATTGTAGAGATCACAAGAAATCGTTATCTTACAGTAACTGGTAAGTTTTTATACAATAGTTACATGATGTCATATGAAATCTTCTCAGCTCCAGGATTCACTCCCTCTCCTAGTCTGGTCAACAAGACAGCTACCACTATCACTCTCAGTTGGACACCTGATCCATCTAATGCTGATGGATATGTAGTCAATGTCACTAGTGACACACACACTGTGACACAACAGGTAAAGGGAGGTAGTCAGAATATGATGACACTGAATGGACTGATACCATCAACAACTTATAACATCACAGTCAGAGCCTATCAAGATATACTGGGACCTGCTAGTAATGCAATCAGTGTACAAACTAATATAAATCTAACTGCAGGTATAGATTATGATGTATTACTTTAACATTTCAATCATTTATAGCTATAGGTATATCATCTATCAGTTGGATTTTGTTAACTACTACACTTCAAAATGCTGTTAGCTGTATCACAACTACTGTCAATGTTACTACTGATGTTTACTGGTTAGTGAATGGAGTGATGAAGTACAACTCAATGTATACGTTAATTGATTCTGATCTCCTCATATACAACAACACACTACTGGTATATTCTAATCCACTGGGAGTATCAGTTAATGTTACCTGTATAGCAATGTATAAAGGAGTGAACTACAGTGACACTGTGATATTACAAAGTATGTCAAATTTAGTTGTTCATCTTAACTAGGTTTACCCTTTTCTAGTTCCTAGTGGTCCTCCATCTAATGTGATGACTTATATTTTAAATGAGACTAGTATCAAAGTCAACTGGACTATGTCATCACAGACTAATGGATATATCATTGTCATTAACTCTACTACTGGAGTAGGTATCAACAAGATATTATCTACTACAGAACATGAAGTTATAATCAATGGACTAACATTGAGTACATATAACATCAGTGTGTACTCATATAAAGATCTTCCTTCAATAAACAGTACACAAACGTTGTTAAGGTTTAATGGTGAGTTGATATTTAGATAAAGATAATCTGATTTTATTATATTGTCTAGTTCCTACACAAGTAACTAATCTATTAGTGATTGGTGTCTCAACTACTACTATTACAATAACATGGACTGATCCCAATAGTGAAAATGGGAACTTTATAACATGCTATAACATCTCCTATAGTCTACTTTGTTCTCCATTAACATCAGTGAATGTGACATTGGTCTCTGTTACTTCTCATCAGTCCACTACAACATTCAGTTATACATTAAGAGAATTGTCTAGTGGTATGAACTATATGATCACAGTGAGAGCTGGTAATCTATTAGGAGAGTCTAGTCCAGTGATGATATTTGATGAAACAAAACCCACTTCAGGTAAAATGTAATTATTAATGTTGATGAATTACAGAAGTATATAGTTCCACTTGAATCCCCAAAGATAATTATGGCTTTTTCATTAAATTTGATGATAAACAAGATCACTTGGGAAGATATTGAGTGTCATCTACGTAATGGTAGAATTATTAAATATATTGTGATCATTAGTAACAATAGTATAACATACAACCTCACCAGTAGTGAGAGATATATCATTGTGAATGATCTAGTATTTGGTAATGTATATAACATGAGTGTAGCTGGTGTCAACTCTATTGGAAGAGGTCCCTTCAGTGATCCTGTTGAAGTACAAATTGGAACTGGTAAGTATATCATCAATTTTAATAAACAATAGTTAATTAATAATAATTGTTTATACTTTCTACTCAGTTCCAGGTCTAGTTGGTACATTAACCAGTTTGATGTCTACTACATGGGCTGTTATCTCATGGAGTGTACCTAGTTATATTCCTGTAGACTATCCCATTATCACATATGAGATAGGATACACTGTTCATCTGTTTGATGGTAGTTGTTCTCCTAGTGATGAGTTTAGTCCAATGATAAAAACTAATACAAGTAGTAGAAATGTGAACATAAGTAATCTAATAGGTAACATCTGTTATCTGTTTGGTGTACGTGGTTACACTATTAATGGTTATGGACTGTGGACAGTAATTGGTAATATAACAGAACAAGAAACAACTACCAGTATTAATGAAGGTAATTGTAGACAATCTAGAAATTATTATTATTAAATTTGTATCTTTTCAGTTACTTCATTTTACACTAGTACTATTACTGGACTGGGTGTACTAGTTGGTATACTGTTGATTGTAGTGATTACTTGTTTTATCATTATTATACTACTATTACTACATGTCAGAAAGTATGTGGAACATGTGATGTTTTTATTTATGAACATATTCACTTCTGCAGACTTAAATCATTGGGTACTAATATAATTAAAGGAACAGACAGTGGGTAAGTTATCATATTTCTATTACCTTGTGTTAATTCATACAATGTTTATCTATAGACCTGATGATAATATTGAAATGGAAGTCTGTGAGCCCTACAGTCTACATCAGTCTAAACCAACTGATGATATTTATGATGAGTGTGAACCACCAGTAGATACTAATGTATATGAGAGTATGTAATATATCAGTAACATGATGTTAATTGTTATGTTTAGTTTTATACAGAGTTGTTGTAGTTAATGTATCTAAACAATTATTGTAGTTTTTTTATAATTAAATGTTGTTAGTTTTATTAAAAAAACTAAACATTTGGTGTTCATCCAATCATATAGTTACATGTTATATTAGTTATATTAGTTTAATCCTCTTAGCTCCAGGATTCATTCACTCTCCTCCTACTCTGGTCAACAAGACAGATACCACTATCACTGTCATTTAGACACCTGTTCCATCTGATGCTGATGAACATGTAGTCAATGTCACTAGTAACACACACATTGTGACACAACAGGTAAAGGGAGGTAGTCAGAATATGATGGCACTGAAAAGACTAACATTATTAACAAGTTATGACATCACAGTCAGAAACAATCAAGACATACTGGGACCTACTAGTAATGCAAACAGTGAATTAATAACTTCAGGTAAAGATTGGATTGGTAACTTGTTTTAATAAAAAACATTTTTAAAATGAAGATGTAAGGATGACTATGCCTGAAACTAGGTAGGGACGAATACACAAATCCTTATAAAGGTCCTTACATAATTAAGTTACCAGCCAAATGTTTATCCTGATTAAGGCTGGAATGATTGTTAGCTTCCGGTTAAATATGCTGCTATACAGTAAATCTTATAATGGCATGTATCTAGGAATGAATAAATGCTTGTAGAACTGATACTGCCACCCTTGCAGTATTGAATGACTGAATACTTGAAAGACTATTTAAGATTGTCATTAAATGAATTATAGAACAAAACAAAATTGGCATATGAATAACATAGTGAAATAAAACATGTCATCTTTGAGTGTACTATGTTGTGATATACTAATGGCTCCTCTCTCATTCCCTGATTACTGACAAACGTGAGTACTGTAATTATTCATGACAAACAAACACTCATACTCAACAATCTACAACAAGAAATTCACATTTGTTTTGTGCTTGAGAAATTTTCTCTACGTCACCTCAGTACATAGGGCCCCTGATAAACAATATTTAATTTACCATCATTTAGTAACAGGACAAGTAGTTAACTTATAAGAATCAATTGTTAAAATTAAGAAGTTACCATTACTAGCACAAATACAATTTACTATATCACAAGATACTTCACTGCAATAGCACTTCATATCGTACATTGGATACTAATATTTGTAATGATAATCTAGACCTGTGTTAAGTCATCATACTAATCCAAAAAAATACTCAATATTCTCCAAACGGGCTGGAGATATCAGATTCTTATTCGCATTATCAATATAGTACAATAGAAGAATCTGAATCTAACTCTTATATTCTTCATTAAAGTACTGACGTCCAACCTAATCATTATTCATAGCTTTCAATAATTTCCAACCTCACCTACTTCTGAACATAAATAAAAAACTAATTAGGGCCTGGTTTCATTTAGAATCTTGTGTAATTTTTAAGTCAAGACCAGTTGGACAAAATAGCTGTGCTATGGTGCTGTAAAGACTGTTCTACATAATAATAGTTTAGTTGACTTCACAATAAAAGCAGGGGGTACATTATTCACTAGATCCTAGGGGAACATTATTCACTAGTAAATAATGTCCGTGGGGACAGATTTCACTAGGACACCATACTAACAAGTCACAAACTCAGTACAGCTTAGTTAACATGGTAAAATAAACCAAAATTCTCTTTCAAGAAGAAGTAGGAAAACAGTCTGGACATAATTGTAAACCTTTATACAAATACAGGTAATCAATCTGAATTTCTCAATTTCTCAAATACAACTGTATACTTAGTGCTCTTGTACCATTGTATATTTGAAATACTTGAGGTTTAATCATAGTTGTGGCTTTCCCATATCCTATCTAAAAATTAGAGATCTGAGGGACAATTAAATATTCCTTGGTTTCGTCCAAAAGTCCTCTAAATCAATGTGATGTGAGATGCAGAAGATGATAGTTCATTTCAGATTGCATTGCATCTCTGAAAATACTGGCAAATCTTTTATTTACAGAGTTGTTTTTTGTTTGAGAAAATGAAGAAGGAACATGAACAATCTACTGTGATAGTTAAAATATTGCTTAATTAGCCTACAAATCAGTCACAACATGGACATTATCAATAGAGAGGAAGACTGAGAAGTATTGAGATATTCCGATGTCTTTTGGGTGAGATATTCTGTGTTTCTGAAAATATATTTTAGATGGAGAATCTATACTGCTACCACATGTCTGATACAATGTGTGTGTGTGTGGTACTTTATATGTGGATGGGAAATGTTTATAAATGTTGATGTACGTGTATGATCAGTGTGATGTTTAATACTGTGTAGGCCCCTAGTTATAAGAGAACAACATGATGTTTATACTGTGTAGTTAATAAGAGTAGAGAAAAGTGTGATGTTTATACTGTGTAGTTAATTAGAGTAGAGAAAAATGTGATGTTTATTTAGTGTAGTTATTAGAGAAGAGCAAACAGCTGACACCTCTCGTGATAATTATTGTCCTATACAAATTTGTCCCACCGGATATAATATTGTAGAAGGATTTTGTCATACCAGCACAAAATTTATCCTAGGACAAAAAAATTAGTGACTGCTACTGCTTGTATTGTAGAGCTAATGGTAGTAGCTGTTGTACTTCTTGGCCCTGACTGTGAATTATTATACCTAATTATTACAGGTATCTATAGTGTGTGTTTGTTATAGATGTTTTTGCTTTTCAGTGCTAGCTATTTATTGTTTTTCCACTTCTGGTATAGAAAACCTCTTGTGTATATATATCTTTTTGTAGTAGGTAAATTTCATAAAGTATACAAAAGGAGGTTCATTCTTCCACTGTCATGTGTTGTAAATGCACTATTATACTCTGATCAAGTTGAGTTTAATGGTAACTTTGTGGAATTTCAATTTTGATAGATCATATTGAGCCTATTTTGGTTATTTGGTGTTGTCTCTTCTTAGTCTATTCTATTTTTACTATTAATGGCATTTTTAATAGTTTCTGAATTGAAATTTGTGCTGAAGCTGGAGAATACTTGCGCAAGAGTTCATTTATATGATATAGAAATTATGCATGACATCACATCATAGTGGAGTGAGAAGTGTACCATTGACTTGATATAGGATATTTAGTTTAATGCATTCTATAATAGCTATATATTGCTTTGGTTTTATACTAAATTTGCAGAGTTGTGTGACTATTTGTGGATGTGACTGACAATTAGTCATTTACTCATCAATAGACTAATTATATTGGTCAGAGAGAAGATTCTGTTAAATTACATTTTGAGATGATGTCAGTACTACTACTGGGTACTGTCATCTTGTTATGTGTCAGTGAAGTTATTAGTAACTGTCCACCAGACTCAGGTAAGTGACTTGATGTGTAGCACATTTGACAAATGTTCTAGGTATCTACTTGATGTTCAATGGAGATTGTTATCCTAATGGTTCATACATCGATCATCTTTACATCACACCAAATAGATCATATTATATATCACATCTTCAGTGTGTGTTACCTGATTCTACATTGTCTGGAGGAGAGTGGGTTAATCCTAATGGACAATCTGTCAACTGTGAACTCAGTACTAGGAATGATCCTCTCCGTTGTATTAAATCTAATACTCCAGCTAATATCACTGTATACAGACCTGCTGCAGACAATTTTCATGAATCTGATTTTGGTGGTAATAACTTTAAGTGTTGTCTACCCAGTAGTTGTTCTGATCCTACTACCAACATCATCACTGTTCATATATTCAGTAAGTTATATCTCATTGTACTAGTACACACTGTCATTTGTTACTGATCTATTATAGGACATGTAGAAATCATAGACTTTAGTATTGTTGACCTTCCTTCTGATATTACAGTTGTTCCACAACAATACAGACTTCATTGTGTATATAGTGGATTTTATAATGAATTTGGGTGGTATAATAACAATACTGAATTAAATTGTGGATCACCACAAAATGGTTTCAGTTGTAATATTGGTGGAGTACAAACCTTATATAGTGGTAACAGCACAAAGTTTCGTGCATTTACTGTTACTTGGTATGCAGAGGAGATCAATAGTGGAATATTTAGTCAGTCAAACAATAATGGTGATCATGTACATAGATGTTATGTAAAAGTTGCGGAGATTACAAGAAATCGTTATGTTACAGTAACTGGTAAGTACTTTTACTACTATAGTTACATGATGTGATATCTAATCTTCTCAGCTCCAGGATTCACTCCCTCTCTTCCTACTCTGGTCAACAAGACAGCTACCACCATTACTGTCAGCTGGATACCTGTTCCATCTGATGCTGATGGATATGTAGTCAATGCCACTAATGACACACACACTGTGACACAACAGGTAAAGGGAGGTAGTCAGAATATGATGACACTGAAAGGACTGATACCATCAACAACGTATGACATCACAGTCAGAGCCTATCAAGATATACTGGGACCTGCTAGTAATGCAATCAGTGTACAAACTAATATAAATCTAACTGCAGGTATAGATTTTGATGTATTAGTTAAACATTTCAATCATTTATAACTATAGGTATATCATCTATCAGTTGGATTTTGTTAACTACTACACTTCAAAATGCTGTTAGCTGTATCACAACTACTGTCAATGTTACTACTGATGTTTACTGGTTAGTGAATGGAGTGATAAAGTACAACTCAATGTATACATTAATTGATTCTGATCTCCTCATATACAACAACACACTACTGGTATATCCTGATCCATTGGGAGTGTCAGTTAATGTTACCTGTATAGCAATGTATAAAGGAGTGAACTACAGTGACACTGTGATATTACAAGGTATGTCAAATTTAGTTGTTCATCTTAACTAGGTTTACCCTTTTCTAGTTCCCAGTGGTCCTCCATCTAATGTGATGACATACATTTTGAATGAGACTAGTATCAAAGTCAACTGGACTATGTCATCACAGACTATTGGATATGTCATTGTCATTATCTCTACTACTGGAGTAGGTATCAACAAGATATTATCTACTACAGAACATGAAGTTATAATCAATGGACTAACATTGAGTACATATGACATCAGTGTGTACTCATATAAAGATCTTCCTTCAATTAATAGTACACTAACATTGTTAAGTTTTGATGGTGAGTTGATATTTAGATAAAGATAATCTGACCTCATTTCATTGTCTAGTTCCTACACTAGTAACTAGTCTTTTAGTGAGTGATGTCTCAACCACTAATATTACAGTGAACTGGATAGTCCCAGTAGTGAAGATGGTAACTATATAACATACTACAAGATTTCCTATAGTCCATCTTGTCCTGAGTTATCATCAGTAAATGTGACATTGTTTTCTGTTACTTCTCATCAGTCCACTACAACATTCAGTTATACATTAAGAGAATTGTTTAGTGGTATGAACTATACCATCATAGTGAGAGCTGGTAGTGTACTAGGAGAATCTAGTCCATTGATGATATTAAGTGAAACGCAACCAACAAAAGGTAAATATTCCTTTAATGTTTTAATATAAACTTAAATATAACTATAGAACCTATGGGATCACCAAAGTTGATCATGGTTTCATATATTAGTTTGACATCAAACAAAATCACATGGGAAGAGGTTGATTGTCATCTACGTAATGGTAGAATCATTGAGTATATTGTGATCATTAGTAACAATAGTATCACATACAACCTTACCAGTACTGAGAGATATATCATTGTGAATGATCTAGTAATTGGTAATGTATATAACATGAGTGTAGCTGGTGTGAACACTATTGGAAGAGGTCCCTTCAGTGATCCTGTTGAAGTACAAATTGGAACTAGTAAGTACATCATCAATTTTAATAAACAATAGTTAATTAATAATAATTGTTTATACTTTCTACTCAGTTCCTGGTCCAGTGGGTACATTAACCAGTTTGATGTCTACTACATGGGCTGTTATCTCATGGAGTGTACCTAGTTATATTCCTGTAGACTATTCCATTATCACATATGAGATAGGATACACTGTTCATCTGTTTGATGGTAGTTGTTCTCCTAGTGATGAGTTTAGTCCAATGATTAAAACTAATACAAGTAGTACAAATGTGAATATAAGTAATCTAATAGGTAACATCTGTTATCTGTTTGGTGTACGTGGTTACACTGTTAATGGTTATGGAGTATGGACAGTAATTGGTAATATAACAGAACAAGAAACAACTATTTGTATTAATGAAGGTAATTGTAGACAGTCTAGAAATTATTTTTATATAGTTTGTATCTTTTCAGTCACTTCATTTTACACTAGTACTATTATTACTGGACTGGGTGTACTAGTTGGTATACTTTTGATTGTAGTAATAACTTGTTTTATCATAATTATACTACTATTACTATATGTCAGAAAGTATGTAGAACATTTAATGTTTTTAGTTATGAACATATTCATTTCTGCAGACTCAAATCATTGGGTACTAATACAATTAAAGAAACAAACAGTGGGTAAGTTATCATATTTCTATTGCCTCGTATTATTTGTTATAATGTCTATCTATAGACCTGATGTAGATATTGAAATGAAAACCTGTGAGCCCTACAATCTACATCAGCCTAAACCTACCGATGATATTTATGATGATTATAAACTAATTGATGATATTTATGATGAGTGTCAACCACCAGTAGATAGCAGTGTATATGAGAGTATGTAATATATCAGTAACATGATGTTAATTGTTATGTTTAGTTTTATACAGAGTTGTTGTAGTTAATATATCTAAATATAATGTAGTTTATTAGAATTAAATGTTGTTAGTTTTATTTATTTCTTTTATTTTATTAAAAAACTAAACACTTGGTCTTTATCTAACCACATAGTACATAATGTCAAATGTGATTCTTTCAGCTCCAGGATTCATTTACTCTCCTCCTACTCTGGTCAACAAGACAGCTACCACTATCACTGTCAGTTGGACACCTGTTCCATCTGATGTTGATGGATATATAGTTAATACCACTAGTGACACACACATTGTGACACAACAGGTAAAGGGAGGTAGTCGAATATTATGACACTGAAGGGACTAATACCATCAACAACTTACATCACAGTCAGAGACAATCAAGATACACTAGGACCTACTAGTAATGCAATCAGTGAATTAATAACTTCAGGTATAGATTGGATTGGTAATTTGTTTTAATAAAACATTTTAAAATTAAAATATAGAGATGACTATCCCAGAAACCAGATAGGGATGAATACACAAACCCATAAAAAGGTCCTTACATAAGTAGCCAGCCAAATGTTTAGCCTGATTAAGGCTGGAATAATTGTTAGCTTTCACTTAAATATGTTGCTATATAATAAATCTTATAATGGCATGTATCTAGGAATGAATAAATGCTTGTAGAACTGATACTGCTACCCATACAGGATTGAATGACAGAATAATGTTGTTCATTGATTGGTTACTTACTTTGAAAGATTGTTTAAGATTGTCATCAAATGAATTATAGAACAAAACAAAATCGGCATATGAATAACATAGTGAAATAAAACATGTCATCTTTGAGTGTTGTGATATACTAATGGCACCTCTCTCATTCCCTGATTACTGACAAATGTGAGTACTGTAATTATTCATGACAAACAAACACTCGTACTCAACAATCTACAACAATAAATTCACATTTGTTTAGTGCTTGAGAAATTGTCTCTACCTCACCTCAGTACATAAGGCCCTTGATAAACAATCTTCAATTTACCATCATTTAGTAATAGGACAGGTAGTTAACTTATAAGACTCAATTGTTAAAATTAAGAAGTTACCATTACTAGCACAAATACAATTTACTATATCACAAGATACTTCACTACAATAGCACTTCATATCATACATTGGATACTAATATTTGTAATGATAATCTAGACCTGTTAAGTCATCATACTAATTCAAAAAATTACTCAATATTCTCCAAACGGGCTGGAGATATCAGATTCTTATTCGCATTATCAATATAGTACAACAGAGGAATCAGAATCTGTCTTATATCTTCATTAAAGTACTGACGTCCATCCTAATTATTATTCATAGCTTTCAATAATTTTCCAACCACACCTACTTCTGAGCATAGGGAAAGAGCATTATTTAGAGAACTCTGGGTGGACACTGAGTCACAATGGCTGAAGATATAGCTTTATTTTCATCATTATTTCAAGGAGCTTTTTCAGGTAATAAACTAGATTGTACTGTTGTGGTAATATTAATGATCCAACATGAATAATCACATGACTGTCATGTGACCATATAGAAGAATGGAAGAGAGATCCTGAATTTACCAAGTACCTATCAGAGCTGACTTCATTCTCAATTAGTCGATTAAGTGAGTCAAAACAATACACTTATTAGCATATTTTATTCTCTAATATCTCATATCCATTTTTATGTTAGCACGGGAACCAGTCTTGATCAAGGAGGAACAGGAATGTGTCTTAAACTCAACTCAAAAACTGGCATTTAACAATTACAAGACATTTATACAGACAGCTGAATGTTCTAGAGAAGTATTTAGAGATGTGAGTTAAGAAATCATTTGTCTATTAACTATATTTCTCTTTAGTTCATAGCAGTTGAGAGCCATGTTGGTCTACTAGTTGAAAAGATACCAGACTTTTTATCATTTTGTAAGCAGTTTGGTAAAGATGCTCAGGACATTAGTACTAAGTAAGTCACAAGACTATCATGTGACTTGCATACTGCTATTACATCATGTCACAGAGCCTTACATAACTGTAGTGTACATTATTTTATATTATAGAAATGTTTAAATTCAAATGTTTCTTTTTAGACGTAAAATGAACTCGTTAGCTTTATCTCACCACACCCAGTTACTGGAGGTTCTGGAAATACCTCAGTTGATGGAGACCTGTGTTCGTAATGGGTACTACGAGGAGGCACTGGAACTGAGTTCACATGTACGTAGAATGGAGAAGAAACAAACAAACATTCCTATAATAAAGGTATATGTCATGATAATGTGTCCATTTACTGGTTCTATGTGTCCATTTACTGATTCTATATGTCCATTTATTAGTTCTATATGTCCATACTGATTTTATGTGTCCATTTACTAGTTCTGTGTGTTAATTCACTAGTTCTATATGTCCGTTTACTAGTTCTATATGTCCATTTACTAGTTCTATATGTCCATTTACTGATTCTATGTGTCCATTTACTATTCTATATACTTTTTACTGATTCTGTTTATTCATTGATTATATTTACTTTATTCATTAGCTGGTTTATCCTATTACTATTCTATATGTCCATTTACCAGGTCTATGTATCCATTACTGACTCTATACACCTTTCTATTTGTTCCACTCATTCATCCATTAATTTGCTTTATATGTTTTATATGTCCATTTATTTGTCATATACATCCATTTCCTTTCTAATATATCCATTTACCTGCTTTATGCATCCATTGTTAGAATATTGCAGATGACACTGAGCGATGCTGTAATCTAATGTTAAACCAGCTGGTACAACAACTCCAAGGAAACTTACAACTTCCTGCTTGTCTGAGATTTGTTGGTCTTTTAAGACGAATGGGGATTTTCTCTGAAACACAACTTAGACTGAAATTTTTACAAGTATGTTGCATAAATCTGTATGGTTGCTATGGTAACTGTGTCCACTACAGGCTAGAGATCATTGGTTGCAATCAGTTTTGTCAACCATACCAAAAGATGACCGTAAGTCATGTGATCTTCATGTGATAATCACATGATCACACTTCTTTTACAGCTTACATGCATATTAGTAAAACTATTGAGGCTTGTCGAGTTCACCTGTTTGATATTGTCACACAATATAAAGCTATTTTCCCTGACGATGACTCCATCTTAGCTGGTATCCATGGTAACACTGGAAAACAAGCAGATGGAACTCTATTTTGTGGCTGGTTGAATAGCAAAGTATGTGAAAGTGGAGTTGTGTATCCATTTTGTTGATCTTCTATTTCATTACCATATTATCTGTCCATTTATCAATACTGTGTTAGTGTGTGTGTGTCCATTACATCAACTGACTATCTGTCCATTAATCTAGATATGGCAGTTCCTTCATCTATTAGAGTCAGATTTACGTCGTGGTGTAGGAGGTCGTATTGACTCTTTACTCAATCAATGTATGTACTTTGGACTCTCGTTTAGTCGAGTGGGTGCTGACTTTAGAGCTCTGATTATGCCAGTATTTATAAGAGTTACCCTCCAGTCCTTCCAGTTGTCAGTTAGAAATGCAAAACATCAGTATGTCATTATATACATGTATATATGGATGTGTCCCTTTAATGTGGTTTATAAGATGGGTGTGTCCTTAGGTAACATATAGATGGGTGTGTTCCATGATCAATACTGTAGATGAGTGTCCCTTGTAGCTAAATGTGGGTGTGTCCCTTTAATGTGGTATATAAGATGGGTGTGTCCTTAGGTAACATATAGATGGGTGTGTTCCATGGTCAATACTGTAGATGAGAGTGTCCCTTGTAGATAAATGTGGGTGTGTCCCTTTAGTGTGGTATATAGGATGGGTGTGTCCTTAGGTAACATATAGATGGGTGTGTTCCATGATCAATAACGTAGATGAGTGTCCCTTGTAGCTAAATGTGGGTGTGTCTCTTTCAATTTCTGTTTTTTGCTATATTTATAATTCACTCTATTTCTCATATCTCTCTGTAGTTTTCACGATGCTATGAAACACTTCACCCTCACACAACCCATCTCCACCCTCTCCTCCACTCTTCCTACTTCCACTTCATTCCTCTCCCCTCCTCACTCTCTTTTACCCTTCCAACCTCTAGTCATCCTAACTAATACACTTATAACATCGTTTAATGAACTCCGATCTTGTACATCTGTTGCTCTAGGACCGGAAGTTAGTAGAGAGATAGAGAGACTGATGCAAAGCACAGTTCATGATGTCATAGAATATCATAGGTATGATAACATACTGTATATTACAAATACTAATTATAACTACAACTGTTTGTATCTTGACTTTATTTCTACTCTATTAATGGATTAAGTATAAGGTTGTCCCACTCTAAGTACAGTTGAGCCTCTCTTTATGTGAACACTATTATGCCTAACTTAACATTCTAATTGAAGGGATGTCCTTGAAATATTTTATTTCCATTCTATTATAGGATTGAGAATGGGACCTTCACTAAGAATGAGACCGAAGCCTTCAAGTATCTCTGTAGAGTAATCATTGTAGATTTCCTTCCGTTTATTGAGCGATGTCTAACCACCATGTTTCCTGAAGAAACAGTACAAAAGATAGCATCAAGAACTCTCTTAGTTACCAAATCATTACCTCATCAAGAGAAGGGAAAATCCCTATCATTATCGTCGTCAACACGACAGAGAGTGGTGATTAAAGTAGGCATTAATGCTAAATCATTAGCAGAACCTCTTCGCGAGTTAGTCCCTGAGGTTTTTGACGAAATTGAAAAGGAAGAAATGATTAAATCAATGACACAGCTACAGAACTCACTCTTAGAACCAACCACACCTACGATGACATCATCACTTCCTACAACACAAGAAACAATAGCATTGACCACACCTACTATGACATCATCATTACCAGGAACAATCCAAGATACTGAAATTACTGAGAGATCAGAAGAACAAGCTTTAACAACCAAGATAGGAGATATAGTTAATGATACTCGTAATAGAACTCCAATAGCACAAGTTAACAAGCCTTCTCATGTTAGTTCTAGTGTACCAGCTGTTCTATCAAGTAACACTGGTCCACATTCTCTTCCTATTACCTCATCATTATCTGGTCGGGAGGAGTTTGGTGCAGGTCATAATGCATACTCATCAGAGTTAGGTACTAATTTATTAATAGGTGATAATGATAATACCACTAGTTAATATTAATATTTATAATTATTATGAAATTTGTCTTTTTTTCGTTTTCTGACTATTATAAACATTATAATAAACAAATATTAACTACCAATTAATGTTACTACAGGTATAGTTAATGCTCCATCAACTTATGTGATAAAATTTACTAGTAGTACTGTGTGTAGCATAACATTAACTCATAATAACTAAATTGTTTTTATAGTGGCATTCTCCTCCCTTAAATCAACTTTGAAAGTTGAGACAAAGCCCTTGCCATATATATTCTACTTGTAGCTAAATAATACAGCAATCAAATCAATCAAGGTATGTGAATTTCTTTTATTATTTTATTATGAACTTTTTATTGTCAGCACAGAATGGTGGATCATAATGTCAATGGCGTTCTAAATGAAGCAGCCATATATGAGTCATTCATTCAAGAAGAGAGCAAAAAGCCATCAGCTTCAACTCAAATGGTATCTGGTATTGAAGGAGTTGGAAAATTGTTTGATGTTAAGCCTTTTCCATCAATGAAAGATATAACTATTACAGAGCCTACTACACCATATGCAGGTACTACTTTAGAAACAAATGCAAACAATGTCACACTGTATATGTTTTATATTATTTAGGTTATTCTCTTGACTCCAACTCCCTAAAAGATGTGATATGCAATTCTTCAAATAAAGCCAAAATACGTCCAATCCTATTATCATTTGGTGGCATTCCAGACAGTGGCAAAACAAGAGCAGTTTCTCATCTTTTAAACAACTATGTTGACCAAAGTCCTTTTGAACCAATGACAAAGATAAATGAGAGATTAGAAGCAGAAGGAATCACTTATTATGAGCTAGTAGCAGCTGGATTCCACCCTTTGAGAAATCTAACTATCACTGAAGTTACAAAGGAGTCCAGTTGTGCTTTTGGTATATTGTCTGCTTTCAAAGAAGAACTTTTGACAAATGGCGTAGTACCACTCTTCAAGTTTTATCCTGGAGGACCTCTCCGTATTTTTGGAGATCCAGATTTAGATGATCATCTCTATCGTACCTTTAGTTATCTATCCCAGCATGACCACACCCCTAGAGGCCCTGAGGTTACCTCTAAGGAGCAGAAATATGCTACACGTTTAAAGAAGCTGCTTCCAGAAGGCATTGCACTTATCAACATATGGGATATTGCTATTAATAAAACCGTTCGTCATTTTTTGACATCATTACGTGGTCTTCTTTACAACAGCCATACTTGGCTCTTTCTGGACATTGAGCAAGATCTACAAAAACTCGACAAACCACCAGAAATTCCTGAAGAACCTGATCGAAATGCTGTTAATAGAGATTGGTCTGTTCTGATGAAGTGGCGTCCACGCCTTCATTATTTGCTTCGTTTGAGTAGAATGGGAGTAAGCATCAAAGATCCCAGGAAGAGTGTGTGTACTATATTTGCTAAGCACAAAGGAGTTTGCAACAAAGAGTTAGAGCAAAAGGTTGTAGAGCTTGAGGCTAAAGTACAACAAGCTGCCAAGCAAATTGGTGTGTCTGCTCTAATAGAATCAAAAGTTGTATCAATCAATTTCAATGATTCTAATGATTCTCATATTCATGACGATCGTTTACATCATCTTTATCAGAAGTTCCAACAAGTTATTTATGAAACACCATACAAAGATGTTCCTCTTTCTTGGGTGTTTCTTCGCAGTTTGTTTTACAGGTCACAAAAGAAATTTATATTGAAGTCAGAGCTAAAAGAAAAGGCTTACAAATGTGGTATGGATGATAACTCACTTGCAAAGTTTTGTGAGTTCTACACTTCCTTTGGCAGTATATTTGATCTTAGTCTTGTTAATCCAGACTATCCCTATGTCATAGTGAAACCAATGGGTTTTCTAAAGTCTTTGGATAAATTTTTATGCCCTGATGATAGCACCTGTAAAGATTACCCAACATTAGTCAATGGCATTATTCCACAGAAAGCTTGCGAAGAAGCTTTTGGAGAGAGTTGGTCAGCATATATGGAAGCTTTAGTATCTGTCAATTTGGCCACAAAAGTGGCTGGTTTCCAAATAGAAGAACCCAATTTTGATAATGATATATATTACTATATCCCTTTAAGTCGTAACGAAAGTCATGTAACAGAAGCTGATCCTACAGCAGTTCATCTCATTACTAGTATCAATACACCTCATGTCTTCAAACAAGCCACATTTGCTAAGTACCTCCTAGAATCATTGCCAGAACCAAAGCTCGTACCATGTAGTAACATTAACCAGACAATTATCAAAGAGTACTCTACCAGTACTACCATCACTCTTGTCTCTCACAGTCCTGCTACCAAAATAGCCATCGATCCAGCCAACCCTGAAGTATGTTCTCTTATTGTTAAAGCATATAATAAGATTGCTGATACATGTAAAATTGGAACTACAAAGTACAGATTTGTCATGATATGTGCCAAAAATGGAGTTCCTGATGCAAAAGATATCCCATCTTGTCAGTACCATGTACTACCAAATGACACACTCTGTGATAAGTGTGAAGGAGCTGGAAGAATCGATGAGCAATTACAAGCTTGGAATCAAGCATTGAAACAGGTTAGTGACTACATTTGCTAGAGTAAATTAATAAAACTTAATTTCAGTGTCCAGTTTCTCCAAATTATGTACCGAGTAGTAAGTTTGTACCTTTATTTTGTTCTAGCACAATATCTATTCTTTTAAATAGAGGTAAAGCTGTCTGAGCTTGGACATATTGCTGAACAGATTGCTGCATCATGTGAACCAGCTATTGTTGCTAAAGTACTTGGGTTACAAGATTCGAGCCAATTTAAGGAAAAAGAAGAGGAAGTAATGCTTGAAATGTTACTTGCTTGGAGAAAAGAAAACCAGTCACACGTTGACCCCAGACAGGAGCTAGCAAGGAAACTACTAGAGTTAGATACGAAGTATAATGGAGTACAAGAAAAGAAGCCTGACTTTAAAACACTTGCACAAGAACTAGATATTCATGGTATGTTGTGTGTAGTATGTATTAGTTATTAATAAATTTACATTTTGTCTTTCTTACCTGTAGCACAACCAACAAATTCAGTGAACTGAACCAGTAGTCACTATAACTCAGAACTTCATTATCATTAGAATATTTAATAAATTGCTGAAAGCATTTAATTCTGTAAACAACCTAATTTGATAGTGCATATATAGTTCCACCCTGACCCATATGTCTAAGGATATATGTGTGAAGACCACCACCCTTTAGCTATTATATGAGGAGGATGTGTACATATGGGAGGTGTTATGTTATCATAAGAACATTGACTGGAGGGAGGGCTGTGTACCTGTTCTACTCTATTACACAGAGGTTATTTTAGTCTCTAAACTATCAGTAAGTAACAGTTTTTATGAAGTGTTATTCTATCATAGGAACCACTGACTATTGGACTGTGCACATGTTTGTTCTTCTTTACACTATGAGTAAGTAACAGTTTGTATTGATAAGATTATATTAGTAAACTTCCACTTTACGTGCAAACAATGTCCTATCAAGTAGAAGAGACAAATTCAACATGTTCTTTGTTAGTATCTGGTGTCAACCAGGTTGGAGAAAGTTTTGATATTTTATATACCAAAGCAAAAGGTTGTAGAGTTGAAAGTAAGCTGCTAAACATATTTGAGTGCATGATCACTGAAATCTAATAGAACCAAAAATTGTATTAATGATCCTAATATTCCTTATATTCATGACAGCCATTCACAATATCAGAAGCCAGAAGTTCCAACAAATCATTTACAAACCCCATACAATGATGTTCCTCTCTCTTGGGTACTTGCTCGTATTTTGATTTATAGGTTACGTACAAAAGAAATTCATTCAAGTACCTTTAGTTATGATCATTGGCAGAACCAAAGCTTATACTATGTAGTAAGAACAAATGATTATCAAAGAGTGTTGTAGTACTGGCAGTGGCAGAGGAACCTATGGGGCACCAGGGGCATGTGCCCCTCCAAAAATTACAAGATGGTCATTGTGCCTCCCTCCCAAAAAAAATTTTTACACTGAAGTATGCAATATGTAGAGAACAATGAAAAACACTCACTGTAATTATAATATAATTGTGGCAATTGGGTATTTACCACATTCATTGTATATAAACATGCAAGCAGTAATCAAATTTATTGTCACATGGGTTATCACTTGGCCAGTTAAATAAAGTAAAGTCAGTGAACATTCAATAAAATAATTTCTTTCACATAATCATATTGTACAAAATTATACCAAAATTGATGTGTATTTAAAGGGATTGAAAGCAAAATATCCTCAGCTTCTGGGTGGCTGTGCCCCAGACCCCTTCCTTTGGTGTCCCCCCCAAATTCAATTATGTTCCTCCACCCCTTAGTACTAGTACTGTTCTTGTTTCTCAGTCCTGCTGATTAAATGTTTGTCAATCAATCAACGATCTGTTAAAAACCTGTAATCTACCTTTGAATAAGATTAGTAACTTTCCTATTTGAGTTATCTATTTTATTGATTTCTCCTTTATTTTCATGTAGCACCCAAGTATGCCTGATAGAAGTAAATATTGTGTTTTTATTTAATATGTCATAGAGCTAGCCTATAGTGCTGACCAAATTGTATCATATGATCCAACTATTGCTACTAAAACACACGGGTTCCAGGATTTGACTCTATTTCAAGAAATAGGAGAGGTTTATTAATGAAATGTTACTTATCTAGAGAAGAGGAAACCAGTCACACATCGAACCCAGACAAGAGCTAGCAAGAAAACTACTAGAGTTAGATTCAAAATATATTGGAGTACCAGAACAGAAACCTGACTATGAAACTCTTGGAAAAGAACTAGATATTCACAGTATATTATAATTATGTATTAATAAGTATGCACAACATTTCTTCTCATTAGTAGCAAAACTCAGTGAGCAAACAGTCTCAATAATTCACATCCTTCTGTATTGTTAAAATTAAAATTTTTTTAATATTGACTGTTGTATACAAGCTAAGGTGATTGTTCCTCCCCTCTCTGTTCTGAGGTCCACCCATTTGTTGTTACATGGCAGGATGTTTAGATAATTATAAGTGGTAATATTTCTATAGTATATAAACAGTCTATACCTCCCATAAAATCAGTGTTGTTTGTACAATACAATAGTTGCATACACTGTTGCAGCAAGGTAAGTCTTATTGATATGATTTTACAATTATTAACAATTCATTCTCCATTTATATAGTCATGTCTGCTAACAACTATGATGAAAGTTTGTCTTCTCAAAGTTTCTATGCAACTCCTATTCAAGTTCAAGAGTCTCCTTTTGGATACAACCTCGAATTTTCTCATCAAGAAAGATGTGTGATGGCTTCAAGTATGTTTCCTGTACCCGGTCTTGATGAAGTGAGTGGATTGCTTGGAATTAAGCCAGTGCCTGGAATGAGGCAAGAATCAATACCAGCTTCTACTGATCCAAGTTTTTCATATGAAGGTAATCAGCTGTATGTAAGGCACTCATGCATTTGACCAAACCTATGCTAGATATATTAAAAGTTTAACATGTATTGTGAAAAAAGCTAGATTACAAGAATAGGATTTTTACTAGACAATAAATTTTAAAGTGATTTCTTTGTTTATACACTGATTGTTAGTATGTGTGCAATATTGCTATAAATCTACCCTGTGTACATTGTGGACCTGCTAGAAAGGAACATAAAAGAGTACATACCAACAACACTATCACACACACATATTATATTATTATATTATATCAATACATTTAAATAGTATGCATATTCTTACTTCAATATCAGGTTATCGTATTGATTCCAAATACCTCAAACATGTAATTCTCGACCAGTCAAATAAGGCAAAGATACGTCCAATCTTGTTGTCTTTTGATGGCATTCCAGAAAGTGGCAAAACTAAAGCAGTTCTCATCTTTTGAAACATTATGTTGATTCGAGCCCTTTTAAACCGATGACAAAGATAAATGAGAGGTTAGGAGCAGAAGGAATCACATATTATGAACTGGTAGCTGCTGGATTCCATTCGTTGAGAGAGCTCACCATCACTGAGGTTACAAAAGAGTCCAGCTGTGCTTTTGGTATACTGTCAGCTTTTAGAAAAGAACTTTTAGCAAAAGGTCAAGTACCACTCTTCACCTTTACCTCTGAAGGATCATTGTACAACTTTGAAGATCCTGATCTAGAAGGTCATCTTCAGTACATATTTAAGTACATTTGTCAATATGAGCACACTCCTAAAGGTACAGAGGTCACCACCAAAGAACGGCAGTATGCTAAACGTCTAAACAAGTTGCTTCCAGAAGGCATTGCACTTATCAATATTTGGGACTTTGCTATCAATAAAATGGTCCACAACTTCATAACTTCTTTACAAGGTCTTCTGTACAATAGTCATGCATGGCTCTTTCTGGATATGGATCAAGACCTACAAAGCCTTGACAAACCTCCATACATTCCTCAAGATAGAGATCAATCAATTCTCATGAAAATGCACCCTCGTCTTCAGTATTTGCTTCGTTCTAGTAGAATGTGTGAAAGTAAATGTGGTACCAGAAAGGATGTGTGTACAATATTTGCTAAACACAATGATACTTCGAATGATAAATTTAAGCCAAAAGTCACAAATTTTGAAGCTAAAGTCAAACAAACTGCTAAACACGTTATTGGTGTGTATTCTTTCATAGAACAAAAAGTTGAGAGTTTGAGTTTCAATAATTCTGGTATTTCTGATGAATCTTCTAACCGACTTTATCAGAAGTTTCAACAGGTTATCTATGAAACACCATATGAAGATGTTCCTCTCTCCTGGATCTTTCTTCGCAGTCTATTTTACAGATCAGATAAAAAGTTCATAGCGAAATCAGAACTACGAAAGAAGGCTGAAGAATGCTGTATGGATGATGAGTCACTTACAAAGTTTTGTGAGTTTTATACTTCCTTTGGAAGTATATTTGATCTTAGTCTCATTAATCCACACTATCCCTATGTCATAGTGAAACCAATGGGTTTTTTGAGAACACTGAACATGTTATTATATCCTGAGGATAGTATCTGTCAAAAGTATCCATCAATAGTGAATGGCATCATCCCAGAAAAAGCTTGCAAAGACGTTTTTGGAGAAAGCTGGCTGGTCTTTATGGAAGCCTTAGTATCTGTCAATTTGGGCACAAGAGTGTCTAGTTCACATTTAGATATACCTGATCTTGATCCTAATGATATATACTACTTTATCCCTTTAAGTCGCAAAGGTAATCTAATAATGGAAGCTGATCCCACAGCAGTTCATCTCATCATTAATATCGATGCCCCTCATGTCTTTCAGCAGACAACCTTCACCAACTACCTCTTGAGATCATTGCAAAAGCCAATGCTTGTACAATGCGATAATCCTAATCAAACCATCATCACAGAGACTGCTACTGGTGTTACTGTTACACTTGTTTCTCATAGCCCAGCTACTGAAATATCCATCAGCCAAGCCAATCCTGATGTTTGCTCTCTCATCCTCAAAGTTTATGGCAAGATTGCAGAAGGATGTAAAATTGGAACTATAAAATATAAATTTGTTATGATTTGTGCCAAAAGTGGAGTTCCTGACGCACAATATATCCCATCTTGTCAGTACCACATTCTACCTGATGATGGGCTCTGTGATGAGTGTAAAAAAGCTGGGCGTGTTAATGATCAGTTAAAATCCTGGAACAAAGCATTGAGAGAGGTTGGTAATATTGCATATAACTTAATTTTCATCCACTTTTACTTTAATTTTAGCATTTTAATTTACAATGGGTACCAATCGAGGGTAAGTATTATATTTCTGGTTATAGACAATGAATGTGTATCTCTTTCTTTAATAGAATTAAAACCTTCAGAGCTCAGTTACATTGCTGAGCAGATTGCATCATGTGATCCAACTGTTGTTGCCAAAACACTTGGGCTAGCCATAGATATGCCTCGATTTGAAGGTTTTAAAGGAGAAAAACTTATTATTGAAATGTTGTTAGCTTGGGATAAAGATTTTACAAAGCGTTCACAAGCAGAACCCAAACGAGAGTTAGCAAGAAAACTACTCGAGCTCGGTAGTGAGTTACCTCAACAGAAGATTGATTTTGAGAACCTGGCAAGAGAACTAGATATTTATGGTATTCAGTTAACATAAAATTATTATCCCTTGAACCAATTTTTTTTCTCTGTAGCACCATCATTAAAAATAAACTGAGTAGTGGTACACAATATCGAACATCAATAGGAACTATAATTATTGTATAATATAATAATATAATATTAATAACCCTTGGCATAATGATTATTATAGTGTGATTTGTTACATAATAGTTTATGAAAATATAATAACTTATATTAATAAATAATTAATTATTAAGCTTTCTGTGCAGTTGCTGGTTTATTCTGTGAATCACTATAATAAGCATATTGTAACAATTATATGTGATAATATGAGTGTGACTTTTTGACTTTAACAATAATTAAAGGTTACAATCTATTTTACTTAGTTCTAGTTAGTTTTACAATAGTGATTGTAGGATTTATAGTTAGTTTTAGTTAGTTAACTAAAAGTCAAAAACCATCAACTAAAAGATATTTTAATTTTAGTTTTAGTTAACTAAAACAACACTAGTAAGTATGTGGACATACTTGATAATCACGACACATAATTTACAATCAAATCTTTGCAGTAACTTTTCTATTACATAATGTGTGTCTGACATATTCAAAGATTTCACTTACCATTTGTTGTTATTTAAAGGTAAAATTGAACTTGAATATAATTTCTTGGCTGATTGATTTATGCTAATAATATTTTATGAAATTTTCTTTGTTAGTTTATGTTTGCAATAACAATTGCATATTTTTGTATACACCATATATACAAAAAAGTATATATTTTCTCTGAAAGATTGACCAATACTACTAGCATTCCTTCCCAGTAATTTAAAATTGATTTAAATTTTATAAAAAATGTTGTGTTGCCCAAACGATCTTTCGTGACTCGCATCCACTGAGGCTTCCGCTTAGGCTCCAGGATTCCCTGCTATTGCTGTAACCGCCACCGTGGCTTGGTAACTATCGTCCGAAGACGAGGTAATCCTGGCTGGAACTTCGCCTTAACTTCAAACCAGCCGTACTGGGTTTCGAGCTTTGGGGAAATCATTGTCATTACTAAACCGGGACCAAACTCGTCACGTTTAAATGGAGATTACCAGCCGTAACCTAGTCCGCCTTTCGGATACTCTTACGAGTATGCTGGTAACCATCTCAGAGGTCATAATATATTGCAGACGCTGCCCCACAACACAACTATCCAAGGTTGTTTTGGTTTCCTTTTATATGTACTTACGATTTTGTCTTCAGGCTATTGTGGGGCGCAATATAAATCACTATGAACTCATTAACAATTACTATGAATATAATTATCAGCATTGGTGAACAAAACCCTTTAAACTAGAACAGCACTACTAAGTATTTATATATATAATATATATTTTATTTTTAAGAGCAAATAAATAAATTAATTAATAAATAAATAAAAAATAAATAATAATAGAAGTCAAGTTTATATCTTAAAGTTCCAAGAGAGGAAGGCCTGCACTGTCCTCCATACCTATACCATTCCTCCATTCAGAACCTTTTACACACAAGTCTGTTGTACAAATCAATAAGAAAGATAGTCTAGCTCATGTTCAATCCATTACCTCACTATATGATTTATTCCACTCAAAGGACAATCTCTTGCCTATTCTTTTCAGAATGACATTTGCTTCACAGCCTTTAGCAGCATTCACAGAAGTATAAATGGGTGGAAGATGCACTATGTATGTACTTCTACTGCATGCCTCTGAATTTTTTTCTATTCTTGTTTACAGCATCCATTATCCTATTGAATACTTGGATATGCAGGGTTTTACTCGCGTAGTGATTGGCTAGATTTAACGACAAATGCGGCTTTGGTCTCTAGTCTCTCAAGAATGATAGTAAACTAGCA
The DNA here is from genome assembly GCA_963693285.1 of Xestospongia muta. Classification (NCBI taxonomy): domain Eukaryota; kingdom Metazoa; phylum Porifera; class Demospongiae; order Haplosclerida; family Petrosiidae; genus Xestospongia; species Xestospongia muta. The sequence goes on from OY848918.1 coordinate 6,294,785, forward strand.
TTTGTAGCATAATTTCTGTATACCTAGCTTCTAACTTAATTAGTCTTTGATCTTTTTTATTCATTTTCACACTATTGTAGACGTCTTATACAAATCTTTTAATTGTTTCAAGATATGGCCTGCTTTCTTCCTTTCTTCAAGTTTATTACATCGCTAAACACAGAGTAAACATTTTAGCTGTTAATACAACACTGATCACGTGTTCTGCTTACTTTGTGGTTCCAGGTTCCGGTAAAGCAATTATCACATTCCTAAGCGTGACCAAACTATATAAATATATAAACTAAGGTGAGATAATGATGCACCGTTCAGATTAGTTGTCTCGCGCGAAGGCGCCCCGTAATCAGAGACTCAATCTTCAACATCACAACCAAAACGATGTCTAATCAACGACTTGTAGCTAAAACTCGAAATGAAGCCATGGATCACTCTTCTACTGTAGCAGAGGGTCAAAAGTTAACTTCAACCAAAGTTGTATATGATCATCAACATGTTGGAGAACTATTTGGTGTCAAAACCCTTCAGTCAACAGAGGATGTGGCAGCTACAGATCTCCCTACTCAATATGAAGGTGACACAACATACACATGAAATAAGTCATGTCTGGGATTGTTATTATATATATATATGGTCTGCTAAAACCCAAATAAATTCATGCAGTTGGCTACTTGCCTTGCAGGAAGGTAATACATATAGCTAATATTTTGGGGGTGGGATCAATATCATAATACACAATGAAGTATGGACTTCCTGCCAGACAGATAGCCACTGCCATAAATTTAATATGGTTAACTTTATGAAATTAAGATCGACTTTAACTTAGTATAGTAATCCTGTAGGACATTAGCATGTAGACAATATGCTCTGAATCAGTGATATATATATAAACTCTGTAGCTTTCATGGTGGATTACTATATATGGATGCACAATTAATGCGATGTAGTATAGTTTAACCATTCATTATAGTTGGTATGCTGTACTATTACTAGCTGCAGGCTGTAGGAAGTCAGACATAGCTCTGAAGTGTGCTGTAAATTTTGAAGTTAATTAATTTTCATAAGGGTTGTGGCCTTAATGAGATGAAACAATGTCTAATAGCAATCAGAAAATGAAAGTAGATAGGATATTATCATAATGACCAATCATGACATGTAGGTAAACTATAAAATGTGTATGCATTCCATAGTAATCCATCCATATTAGCCATAAATTAGTTCCAATAGTGACTTCCATAAGAGTGCATAATTACAACCTTTTTGGTAATTTTGTTCTACTGATTCAGACAATACTGCCAAGTTGTGGCTTTAAAATGGCTGCCAAACACACTTGTATATGTTACTGATTAAGAAAATTTTGCTAGGCAATTGTAATGACATGTGTCCTTGTAACTTATCAATTGGTACTGTAAAATTAGTTTTGTCATTTTTCTAATAGTGATTTTTATTACTTTATCAATAAGAAGGATAAACCTAATTATGGCAAACTCATCTTTAAGTAGCAGTGGTAATTGGACTCAATTAGGCTGGAATTTGAGTAGTAGTAGTAGCTACTTAGTAAATGCTATTTTGTTTTTCAGGTTTTCCTATTGATCCCAATTACCTCAAAGGACTAATACTCAATCAATCCAATAAAGCAAAGATACGTCCAGTGTTGTTGTCTCTTGGTGGCATTCCAAAAAGTGGTAAAAGTAAAGCAGTATCTCATCTTTTGAAACGCTATGTTGATGCAAATTTTTTTAATCCTATGACAAAAAAGAATGAGAGATCTGAAGGAATTACTTATTATGAACTCATTGCCACTAGTTATCATTCCAAAAGAAATCTCACCATCACTGAAGTTACTAAAGAGTCCAGTTGTGCATTTGGTATATTATCAGCTTTAAGAAACGAACTTCTAGCAAATGATAAAGTGCCACTCCTAGACATTCCTGAAAGATCTCGATACTTTGCTGACCTAGAATTAGATAATCTTCTTTGCCATATGTTCCAATATCTGTATGAATATGAGCATACTCCCAGAGGAAATGAAGTCACTGATGATGAACAAGAATATGCTCGACATTTAAACAAGTTCCTTCCAGAAGGCATTGGGTTAATCCACATTTGGGATATAGCCTCTAATAAAATGGTCCTTCATTTTTTAAATTCACTGCATGGTCTTGTCTATAACAGTCACATGTGGCTCTTTCTAGATATTGAGCGAGATCTAAAAAATCTTGAAAAACCACTAAAATTTTTTGATGAAACAAGAATTGGTGCTTCTAGCAGTGATAGTGGTAGAGCAGATCAATCAGTTTTCGTGAAATGGCGTCCTCGTCTTATTTACTTATTTCGTACAAGTAGAATGAGTGAAAGTAAACATGGCCCTAGGATAGGTACGTGTACCATATATGCTAAGCATGAGGGTACTTATAATGAAGATTTAAAGCGAAGTGTCAAGAAACTAGAGAGCAAAGTAAAACAAACTGCTAAACAATATGGTATATTTTCTCTCATAGAGCCAAAAATTGAGACCATTGACTTCAACGTCTCTGACTTTTCTGATGATTCTTCTCTTCATCTTTATCAGAAATTTCAGCAATTAATATACCAGACACCATATGAAAACGTTCCTCTTTCTTGGGTATTTCTTTGCAGTTTGTTTTACCATTCAAGAAAAAAATTCATAGCTAAATCAGAGCTGAGAAAGAAAGCTGAAGAATGTGGTATGGATGATATCTCATTTACAAAGTTTTGCGAGTTCTACACTTCCTTTGGCAGTATATTTGATCTTAGTCTCGTTAATCCAGACTATCCCTATGTCATAGTGAAACCAATGGGCTTTCTAAAATCTTTGGATAAATTTTTATGCCCTGATGATAGCACCTGTCAACATTATCCAACATTAATGAACGGTATTATTCCAGAGAAAGCATGCAAAGATGCTTTTGGAGAGAATTATTGGTCGGCATATATGGAAGCTTTAATATCTGTCAATTTGGCCACTAAAATATTTAGCTCACAATTAGATGTACCTAATTCTGATCTCGACAATACCTATTACTTTATCCCTTTAAGTCGCAAAGGAATTTTCGTAATGGAACCTGATCCTTCAGCAGTTCATCTTATTACTAGTATCAATACTCCAGATATTTTCACACAGGCCATACTTACTAAGTACCTCTTACGATTGTTGCCAGAACCAAAACTTGTACCATGTAGTAACATTAACAAAACAATTATCAAAGAGTGTTCTACTGGTACTATTATCACACTTGTCTCTTACAGTCCTGCTACTAAAATATCTGTCAATCAAGCCAGCCCTGAAATTTGTTCTCTCATTATAAAGGCTTATAATGAGATTGCAAAAATGTGTAAAACTGAAACCCCAAAGTATAAATTTGTAATGATGTGTACCAAAAGTATAATTACTACTGTAAGAGATATCCCATCTTGTCAGTATCATGTACTACCAAATGATACACTCTGTGATGAGTGTGTGATAGCTGAAAGAGCTAATGGAAAATTAGTATCCTGGAATATAGCTTTGAGAACGGTTAGTAACTGTTTTTGATGTAGTCATTATAAGTCATTGTATTTTTTTCAGTACCCAATACCAAGAAAATGTGTACCAAATGAAGGTTAGGTAATTATTTTTTGTTATAGAGATATTCACTTTTTTGCAGAACTGAAAGGTTCAGAACCAACACAAATTGCCGAAAAAATTACTTCATATTCTTTGGAGGTCATTCCATATCTTGCTGAAGCACTTCAACTAGACCCATCTCAATGCTCTAGTGTCAGTGCAATGATATCTTCATGGAATAAGAAGCTTGTCAAAAGTAGTCTCACCAATAATATAGAACCAAGACGTATTTTGGCAAGGAAACTTGTGGAGGTATGTGCTAAGTTGTGTAGTTCATTGGATTATGGCCGTAAAATTGAAGCAGAATTTACTTTTGAAACACTTGCTAAGGAGTTAGATGTTCATGGTATGTGTACCTAATAAACTATTATAATAATTATATTGCTATATTTATACAGCCCCATCAATCAAACAATTGCAAGCTATGGCTCCACATCTAACTGAACAAGGTATTAATAAACCTTTTTGCGATTTTGCTTCTCTCACTTAAAATTATTGTTCCAACCATTAATATTTGCAAATAACACAAACAATTTCTTTTTATTTATTGATTTCACACTAACACTTTAACATGTATTTTGTTATTCTAATGGCATCTTGTTTAGTATATGTTATCTATAGAATGGCTTCATTTAAGAAGCCTTTGTGACTAATACATACAGTAAATGTCTACTATGTTATAGCCACTGCTACTATGTGCATTATTAGGTTTTCCATTCAATAATTATAAGATTATCACTATTAAAATATAGTTTGTTGTTTAACTTTGTTATACATGATAACTTAGTATGTATATATGCCTACACATTAAGAAGTCTGACAATATATACATTAAAACGTTTGGCTAATTAATTGTTGGAACACTAATACTGAGACAATTTTATGCCACAATGATGATTCAATATTGTGGTATGTTTTTTTAGCATTCACTAAATTATCTCACATGATATTGCTTTTTAAACAATCACATTGTTTAAATAACCATCAAGTAGTTAACTTAATTTTACTGGGGTGATGATTCAAGAATATGATGGTTGTTTTGCATTTGTCTTATAGATAATGAAATTACAAGAGATGTCTATGAGAAATACTCTGAAGAGGATGGTGTTATTCCATTCAAAGCTGTTAAATGGATACTTATCGGACCTCCTCAAGTTGGTAAAACTACAACTAAAATGCGTCTTCTTAACGAGATTCATAACATTGAAAGTGAAAACATTAATAAAAAACCTGACAGCACAGGAATTGAAAAACCAGTAGAGGTTATGAGCGCTACAATGATTCCTGGAAATGAATCTAAGCATATTTTGTACTGGAAAGCATTGAGCGAAGCACAGTTAGATAAAGCTTCACTCTGCTACATCAATTCACAATCAACATTTACTAAAGGGCATTCACCTATTCAAACTCGCAAGCAATCTCACCTATCTGAATGCATAGATACTATGCTTAAAGAGCCAGCTGAAGATGATGAGAATGATTTTGTGCAAAACAATGGAGACAATATTAAAGAGGTTTTATCAATGCAATCTCGGAAACGTTCTCGTAACTCAGATTCCTTCGATAGATTATTAAAAAAGCCTACATACTTCGATGAAAATGATTTAGCTCAGGACTACAAAGGTAGTGTTCAAGAGCACTTCTCAAGTTTTCAGTCTCGAAAACGTTCTCACTCATTTGTTTCCATGACAGTCTTTAAGAAGCCAGCACATTCTTTTGAAAATGACAAGAACGATTTCCCCCAAAATTACGAAGAATCCCATTTTGATGGTGTTACTATGGATACTGCATGTCTGTCAGATACGTCATCTGATATGGAAGTTGATGATTATTCTAATGTTTTACTGGTTTTCTGCGCAATTGTCAAAGAAAGAAGAAAAGGGTGCAGTAATGAACTTTATAAAAAAACATTGCGATGATAAAAACTTTTTAGAACTTTTAGAAGAGGTGAAGGACTCAATAATTGGTAGTACATTTATTTATATTACAGATACTGGTGGTCAACCTGAGTTTCTTCGCTTACTTCCAGTAATTCTTTCTAAGCCAGCATTTTATTTTGTTTTCTTCAGTTTGGCCCAGTGTCTTGATCAAGCTTATGCTGTACAGTTCACCAAAGATGGTGAGACTCAAAAGCTTTACCAATCAACCCAAACTATCAAAGAGGTTTTAAGTCAACTATTATCCTCTCTTCATATTCACACAGATGATGAAAAATATTCTAAAGTCAAATCAAGAGCGTTATTATTTGGTACTAATGCTGATCGTCCTTATAAGGATATAAATGAAATAAATGACGAATTAAAAGAAATTCTTCCGTCAGATTCAACTTATGTCAGCAGTGTTGAGTCAAAGTTTAAAAATGTTTTTATTCCTGTAAATAACATGAGTGGCACAGAAGATGAAATCATTAGTATTAGGCAATATTTTGAAGAGCTTGTCAATGATATTGAGCCTGTTAATATACCTGTTCGTTGGCTTATATTTCATCTTCTACTTCGCAAAAGGTTTAAAGATGCTAAAGTCTGTTCTTTGGAGGATTGTGAACGACTTGCTAATAAATGTTCTATTGCTAAACATCATGTAAAAGGAATTATTACCTATATTCATCAACATTTAGGAACTATTCTCTATTACAGTAAAGTTGACCAAAATGTCATTATATGTGTTCCTGATGTCCTTCTTAAGATTATATCTCGACTCATTTTTGTCTCTGTTACTGAAAGTGCAGAGGACAAAAGTACTCATGGTGAAATTCACGAAGATTTTATCAATTCTCTCATGAGAGACAAAGAAACATATGGAATGTTAGATTCACAATATGTCATCAAAGTCATGAAGCATTTTCAATTGATGACACAACTCACAGACAAAGATGAGATTTCTAGTGATTGCAATATTAAGGATAGTGCACCACTCTTTTTTCCAGGCGTCCTTCGTCCTGACTACAATAATAATATGGCTCCTAGTGATCATGATATTCGTACGACATTACTCATCTCATTTGGAAATGATGAAATGCCACCTCATTTATTTCAGAACTTGATTGTTGCTCTCAGAGCTCAGGGTATGGAATTGGAATCACGATTAATGTGGACCCTCTCACATGATCATTCTCACTATAGTGATCATATTTACTTTAAAGTTTCGTATTGTAATCAAGAATGGCTTGTTGAGCTCCAGTTAAGGAAACGTGAAACAATGCTGATAGAAGTTCGTTGTGAACCCACAAAAAATACTTCCAATCAAAGTATACACCATATTGTGTACAAAAACATGAAAAAAGTGTTACATTTGGTTTGTGACATATTTCCTCACACTCGTTATCTCAAACCAATGTATGGAGCCTACTGCCAGTTAGATGATGGTCTACATTTCTCTGAATATGATGAAGAAAAATCTAGTTTTTCGTGCAAAAACTGTGACTGGGATTATAGTCAAGCAATGCATTGGTTTCAACCTTCTGAAGAGGTTTGAATGTCATTCAATTTAATTGATGTTTGATCTGTCATATAGATGGATGAAATTCAGACCAAAGATGGTGAGGTTCAATTTGAATCCGCAACCAATGATGCTATAGTTCAGTTTGACTACTTTGTTCCTTTGATAGGTATATATATACTATCTATGTTTGTGTTTGTAACAATTAAAACAACATCATTTTATTACCTTACAGATAATCTACCTAATGCCTACATAGCTGGACAGAGACTTTTTGTTATTCAAGGAGACCTTTTTCAGTCATTTAATTGGGACGAGTGTGGTCTGAGACTGTCTTGTCCTAAAGGAGCTTTATCATCATCAAATGAGAAATGTGAGGTTGCTATAGTAGCACTAGCTGGTGGTCAGTTTAAACTTCCAGAAAGAACTAAACTAGTTAGTTCTGTATACGCCATCTCGGTTAGCAGGACACTCCTTAAACCATTGACCTTGGAGTTACAACACTGTGTAGCTTTAGAAACAAAAGCTCAAGCTGACCGTCTCAAATTTGTAAGAGCTTCTGTCTCATACAGAAAATTTTCAATAATGGAAGGAAAAGTTTTATCCTGGTAGTTGGTATGGTTCAATTACTCGTTATCACTTTTGCAAATGTGCAATAGTGCAAGAGGAAAACCAGTCTATTGGACAACATATAGGTATCATCATATTATATATATATATTTAATGCACATAATTCATCATAATGTAGATACTGATCATCAATACGTAACTGCTGATCGTATTGCTTATTTTTGCAAAGTATATTATGAAAATGTTGCTTCTTTGGAATGGTCAGTGAAGTTAAGTATTGTGAGACGTCTCAAGGCTCTTGAAGAGGTACATTTAAGCACATATATATATATATATATATATATATATATATATAATGTCATTACTTTTCTTAATTTAGTATATGAGACAAAAACATCCTGAAGCTGTTGCTTATTGCTTTGATACAGTTTTGCCATCAGGAAACTCTTTTAATTTTGTTCTGGACAATAATAAGCCTCCTCAAGGATGGTCTATTTATCAATTAACTACAAATTCTGAGGTCAGTATATATTATTACAATATTAATTGTTTTATTATTTGCATTCATATTCTTTGTAGTTTGAGTATAAGTTCATTGATAAATTTGTAAGTGATGAACTGCCTGAACCACCATCTTGTTCAATGATAATAAAAGCAAAATCAGATGCTGACACAGAAGAGGTTTTTCATTATCCAGTTCCATTGGATGGTGTTGACAAACCACAGCAGATATTTATTTATTTATCACTGAAAAGTAATAGTGTTTCAACTGCAGGTACACCCGGATGTATTATCTCATACTCAAATCTACATAATTATATTAATTGTTTTGTAGGTCCTCCAGCTCTTCTAGAAACAGAAAATGTAACTTTTGATGTGGAGAAAGCTAGTAAAATAACAAAAGAAATTTTAAAGAAACACTTTGCTTCATTGGGTAATCTGTTACACAGAGATCCATTAGAAAAGGTGATACAAAGAATGTATGCAGAAAACCTGGTGTCAGAGTCTGTCAATAATTCACCAGATTACAAAAACATGATGAGTGAATATAATGTTTTATTGGATATTTGCAGTGATGTTTCTGAGTTTACAGAATACTGTACAAACTTTATAAGGATTCTTTCCGATCAAGGTGGTCCTTTGCTAAAAATTAGTAACCGAATAGCTGCTGACTGGACTAAGGAAATTGCAAAACAACTTCATGTAAATTTAAATTTCACTGCTGAATAATGATCATAATTATTATAGGTTGTAGTTTTGTTTGAAACATTATTTTTAGTGCTATTATATAATTGTTGTACAAATACTATATTTTAGCAGTTTTGTATTTATTATTGTATTTATTAATTTTGTAATTTGTAATTATTAATAATTTGTATTAATTAATATTGTAATTCAATAATTTTTACTGCTGTTGTTTTGCTTTATCTATTATCAACTGAACATGCATATAACACAGTATGTCAATGGTATTGCAAGAGAGGCTTCTCTTCCAGTAATATGTATACCTGGATTGTTCTATACTGAGATTGGTGTGCCTCTTGTAGCTAGGCCTGTCCATTTTAATTTCTGTTTATTACTGTATCTGTACTTCACTTAATTTCTCATTTCTTTCTCTATTTCTATGATGCTATAAACACTTCACCCTTGTTTAACCCATCTCCTCCTTTCTTAGTCACCAAATCATTACTTCACCAAGAGAAGGGAAAACCCCTATCATTATTGTCATCATAACAGAGAGTGGTTATTAAAGTAGGCATTAATGCTAAGTCATTAGTGGAACCTCTTCGTGAGTTAGTCCCTGAGGTTTTTCATGAAATTGAAAAGGAAGAACTGACTAAATCAGTGACAATGCTACAGAACTCTCATAGCTAGAATTAACCACACCCTCAATGACATCATCACTTCCTACAACACAAGTGTTCACCACGCTGTGATAATGATAATATTACTAGTTAATGTTTAATACAAATTTCTGTCTTTTATAAATATTTTGATGATGAATTAGGTTATAAAGAGTACTAAATTATTATACTAATACCGCCAAATAGTAATGTGATTAAATTAGAGTAACTGCCTCCACCATGTTGTGATAACTAATTGAATTAAGACATAAAAAGACTTGACCAATTAGACATAAGGTATGCTAAAATTGTCCCTGACTGTTTACTGTTGATCCTCATAGATAAATCATGTCCTCTGATGATGTTTCTATGACTCCTGGTGGCTTACATAAACCACCTATTAAAGTAGAGAGTAAGGATTTAAGCTCCAGTAAAATGGTGCTTGGCTTTGGAATTGAAAAAGTTGGTGGTTCATTTGGTGTCTTACCACTTCAGTCAATGAAGGAGTATTCAATGCCAATAGTTTCTCCCACTCCATACGAAGGTACCTTTAATAGTTTACTTATTTCAATTATAGGTAATATATTGTTTTGTTTACAGGTTATCCTATTGATCCCAAGTATCTCAAAGAGTTGATATTCAATCAATCAAATACAACCAAAATACGTCCAGTCTTGCTGTGTTTTGAAGGCCATCCAGACAGTGGTAAAACAAGGGCAGTCTCTCATCTTTTGGACAACTACATTGATTCAAGTCCCTTTCAACCCATGACAAAGAAAAGTGAGAGGTTACAAGCAGTAGGAATCACCTATTTTGAGATCGTTGCTGCTGGATTCTATCCTTTGAAAAAACTCACCATCACTGAAGTTACTAAAGAGTCCAGTTGTGCATTTGGTATTCTATCAGCTTTTAGAAAAGAGCTTTTGCAAAATCATAAAGTACCTCTCTTCAACTATGATTCAAAAGGGCCAATTTCTAGTTTCGAAGATCACGAACTAGAAGGTCATCTTCAATACATATTCAGCTATATTTGTCAATATGAACACACTCCTAAAGGTACAACGGTCACCCCTAAAGAACAAGAGTATGCTGCACAGCTAAAGGAGTTACTTCCAGAAGGTATTGCCCTTATTAACATTTGGGATATTGCCATCAACAAAACTGTACATTACTTCTTAACTTCACTATGTGGTCTTCTTTATAACAGTTATATGTGGCTTTTCATGAATATGGATCAAGATTTGGAAAACCTCGACAAACCTCCAGAAATCCTTAACGAAACTACCAGAGTTGCAGTTACTACAAACCGTAGTGATAATGGAGAACACTCATTTCTCATGAAATGGCGTCCTCGTCTTCATTACTTGCTTCGTTCAAGTAGAATGAGTAAAAGTATACATGGTCCCAGAGAAGGTGTGTGTACTATATTTGCCAAGCACAGTGGTACTTACAATGAAAATCTAAAGTTGAAAGTCTCAGAGCTTGAAATCAAAGTAAAGCAAACTGCTAAACATATTGGTGTGTCTTCTCTTATAGAGCCAAAAATTGAAATTATTGATTTTGAGTGTAGTGATCTTGATGATAACTCTCTTCGTCTTTATCAAAAATTCCAACAGGTTATCTGCAAAACACATTATAAAGATGTTCCTCTCTCCTGGATCTTTCTTCGCAGTCTATTTTACAGATCACAAAAAAAATTTATAGCTAAATCAGAACTTCGAAAAAAGGCTGAAGAATGTGGTATGGATGATGAGTCACTTACAAAGTTTTGTGAGTTTTATACTTCTTTTGGAAGTATATTTGATCTTAGTCTTGTGAATCCAGACTATTCTTATGTTATAGTAAACCCAATGGGTTTTTTGAGAACTCTGGACATGTTATTATACCCTGAGGATAGCATTTGTCAAAAGTATCCATCAATAGTGAATGGCATTGTCCCAGAAAAAGCTTGCAAGGAAGTTTTTGGAGAAAGCTGGCTGGTCTTTATGGAAGCCTTAGTATCTGTCAATTTGGGCACAAGAGTGTCTAGTTCACACATAGATATATCTGATCTTGATCCCACTGATATATACTACTTTATCCCTTTAAGTCGCAAAGGTAATCTTATAATGGAAGCTGATCCCACAGCAGTTCATCTTATCATTAATATCGATGCTCCTCATGTCTTTCAGCAGACAACCTTCACCAACTCCCTCTTGAGATCATTGCAAAAGCCAAAGCTTGTACAATGTGATAATCCTAATCAAACCATCATTACAGAGACTAATACCGGTATTACTGTCACACTTGTTTCTCATAGCCCGGCTACTAAAATATCCATCAGCCAAGCCAATCCTGATGTTTGCTCTTTCATTCTCAAAGCTTATGGCAAAATTGCAGATAAATGTAAAATTGGGACTACAAAATATAAATTTGTTATGATTTGTGCCAAAAGTGGAGTTCCTGACGTACGATATATCCCATCTTGTCAGTATCACATTCTACCAGATGACGAGCTCTGTGATGAGTGTAAAAAAGCTGGGCGTGTTAATGATCAGTTAAAAGCCTGGAACAAAGCATTGAGAGAGGTTGGTGACATTGCATATAACTTAATGTTTATCCACTTTTATTTTAATTTTAGTATTTTAATACACAATGGGTACCAGTCCAGGGTAAGTATTAAATTTCTAGTTATAGACAATGAACATGTATTTCTTTCTTTAATAGAATTAAAACCCTCAGAGCTCAGTTACATTGCTGAACAGATTGCATCATGTGATCCAACTGTTATTGCCAAAACACTTGGGCTAGCCAAAGATATGTCTCGATTTGAAGGTTTTAAAGGAGAAAAACTTATTATTGAAATGTTGTTAGCTTGGGATAAAGATTTTACAAAGCATTCACAAGCAGAGCCCAAACGAGAGTTAGCAAGAAAACTACTCGAGCTCGGTAATGAGTTACCTCAACAGAAGATTGATTTTGAGAACCTGGCAAGAGAACTAGATATTTATGGTATTCAATTAATATATAAATTATTATCCCTTGAACCAATTTCTTTTTTCTCTGTAGCACCATTGTTATAAAGAAACTGAGTAGTGGTACACAATATTGAACATCATTAGGAACTATAATTATTGTATAATATAATAATATAATATTAATAACCCTTGGCATAATGATTATTATAGTGTGATTTGTTACATAATAGTTTATGAAAATATTGTATGCTAAATAATATTGATGATTTTATTAATGAGGAATACACTTTCATAGAAATATAGTTCTTTTATAAACAAGAAATAATTATTTTTATTATAATAAATAAGATCACCACAGTTTGTACCAGTGTCTTAACACATTCAGTTGTAGTTCATAAACTTATTATTCATGGTCAAGATATTGAAGATCACAAAGCATCCATAAATATTAGAGATATATAGAGTGTGTCTTTTTGAACCATTATGAAAGTGATAGCATATCATACAATCTAATATAAATACACAATTAACTATGTGTGACTTAAAAGAATTTTAACTTAATGTTTATAAGATTGTTTCTTTTGTTGTGGTGCCTATAAAATTAAACAATGATAAAAATGAATGTAATTAGTAGTGTTGTTCTAGTTAGCTTAAAACATAGCTTTAGTTTTAATTATTAAATTTTAAGTCTTTATATGAATAATCATATGCTTAGCAATCGTTAATGAGATTCATAAGCGCACACTGTCTCGCCCCACAAGAGCATAAAGACAAAATAGTAAGTACATATAAAAGGAAGCCAAAACAGTCTTGGTTGCCAGTGTGTTGTGGGCCAGCGTCTGCAATGCATCATGACTTCTGAGATGGTTACCAGCATACTCTTCGGAGTACCCGAAAGGCGGACTAGGATACGGCTGGTAGTCTCCCTTTAAACGAGATGAGGCTTGGTGTATTGTAGTCCCGGTTTAGTAATGACGATGATTTCCTCCCGAAGCTCGAAACCCAGTACGGCTGGTTTGAAGTTAGGATTACCTCGCCTTCGGACGAGGGTTACCAAGCCAGGTGGTGGTCCTAGCTAGCGATAGCAGGGAATCCTGGAGCCTCCTAAATGGAAGCCTGCGTGGAATTGAGTCACGAAAGATCGTTTGGGCACACAGGGTTTTTTTTCGAAATTATAATTCTATTTAATTATAAACAAATTTAATTATCTATTTATAAATCTATTTTAAGAGTATTAAAGAATAGTCAGTAAGGATGTTCAGGAGGTGAGTAAGTTGGATCATATGAGTAACACAACTACACCTTTTTTAAGAAAGTAAAATGTTGAGCTGGCAGGTCTAGGAGCAATAAATTATTTACAAAGTATCATATGCAGAATATGTGTCAACAATTCTAAAATATTTTCTTTGCAATAACTTGAGTAATAAATATAATTTTTAAACTATTAAACTGCCTTCTTCTTGTTGCTGTTGCTGTTTGATTCCTAGTTCTATTAAAAGAGTATCCTCTAACTTGAGATAATCATCCTATTCCTACCAAAGCAATAGAAATGGACTCATACTTATATTTTCAGACCCAAACTCACTAATTTAGCTTTCTCTTCCCAACCACTATCTTTGCTCTGTTGAGGTGTCTCCTATAATTACCACATAATAATTATACTTCATTGACTAATATAACCTCTGTAGCAGATATTGCTTTAGCTTCATCCAGTAGTTTCTTCTCTTCACTACGCATACAATTTCTTTCAGCAACAAATTCTAATCGCTTGACTTCTCTCTCAAAGAATGACTCCATAATGGACAACTAGAGGGAGAGAGAATAATCTCTAATTTAAACACTATATCTCTACCTCATTGCTGGAGGGATGACATAGACTCCATGGCACTTCTAATGTATGTAATGTACCACCACTGTCACCCACTGCTAACATTGATTGACGACCTCCAACAATTAAGAGCTAACAAATAGAATTAGTACAGCTTACTAGAGAGACACCATGGGATAATAGAAGTGATTGAAGAGAGGAAATATTTTGGGACAACAATGGTACATGAGATCTAGAGAATGTTTGAATATATGTAATAATAAATGTATTTATTCATTACCTATCCATGAGATCCCAGACGTCAATATTCCCATTTTGTTTGCAGATAAAAAATACCACTATAATAATGATGTTATAATTACATCTAATGACTCTAATTATAAGGATCTGGTCGAGTAAGTGACCATGTCCCTCCTGTCAACGTCACAGTAGAGCTTCCAGATTTGAGAAGAGCATTTTAACCATTTTGTGGTCGTTTATGATAATCTCGTTATTTGTGTCGGTGGGACACAAATTGGAATGGCTAGACTTTCTTTATTTTGTTTCCTATGTCAAATTTGCTGTAACATTGATCAAATATGTACCAAAGGTACATGTAATATTAATAACTAGTAATAAACTGTCATTATTTGTGTAGACATACATGAACTTTCGGCGTAAAAGTACTGTTGGATGGAGCATAGGCAATGTACTATTGGATTTTACTGGTGGAACATTGAGTATCTTACAAATGTTTCTTATCTCTTATAACTATGGTAACTATTTGTCTATCTCATTGGTCTATCTATCCATTAATATCTTCTGTGTATCTATCCTCATCCTTTTATTCATCCATTCAGATGACTGGAAGTCTATTTTGGAGATCCTACTAAATTTGGTCTAGGCACCTTTTCCATATGTTTGATCTTCTTTTTATGACACAACATTATATTCTCTATCACCATCCGCCACCTTCAAAAGAAGGGTACAGTAAAATTGATTTCAAATGGAATTCCACAAACCCAGAGACTAGACCGTTACTAGGAGATGATTCAGATGATTTTACTCCATCTTTCTTTACAAAAGTCAAAGCTCAAATTGCATTGCTTCTAGTTAAGTTAAAGTTGAGATCATCAGTACCTGATGTTGGACCATATTCTCCTTAACTTAGTATCATAATAACTTATATTAATAAATAATTAATTATTTAGCTTTCTATATTGATTAAGTCAATGTCGAAGCTACAGAACTCTCCCAGCTAGAACCAACCATACCCACAACGACATCATCATTTCCTACAACATAACAGTGTTGACAACACCGTGATAATGATAATATTATTATAATTAATCTTTAATACAAATTTCTGACCTTTATAATCATATTGATGACAAAATTACATTAATAAAAAGCATTAGAAATGTGATTAAATAAAAGTAACTACTCCAACAATTGTTATGATAACTAACTGAATTAAGACATAAAGAGACATGACCAATTGGACATAAAGTATGCTCAGTTTGTCTCTGAGATTTTAATACAATGCTGCTAGAATGGGATAGAGTATATCAGTCACAAATAGAAATCAGGCAAACTTTGTCAAGGAAACTGTTAGAATTAGAAGAATCATATAATGGTCTACTTGAACAGAAGCCAGACTTTGAAACCCTTGCAAAAGAAATAGATATTTATGGTATGTTGTGTATAATTTTTAAAGGCTTATCTTATGTGTCTCTTATCTATAGCATGACCTGCAAATGCAATGAAACAGAACACTTCACACTTTAGAACTTCCATATGATACTTTTGTTATATAGTACATTATGTTTATAAATTAATAGTTGGTTGTATTGAATTTGTTTTGTAAGTATTATGAAATATCAATTTGGTAGTATCTCCTTTTCCCTTCAGTCAATCAGAGATTGATTGACATTGTCTTTCATATCTAGTTGGGAGTAGTTCTATATATGCTCACATATTAGGTGATGTGATGTCTACTAAATAAAGTTAATCAACATTAGTTTTAATGTACTGAGAGAATCAAAGGACTCAATTGAAGGAGATTAGTATGATATGTCAACAGGTAAAATATGCTCTTTTATTATTTAAATCTCATGTGCATGACAAAACTGCAATATGAATAGCACTCATAATAATCAATGTTTATAATATAGAACTTCTATCTTTTAAAATAACAAATTATAATGACAGACTTAATTTTGCAAAGTTGAATAATGGATCATTTAAAATATTGTATGTACTGGGAGGTAATTGCAACAGTGTTAGTCTCATACTAGACAGACTGCTTTGTGTACCATCTGGGTATGAGGCTGTAGCATTCGGCATTATCTAACTCAACTAATAATGGTTAACTCCGAAGTTTATATATGCTAGATAATGTAGACAATTTAGTGAGGTGAGCCTGAGGCCCTGAGTAAACGAAATATTTAAATGGGTGTGTTAAAGTTGGTGTGTTGGTTATTTAACATAATTAGTGAATTCATGAACTAAAAGTAATTTTAACAAATCAATGTGATGAATGAAGATATGTGGATGATTAGAGTCCATGTTGTTGCCAACAGAGATCTTCAGCTATGTGTCATGTGACCATTAGTATATGATTGGTTGGAATCGTGTCAGATTTCCTTTCGCACCAAACTTCCTTTCGCTCGGGGGGGGGGCGTGGTAGTCTTGGGACGAGACTAATTCCCCTGGGGACGGACAGATTTAACTATAATATCAACAAATGCTCAGGCTCGCCCCACGATAAAACTAAATTTTCTATACACTTCCAACTTTGGCTACTAACAGCCATTATTTCAGTAGTGAAGTCATCAATATACAAGGTATGTAGAATGAAATTAACTCCCATGTCTTAAGAGCTCTCATAGCAGATTAATCATGTCTTCTGATGATGTTTCTATGACTCCTGGTAGCATATATAAACCACCTATTAAAGTAGAGAGTAAGGATTTAAGCTCCAGTAAAATTGTGTCAGGCCTTGCAATTGAAAAAGTTGGAGGTTCATTTGGTGTCTTACCATTTCAGTCAATGAAGGAGTGTTCAATGCCAACAGTTTCTCCCACTCTATTTGAAGGTACTTCATATTACTTTAAATATTTCAATGATATGTAATATATTGTGTTGATTACAGGTTATCCTATTGTTTCTAAATATCTCAAAGAGTTAATATTCAACCAATCAAATACAACCAAAATACGTCCAGTCCTGCTGTGTTTTGAAGGCCATCCAGACAGTGGTAAAACAAGAGCAGTCTCTCATCTTTTGGACAACTACATTGATTCAAGTCCCTTTCAACCCATAAAAAAGAAAAGTGAGAGGTCAGAAGCAGAAGGAATCACCTATTTTGAGATTGTTGCTGCTGGATTCTATCCTTTAAAAAAACTCACCATCACTGAAGTTACTAAAGAGTCCAGTTGTGCATTTGGTATTCTATCAGCTTTTAGAAAAGAACTTTTGCAAAACCATAAAGTACCTCTCTTCAACTATGATTCAAAAGGGCCACTTTCTAGTTTTGAAGATCACGAACTAGAAGGTCATCTTCAGTACATATTCAGCTATATTTGTCAATATGAACACACTCCTAAAGGTACAAAGGTCACCTCTGAAGAACAAGAGTATGCTGCACAGCTGAAGGAGTTGCTTCCAGAAGGTATTGCCCTTATTAACATTTGGGATATTGCCATCAACAAAACTGTACATTACTTCTTGACTTCACTGTGTGGTCTTCTTTATAACAGTCATATGTGGCTCTTCATGGATATGGATCAAGATCTAGAAAATCTCGACAAACCACCAGAAATTCTCAAAGAAACTACCAGAATTGCAGTTACTACAAACCATAGGGGTAATGAAGAGCAATCAGTTCTCATGAAATGGCATCATGTGATAATCCTAATCAAACTATCATCACAGAGACTGCTACTGGTGTTACTGTCACACTTGTTTCTCATAGCCCAGTTACTAAAATATCCATCAGTCAAGCCAATCCTGATGTTTGCTCTCTCATCCTTAACACCTATGTCAAAATTGCAGATAAATGTAAAATTGGAACTGTAAAATATAAATTTGTTATGATTTGTGCCAAAAGTGGAGTTCCTGACGTACGAGATATCCAATCTTGTCAGTACCACATTCTACCAAATGACACACTTTGCGATGAGTGTGTGAACACTGGGAGAGTCAATGATCAGCTGAAAGTTTGGAATGAAGCAATGAGAAAGGTTAGGGAGTTTATATATAGTTATCTTGGTTAATAATATTGTTTTGTGCTTCTCTTTTCAGTATCCAATTCCTTCAAAATGTCAACCAGACAGAGGTAAGTGCTTGCTAAGATATTAGATTTGAATTTAAAATCCATTATATAGGTTTAAAAGCTTCAGAGCTTGCTTACATTGCTGAGAAGATTGCATTATGTGATCCAAGTATTGTTGGCAAAATATTTGGTTTCAAGGAATTAAGTCAATATCAAGAAATAAAAGGAGCAAAATGTTTTAATGCAATGCTGCTAGAATGGGATAGAATAAACCAGTCAGAGATACAAATCAGGCAAAATTTGTCAAGGAGACTGTTAGAATTAGATGAATCATATAATGGCCCACTTGAACAGAAGCCAGACTTTGAAATGCTTGCAAAAGAAATAGATATTCATGGTATGTTGTGTATAATGTTTAAAGGCTTATCTTATGTGTCTCTTATCTATAGCACGACCTACAAATGCAATGAAACAGAACACTTTATAATTTAGAACTTCCATATAATACTTTTGTTATTTAGTCCATTATGTTTAAATTAATAAATAGTAGTTAATAGTATTTCATTATTGAATTTATTTTGTAATTATTACAAAATCCCAATTTGCTAGTATTCTTTTCCCTTCAGAGATTAATTGACATTGTTATCGCATCTGGTTGGAAAGAGTTTCTGTGTAAATTCACATGCTAAATGATATTGTGTCTGCCAAATTAGGTCATTTAAAATAGCATTTTGTCATTTCAACTGTTGTCTTCATTACCAGAATCTCATCAATATGATGTAAGCCCAATATTGAGTTACCACAAAGCCATAATTGGTATGTATAAAGCTAACTAGAAACCAAAAAGCTCTCTTTGTAGTTTATGTCCAACAACTGAAACTTATGAGGGAAAGGTAGACACTATTTCAACTTAAATAACTGGGTTAGTTCAGTTGAAATAGCATCTGCTTATAGCTTTAATTGAAGCTATGATTTAATTACTATAGCAAAGTGGGTGTAAAAGCAATGTGATTATAGATGCAACTTTTTGGCTTTGTCCATATTCTGTTACACTAGTTTTGGTCTTGTAGCAACTTAGAATCAGACTTACATCATATTAATGAAACTGCAGCAATGAAGACCTTAGTTAAAATGACAAAATGGTTCTTTCAGTGAGCTAATCACCAATAATTATGTATCAAGAGAGAATTGGAGGGCTCGATTGAAGGAGATTCAATATAATATGTCAACAGATAAAATGTGTTCTTTCAATCTAAAATACACATGTGCAAAAAAACATGCACATCACGAATAGTTAATCACAACAATCAATGTTTATAATTTAACAGAAAAAGCTTTGTTTATAAAGTTTGAAAAAATCTTAATCTGTACAATTTATGACCATTGTTTAATCAGGAGCCCAATTATCTCAAAATGTAATACTTTATAGTCTAGCAGCTGTTATGTTAATCAACACTGTCTTCCTCTTATCACCTTGTCATTGGTTTATAGTATTGTCTATCATAACAATGATAGTCTGATTAAATGCTATTATAAACAATAAATGAATCTAATTATGTGTGCAGTATATACCACCCTTAACAGCTAAATTATTTTTATAATAGGATCCTCCCCTCCTTCCATAAGTCAACTTTATAGTAGAAACAAAGCCCTTACCACACACAATCTACTTCTAATTACATAACACTGCAATCAAGTTAATTTTATGAGAGGTATGTGAACTTTTTCCATCATTTTTATCCTATCTGTTATTCTCTGCACAGAATGATGGATTGTGATGTCCATGATGTTTCTAATGGAGCAGCCATATATGAGTCACCTATTGATGAAGAAAGCAGGGAGCCAGCTTCTTCAGCTCAATTGATTTCTGGTCTTCAACAAATTGGAGGATTATTTGATATCAAACCTTTTCAGGGAATTAAAGAATCCACTGAAGCTACTACTCCATTTGAAGGTAAAAGCCTGCCCTTCTTTGACACATAAAAATTATACCTTAGATATGTGTCATAGCTTTGTTTCTTTTCCTCATCAGGTTATTCTATTGATTCCAATTACATCAAAAAGGTAATATGCAATCAATCCAATAAAGCCAAAATACGTCCAGTCTTACTGTCATTTGGCGGCATTCCAGAAAGTGGTAAAACAAAAGCAGTATCGTATCTTTTAGACAATTATGTTGATTCAAGTCCCTTTGTACCCATCACAAAGAAAAATGAGATGAAATTAGGAGCAGATGGAATCACTTATTATGAACTGGTAGCTGCTGGATTTCATCCGTTGAGAGAGCTCACTATCACTGAAGTCACGAAAGAGTCCAGTTGTGCTTTTGGTATTCTGTCAGCATTTAAGGAAGAGCTTTTGGTAAATGGCCTGGTACCACTCTTCAACTTTAATACTAAAGAATCTACCCACATTTTTGGTGATCCTGAGTTAGATGATCATCTTAGCCATATATTTAATTACCTGAGTCAACGTGAGCATACTCCTACTGGTTCTGAGGTGACATATAATGAGCAACAATATGGTAGACGTTTGAAGAAGCTGCTTCCAGAAGGAATTGCACTAATCAACATATGGGATATTGCCATTAACAGAATAGTACTTCACTTTATGACTTCACTACGTGGTCTTCTTTATTACAGCCATACTTGGCTGTTCCTGGACATTGAGAGAGATCTACAAAATCTTGAAAAACCACCGGAAATTCCTGAAGGAAATCATGAAGCTCCTTTCAGTAGAGATGGGTCAGTTCTTATGAAATGGCGTCCTCGTATTCATTATTTGTTACGTTTTAGTAGAATGAGTGAAAGTAAGTATGGTCCCAGGAAAGGTGTGTGTACTATATTTGCTAAGTACACAAGCACTTGTAAAAACTTAGAGCAAAAAGTTGTAGAGCTTGAAGATAAAGTAAAGCAAACTGCTAAACACATTGGTGTGTCTTCTCTTATAGAGCCTCAAATTGTTACAGTCAATTTTAATAGCTCTGATATTCATGATGATCAATCTCTTCATCTTTATCAGAAGTTTCAACAGGTTATCTACCAGACACCATATGAAGATGTACCTCTCTCATGGGTATTTCTGAGAAGTTTGTTCTTCAGGTTACAAAAGAAATTCATATTGAAATCTGAGCTAAGAGAGAAAGCTAAAAAATGTGGTATGGATGAGGACTCCCTTACCAAATTTTGTCAGTTTTATACATCCTTTGGTAGTATATTTGATCTTAGTCTTGTTAACTCAGATTATCAGTATGTCATAGTGAAACCAATGGGATTTCTAAATTCTTTGGATAAGTTTTTATGTCCTGATGATAGCACCTGTCAGCAGTACCCAGAGTTAGTGAATGGTATTATCCCTGAGAAAGCGTTCAAAGAGGTCTTCAAAGAGGACAGGTTAGCATTCGTGGAAGCCTTATTATCTATCAATCTAGCCACTAAAGTGCCTAGTTCGCAGTTAGATATATCTGATCTTGATCCCAATGATACATACTACTTTGTCCCTTTAAGCCGCAAAGGTGATCGCGTAATGAAAGCTGATCCTACAGCAGTTCATCTCATTACCAGTATCAATACACCACATGTCTTCAAACAAGCCACATTTGCTAAGCACCTCTTACAATCATTGCAAGAACCAAAACTCGTACCATGTGGTAACATTAACCAGACGATTATCAAAGAGTGTTCTACTGATACTACCATTTCTCTGGTCTCTCATAGTCCTGCTACTAAAATAGCTATCAATCAAGCCAGTCCTGAAGTCTGTTCTCTCATTGTTAAAGCTTATAACGAGATTGCGGAAACATGTAAAATTGGAACTACAAAATATAAATTTGTCACAATATGTGCCAAAAGTGGAGTTCCTGATGTACGAGATATTCCGTCTTGTCAGTATCATGTACTACCAAATGACACACTCTGTGATGAGTGCGAGAAAGACTTAAGAATTAATGATCAGTTAAAAGCCTGGAATGAAGCTTTGAGAAAGGTCAGCAATTCTCTTATTTGCGATTAAGTTGTAAAGTTTATTGATTCCTCCTTACTTTTATGTAGCATCCTGTTCCTTTAAAAAGTATACCTGATAAAAGTAAATATTGTTTTTTATTTAATTAGTCATGAAAATATCATTATTCTATACAATAGAAGTAAAGATAACAGAGCTAGCCTACATTGCTGAAAAGATTGCTTCATGTGATCCAACTGTTGTTGCTAAAACACTTGGGTTCCAGGATTTGACTCCATTTCAAGAAACAGAAAGGGAGAGGCTTATTAATGAAATGTTACTTGTCTGGAGCAGAGGAGACCAGTCACACATTGAACCCAGACAGGAGCTAGCAAGGAAACTACTAGAGTTAGATACAAAGTATAATGAAGTACAAGAACAGAAGCCTGACTTTAAAGCTCTTGCACAAGAACTAGATATTCACAGTATGTTTTCTGTACTATCCCATAATATGTTTATATTCATTCTTTCTTATCTGTAGTGCGACCTACAAATCCAGTGAACTAGTAGTATTTATATTATAGAATTGATTCTATAAAAATCAATTTTTTGTTAGATCTACACTAATTAAAGAATTCTGTAAACAACCTGATTAGATAGTGCATAAATAGTTCCTCCCATACACATCCAAAGACATGTGTGAAGACCACCCTTAGTTGTTACAAGAGGAGGATGTTTAGATATAGGAGGTGTTATGTTATCATAAGAAAACTGGATAGTGAGTGGGATGTGTACCAGTTCAACTCAATTACTCAGAAGCTATTTTAGTCTCTGAACTATCAGTAACTGACAGTAAGTAACAGTTGTTATTGATAGAAGTATATAGTAAACCTCCATTTTATAGCCTGAACAATGTCCTATCAAGTATCTCATCATGAAGAGACTGATGCAGCACGTTCTTTGCTAGTGTCTGGTGTCAATCAAATTGGACAAAGTTTTGATGTTTTTGTGCCAAACCAAGGAATAAGATGGTCACCAGTAGCAAGAACTGATTCAATCGTTTCATTTTCAGGTATATAATTTTAATGTATACAAATATAAACTGTTCATATGTGTGTGTATTTGTTTGCTTTATTATTTGCTAACCTTTTGCCTATTCTTATTATTGGGTTCTTTTGCCCAAAGTATAAAGAGCTATAAATTAATTATTTGATGCTAAATAGTTGGAACCAATACACTTTAAGTTATATTATGTTGCAGCATTGTTGTTAATGTCTCTGTGTTTTTGTTCAATAGGGGTTAATGTTAATCCTGAATATATCAAGAGTGTTATACTCAATCAAGAAAACAAGACAAAGATACTTGCGTTTAATGGCCTTCCAAAGTCTGGCAAATCAAAGTCAGTTTCACATCTTTTAAAGAATTACGTTGATTCAAATCGTGTTACACCTATGACCAATAAACATGATGAACAAAGAGAAGAGAGTATATCGTATTATGAGCTAGTAGCTGCTGGTTTTCACCCTCTGAGAGAACTCACTATCACTGAGGTCACAAAAGAGTCCAGCTGTGCTTTTGGCATACTGTCTGCTTTTAGAAAAGAGCTATTAGAAAAAGGTGAAGCACCTCTATTTAATGGCAACCCAGAAGGTCTTGTACACGTTTTTGATGATTCTGATTTATACGGTCATCTTCAGTATACTTTTAGACATCTTCACAAAAACAATCCTAAAGGATCTGACTTGAGTAAAGAAGAACAAGAGTTTGCTCAAGGAATGATAAAGTTGCTCCCAGAAGGAATAGCGTTAATCAATATATGGGATGTCTCAATTGATGCGAGAGTTTTGCATTGCCTGAGTGGTTTCTTTGGTCATCTTCATAACTGCCACTCGTGGTTGTTTCTGGATATTGAGCGAGATCTTGAAAATCTTGACTGCATTCCTGAAGTCAATTCTGATGATATTAAAAGAATGACTCGGTTCTCATGACAACTCGTCCACGACTTCATTATCTTCTTCGATCAAGTAGAATGAGTCTAAGTAATAAATATAACAGAGAAGATGTTTTTTCAATATTTGCAAGACACAGTACCTCTCTTGGTGGCAATTTATTAAAGCGCAAGGTCACAGAGCTTGAAAACAAAATAAAACCAGCTGCTAAACATGTTGGTGTGTCTTCTCTCATAGAGCAAAAAATTGAGACCGTTGTTTTAGACGATTCTGAAATATCTAATGACATTTCACATCGTCTATACCAGAAGTTCCAACAGCTTATCTATCAGACACCATATGAAGATGTTCCTCTTTCCTGGGTGTTCCTTCGTAGTTTGTTCTACAGATCACCAAAAATATTCATAGCCAAGTCAGAACTGAAGAAGAAAGCTAAAGAATGTGGTATGGATGACAACTCATTTGGCAAGTTTTGTGAGTTTTATACTTCATTTGGCAGTATATTTGATCTTAGTCTCGTTGATCCAGAATATCTGTATGTGATTGTGAAGCCGATGGGATTTCTTAGAAGTTTAGATAAGATCTTATGCCCCGATAAAACCATTCGTCACAAATACTTAGCCATTAATTGTGGTATTGTTTCTGAAAATGCTTGCAAGGATGTTTTTAAAGAGATTTGGTTAAGATTCATGGAAGCTTTAGAAGCAATTTGTTTGCAGCAAAGATGACGAGCGCATGCATAGACATATCTGATCTCAATCGAAGTGATGCATATTATTATGTCCCATTAACTTGTACAGATTTAATTGTAACATCAGTAGACCCAACAGCTTTGTACTTGATGACTAGCCTTGATGTGCCACACATCTTTCAGCCTCCTATCTTTGCTAAACATTTGTTAGAATTGTTTCCAAATGCTAAACTTATACCATGTGCTGCACCAAATAAAACGTTGATTAAAGATTATTCTACTAGTACAACTATCATTATTATCTCTCATAGTCCAACAACAAGGATTCAAGTCGATCAAGTCAATCCAGATGTATTTTCTTGCCTCATTCAAGCTTGCCACAAAATTGGTAAGCTTTATGAAGGTCCATAACCTACAAGGATCTTTTACTTTTTCTTACAGAAATAACTATATCAGAATTTTCTATTATTGCTAAGGAACTTGGCACCATTTCGTCAGATTGTATGTTCATCCCAAAGTTTGCTAGAATACTGGGAATTAAGGATGCTGCTCAGTTTATAGGCTCTACCGGAGAAAAGACTGTCATGCAAATTCTGTTAGCTTGGGATAAATCAGCTCATTCTAATGAAAGTCAATCACAACTTGAACACAGACAAGAGTTAGCAAGGAAGCTGCTAGAGTTTGGTACTGAACTCTGTTCTTCAGATGAAACAGTATCGGAAAAAAGCCTTCAGCCTCGTGCATCATATGAGATGTCAGTTTTTGAAAATCTAGCTAGAGAACTCGATGCCTATGGTATGTACCAGTATAGTAACTAATAAACTGATCTTTATAATTTATATAGCTACGCTGGAATCAGAAACAGAAGATGAGTCAGAGTCAGATTGTGACAAGTCACAGAGTTTGCAGCCATAGCAATGACATCATTGAACATCTTTATGCACTTTTTACTATCTTGTAGTGTAGTTCAAACATTAGAACTTTAATAATAATATTCTTATATTGAAACGGAAAATTTGATTTGGATGGTTAAATTGTGTTTGGTTTTCTATAATGAAATTAAAAGCTTAGGAATTTTTAAAATTGTAAACACCATTTATATATAGTGTCAAAACATTATTAGTATAATTCAAGTGGTCATGGCTGTATTGGGTAAACATTTCTAATTGCTTAATTATAGATAGATGGTACAACCACCATTGAAGTTACTTATAGTACTAGTGGTGTCTATAATGTTAACAGTGCCCATCTAAACAATAATATTAGAATTATGTAATATTATTGTCACCATTCTGTATAACATATTAATATAATTTCATAATGTCTCTCTTAATATCAATAACTTAAACAGCATGAATAGGAGAATGGCTTCAAGTAAATATATATACATATACATATACATACATACATACATACATACATATATACATACATGCATACATACATACATACATACATACATATATATATGAATGAATGTTAATAAAAACTTTTGTTTCATTCATTGAACAGACTTCTGTATTTTCGTACATAAACTATATTATAAATTGGGAGTGGTAGATAATTTACATTAATGTGATAGTGGTTATCTATTATAATTATTAGTGTCAATTATTAATAGAGTAACATAGTTATATTATATTTATTATAGTTTTCTATATCTCGTCTTGTTATTACATGAAGCATGCATAATAACAATAATTATACTATAACTTTAACAGTAAAAAACATTTTACAGGCTACAAAATAATAAGTTAGATTAAATTACAAACGTGGAATATGAATCTCGGTTTGTTAATATTATTAATTGTATTTGTTGTTGCGGATGTTTATGAATATAATTATACACTAATTAGGGCGGGGTAAACAATCACAAGAGAGATGGCTGAGTCGAAGGGTGATTATCCAAGTCCTGATACAGCAAGTAGCGAGGGAATGAAAGGTGACCTGGTCGTGGCAGATGTTTCTACTGTTGCTAAATTTATTGGGATCAAGCCTAAAGTTGAAAAACCAGGACTAAAGGAAGATTCACAACAGCCTTCAAATGATACACCTATTCAAATCCAAGGTGAATAAAGTATGAATGAGTTATATATATCAAGGCTTGTTTGGAAATTTAGTCTCATATTAAATTGTTCTTATACATTTGAAAGGGAGTGAGTGGCCAGCTTTAAATAGGGCCCAGTCTCCAGTCGTATGAAACTTACTTTGTTGACTAATCTATTAGAGCATATCTAAACACTAGCTACTTATGTAGGGGTTCTCAGAATGTTATACTATCATCTATACCTCGTTTGTTTCCTTTTGGCATTGTCATCCTTACATCCTCTTTCCTTTTTATAATGATTTTTATTATATTTAAGCAACCAATTGACCTGCCATTTTCGAGTCTTTACACAACTAATAAGACTTACAAGAATGTTATAAAGCGTTGTTAAAGTGAAGAACTAAATAGACTCTCTTTCCTTTTCCTGGATTAGCACAATGTTGTATCAAATTTCACAATGGGTTAATTAGGACAACAAGAAGACATTTTATGAGTGCTAGGGAACAGGTTACTCAGCTTCTTCAGAAATCAAATATGTTCTTGGAGTGATAGTTTCTGACAAACTGTAGCCTTTTGTTTAGTTGAGTGACAGTTTATCAAATTATCCATGATAACTATTCATTGACAATTAAATTTATTAATTTATGACCGAGCATGCACATTACCATGTGGTGATGATTATCTAAAAACATGGTAATATCTGTATAGCTTCTATCATTTCATTGACCTGTTCCTATTTGCTTTCAGGCTTAGATAGTTTTCAGTTCATTGGATGTTTTAACTTATTCATAGTTACTAGAGTTAGTGGCATCCCTAAAAGTATTAATTGTTTTAATTATTTACTATTGAACAGACTTAAATGACTTCTCAAAAGGGCATGTATGTTGTATTTAGGGATGTCCTATGATTTATAGTGTAGTCAATTAATGACAAGTGTATACATAAGAACAGCAATGCTACCACAGATTACATTGTGACAGCTTTCGTGCCCAGACAGGTCCAGCACCCATGAAGACTATTTGTCTAACTGATGGGACAGATGTTAAACAGAATTTTCATTGTTTATTATTAGCTACCTGTACACATATCACTATCACTATTTATGAAATAGAGACATCATTAAAATAAGTAGAATGACAAAAATCAATTATAAAATGAGAATAAAGATGTACGAATGTTAATACCAAATTACCAAAAATTACTGTAACAAGATAGGGGGATATAGCTACATAAGTAGTGGTTATCAAAGATAAATTGTGTTATAATACAATTGTATGAAGCATTGGCACTTACATAAGATTTGCTACATCTCTACCTGTATTTTCAGGTAGAGGTATTTTCTGCAATACTAATTATGCAAGTCAGTAAATTATTAATGCTTAACTTGTATAAACTAGAGTCCTCATGTGTAATCACTGTATTGTTATTTTTAGTTTGATTTGTTTGAATATTGTCAAAGAAAACACTCTTTTTTATTATTCTATATAAGGTGGTTAAGTACAATACTGGTCTATAATATTATTTTAGTTACTTACAACTTTAATTCATTATTGGACAAGATATCAGTTTAAACACATGTTATTAATTTATAGGTTCTCCATTTGATCATGAGCACCTCAAAAAGCTGATATTCAATCAAAATCATTTGACAAAGATTCGACCAGTTTTGCTTACATTGACTGGTCTACCAGATTCTGGTAAGACAAAAGCCATTAAACATCTTCTGAATCACTATGTCGATGAAAGTCCATTACCTCCAATGTCAAGAAAAAGTTACAGTCATGAAGCAGAAGGAATCACATATTATGAACTTGTTGCTGCTGGTTTCCATCCTTTGAGAGATCTTACCATTGCTGAAGTCACGAATGAAACCAGTTGTGCATTTGGTGTACTATCAGCTTTTCGTGAAAGTATTCGAGTTCATAAGAAGGTGCCACTGTTTCTTAGGGAGTCAGAGATTGATGCTGAGCCATGTTTCGAGGACCCAGATTTAGAAGACCATCTCCAATACATATATAAATACCTTTGTCGATATGACCAAATACCAAAAGGGCCTAATCTCGGTGACAATGAAAAGGAAATTTTTGCTGATCCTCTCTGTAAGTTGCTTCCAAGGGGCATTGCACTTATTAACATTTGGGATGTGTCTCTAAATAAAACAGTTCTATATGTTTTGAGGGCTCTCTTTGGTCAATTTTACAACAGCCATACTTGGCTTTTTTTAGACATCGAGCGTGATTTTGATAATCTTGACCAACCTCCTCAAGTCACAGAAACAACAACTGGTGGTGCTCATAAAGATGATGCAGTTTTAATGAAGTGGCGTTCTCGTCTTCAGTATTTGCTTCGTTCTAGTAGAATGAGTGAAAGTAAATATGGTCCCAGAAAGAATGTGTGTACAATATTTGCTAAGCATAGTGGTTTGTCTAATGGTAGTCTAGCACAAAAAGTTGCAAAGATTGAAGAGAAAGCACAACAAGCTTCTAAGCATGTTGGTGTGACATCTCTTCTTGAATCTAAAATTGAGCCAATCAACTTGACTGACAATGCTATGGATGATTTTAATGATTATTCTCATCGTTTGTATCAGAAATTTCAGCACGTGATTTGTGAAACACCCTACACAGATGTTCCTCTATCTTGGGTCTTTCTACGTAGCATGTTTTACCGAGATCGTCATAAAATGTTTATACTGAAGTCTGAGCTTAAACAAAAAGCAAGTGAATGTGGCATTGATAATGAATCTTTCACCAAGTTTTGTCTTTTCTATTCTTCTTTTGGTAGCATATTCGATTTCAGCTTACTCAATCCTGACTATTTACACATTATTGTCAGGCCAATAGAGTTTTTAAGATCTCTAGATAAGATATTGCATCCAAATGAAAGGATATTTCTACAATATCCTACCATACGTTTTGGTCTTTTCCCTGAAATAGTTTGCAGAAGTTTGTTTGAAGGGGACTGGCCAATATATGTGGAAGCTTTAACGTCAATTTGTTCAGCAACAAAAGTGTCTGGTGCATGCCTGAAAATACCAGACCTTGATCGCTGTGATATGTTTTACTATATCCCTTTAAGTCGCAATGAATCACTCATAAAAGATGCTGATCCCACTTCTGTATACATGATTACAAGTGCTGATACACCTCATATTAATTCTCAAGTAGTGTTTACTAAATACATTTTGAAGTCATTGTCAGATGCTAAACTTGTGCCATGCTCAGAAATTAACCAAACAATAATTGAAGTTTCTTCATCTAACACCACCGTTTCTCTAGTTTGTCACGGGCCTGTTAATAAGATACACATTAGCCAACCAAATCCAGAGGTGTATTCAATTGTTGTTCAAGCTTGTCGTAACTTTATCGAAAGTTGCAAGACTGGAAGTCCCAAATGCAAGTTTGTCACAGTGTGTGTCAAGAGTGGATCTCCTGATGTAAAGTCAATTCCAAGTTGCCAGTACCACACTCTACCTAATAATAGGCTCTGTGATGATTGTGAGAAAGCTGGGCATGTCAATGATCAATTAGAAGCGTGGAATAAAGCCTTAAGTGAAGTCAGTATCACATTAATTCTTGATTATAATTATAACATTATTCACTTGTAGCATCCAATTCCTGAATGTTGTAAAGCTAATGAAGGTAAGATGTTACTGGATCCACTACTAAAATGTTATTATTTCTTTTCTATAATTGTAGAGTTGACAGCTTCAAATATTCATTGTATTGCTGAAGTGTTTTCAAGACACCCAGACATCATCTTTGATTTTGCCCAAATTCTTGACTTTCAAAATTACCAGAATAACTCTATGTTTCAAGGTCTCTGTGGTGAAAAACTGATCACACAAATGCTGTTAACTTGGGAAAAACATATCACTAAAGCAAGCAAATTACAAATTGAGCCAAGACGCGAGCTAGCAAGAAAACTCCTTCTGTTAGGTGATAAAGTCTGTAAACAAGAGCGGAGTCTTGAACCAAAAGCTGAAAATGGTGCTGATCAAAATCAATCCTTAAAGTATTCTGATTTTGAGCATCTTGCTAGAGAATTAGATCTTTATGGTAAATATAGCTATATTGAATGAATTTGAAACTATTGTTTTTTTTATAATTTAGCAACAAGCTATAAAAGTGATGTAGTACAAAGGAAAGAAGACAATTATACTTTCACATTAAAGATTGGTGACTTTACAAAGCCAAAGACTCCCCCTCACTAGTCAGAATTTGAAACAATTTACATTCTTGCTACTTTACTAAATTTAGTATATGAAATTTGGCTTCCTCTTTATCATCTGAGAGTTTTCAATTTGTTTTAAAGAAGTAGTATCAAAGACAATTGGATGTGTAATGTTGGATTAGTTATAATCAAGAAGGTCAGAGATTTAGTATAGATTGGTATACTTTGTTAAGCTTTATATGGAACCTGATTAGTTTGAGAAATAGATTAGATTCAATGTCAATGCATATTTGTTGACAAATAATATCTGCAAGCTTTATTCATAGTATTTGTTTATCTGATGTATGTATTACACATGCAATGGTCGAGCAGTTCTTGTCTCAGCAGATTTATATAGCATTCATCACAGTCCAGGAGATTGCTTGTGAATGCACTTAACTATTGGGACAGCTGAAGTGGACCAGAAAACATTATTGAGCATTAATGAAATGAAGGTGTATTCATTTTTATATGCATATTCTGCTACTACAAGAAACAGCTGATAGAAATGAGGTGATCAAAGCTTTGTGTTTTGTTTTCAATGTTACAGAATCAGTATATAGAAACCTCTCATTGAATAAATCCTTAACTTCTTAGCAACTACACCAACTCAATCCACCTGCTTCAGCATTATAATTTTAGTAGCTATACTATGAGTCTTAAATTGACTCCTCTCACGTGTGATTGTCTAAGTAGATATCTCAGTTCTGATTTGTGCTATCAGATGGTGCTGGCATAAATTTCTTCTTCCTAGTTATATAGACCTATGTCTTTTGTTTCTCCTGGTTGCTGTAGCTCCATTTGTCAGTTCAGTATTCTAATGAAGGAGTATGACTTTAATAGTCATGTGCTAAGGATTCTAATTGAGGAGTGTGACTTCAATAATCATGTGCTAAGGATTTTAATGAAGGAGTGTGACTTCAAGAGTGATGTACTAAGGATTCTAATTGAGGAGTGTGACTTCAATAATCATGTGCTAAGGATTCTAATTGAGGAGTGTGACTTCAATAATCATGTGCTAAGGATTCTAATTGAGGAGTGTGACTTCAATAATCATGTGCTAAGGATTTTAATGAAGGAGTGTGACTTCAAGAGTGCTGTGCTAAGGATTCTAATTGAGGAGTGTGACTTAAATAATCATGTGCTAAAGATTTTAATGAAGGAGTGTGACTTCAAGAGTGATGTGCTAAGGATTCTAATTGAGGAGTGTGACTTCAATAATCATGTGCTAAGGATTTTAATGAAGGAGTGTGACTTCAATAATCATGTCCTAAGGATTTTAATGAAGGAGTGTGACTTCAATAATCATGTGCTAAGGATTTTAATGAAGAAGTGTGACTTGAATAGTCATGTGCTAAGGATTCTAATTGAGGAGTGTGACTTCAATAATCATGTGCTAAGAATTTTAATGAAGGAGTGTGACTTCAAGAGTGTTGTGCTAAGGATTCTAATTGAGGAGTGTGACTTCAAATAATCATGTGCTAAAGATTTTAATGAAGGAGTGTGACTTCAATAGTCATGTGCTAAGGATTCTAATTGAGGAGTGTGACTTCAATAATCATGTGCTAAGGATTTTAATGAAGGAGTGTGACTTCAATAATCATGTGCTAAAGATTTTAATGAAGGAGTGTGACTTCAATAATCATGTGCTAAAGATTTTAATGAAGGAGTGTGACTTCAATAGTCATGTGTAGCCTCGTACCCAGGCGTTAGAGTAGAACGCCTGGTGACTACTGCTTGCGCATGCGCGTAATTATTGAAATTAAACGCATGCGCAAACAGTAGTTACCAGGCGTTTAGCCTGGGTACGAGGCTATAGTCATGTGCTAAGGATTCTAATTGAGGAGTGTGACCTATCTATATCCATAACAACTGTGCAATGTCCTTTGTCTACCGGAAAATGACAATACTTTGATCATTATATTTTTTAAAGACTTAAATCAAAATGACTTAGGTGATATAATTATGGAAAAGTTTTTTAGGTTGGTAACTTTAGGAAATACATCACTTAATTCTATTATTTTTCTTTTAGGATTACAACAGAAATGTAGATAAAATTGAAGGAAAGTAGAAGAAAGCCTAAAGCTGTTCTGATTTGTAAGCTTAATAATTTTTGCTACTCAACTTTGTCTAATTGTTTATGTAGTTATATAAATAATATTAAATCAATGTATATATATATATACCTGGTATGTTAACATTATTTTTTTTGTTCAAATGGCAAACTGTGTAACAAAAATAATGCAGAATTATAAATGTACTGTAGCAACTAACTTTATTATTTTACTGAGTTATTACTCTGTTTGGATAATTTAGTTTATTTATTTCATGTGATCATTTTGAATAAATAAAAGTTATTGGTAGTTTATTTACCAAAGAGATGTGTACATGACTTGTAACAGAAACATGGGAGATATCTGGACTTAATTCAATGCAAATATCATCAATATCTTATACTAGCAGCACAACGACTCTCAATAGTGAAGTCACCAAACCAACCACACCTCAAACTCCATGTCATTCTTCTATCATTACTACTGTTTACATTGGCATTTATCACAGTTAACATCATGTCATGTCTAACTAGAATATTCCAACAATAAAATCCATCAACAGAAGTGTTGTGGTGTCAAACATTTGTCAGTCTCATTTCTTCAATCTTTATTACACCATTTACACTATGCACATGGCTAATTCTAGTAGATGATAACCTCAAGACAGACTTAGGTAACGATACCTCACTAATATCTACACTACTCATTGGTATTGGTATTGTATATAATGTATATGAGATTACAACACAAGTTGCTGCATATGTTCTATTCCAATACAGTAACCCATATCTCCTAATACATCACATGTCTGGTCTACTGAGTGGTAGTCTAATGGTGTATTATAATCAAGGTCATTTCTTTGGATGTGCTACATTACTGATTGAAGCCTCCATTGCATTTCGTTCTCTACCAATAATTTTAAAAGAGATCCAACTATATAGAAGGAACATGGCTATGGAGATTCATCAAATATATCTCCATCTATCTGGATATATATTGTCCATTGTTAGGTGTGTACTGTATAGCTCTCTCATATCTACAGTGGGAACATATTTCAGAAGATCTGTCTTTCCCAATATTAGCTGTTGCACTTCCAAGTTTTATAAACTGAGCTATTTGTCATCTAATCACATTGGCTTCATGAATCTATACAAGAGCTGTTTAGAGTTACTGTTGTTATGGAGGATGTTGCCATGACAACTGCGCTATTACCTTTTCATCTCAAGTAGAGAGACAATGGAAGAAGGAAAAAATTAAGGGTCATATTATACCTGGAGAGAAGATGGAATGATGACATTTACTTATGTAGTTCACTAATTCAGCACAAGCACATGTATATAGCTACATAATATTATAAATATATATTATAATAATACATTTTATATTAACTGTAGGTGGAGTTATGGTAGTTACTAATGGATTACTATTAAGTATCAGTGTAGGATAGTAGGATGCAGCCACTAGTTGTATTGCTGATGTTTCCTGGACACACATTGAAGAGATAAGTAGTCCTAATGAGAGAGACATATCATTAAAACATAGCTACTGTCATTTTGTCTCCCTATACTTAGCTAGCAACACATGCATGCACAACATGTAAACTATGCATGATATGTTAATTGTAGCTGTATCAGCAAAGGTGTGGCCTATTATACATCACTAGAGAAGAAATCATGACTGAGGATGAAGCTCTCACCGCAAAGAAAAAATTTGGGGATGATCTTGTATCAAGTGTTTCCAGTATTGCAGGAATTATTGGTGTTGTACCTAGAGTTGCAGAACCAGGATTGAAACAAGAATTACCAAGTCCTTTGAAAGAAATACCCATCCAAGTTCAAGGTAATGAATAATACTATAGTTCAGTTTAACTAATTGTCACTTTTATTTGAGTTTTGTTATAAAACCATTGTGTGCTAAAGGTAATACAGTTCATATTCAAGTAATAAATTTGTCAGAGCTGAGGTTACTTATTTAACTATCTAGAAACCCATCTCATTTGATTTATTTTTTAAAAATCTTGTCTTTCTATTCTTCATTAAAGCAATACACAACAAAGATGGCATATTTAAAATTGTACATAATAATATTATTATAGTGAGAGCAACGAAAAGTGGATTATGATTGTTTAGGTCAAGTAGATAAACTTGATATCAGTATAAGACTAACTGATATAGCTTAACAAGATATACTTTACAAATTGTGCACGTGTTGAAATCAATACATGTTATTTTGTAAATTTGTTGTCTAAAACTATAATCAATTGCTGGGAGAAATTAAGTTTTGAATTCATAAACTTGTTCATAATATACTTTATTATCAATGTACAAAAAATGTATAGGTTTATATTCTTTCTCTATTAAAGTTGTATAGCTGATTTGCAATGAAAATGTAAACAAAAAAAGTTTATAAAGACTGCGTGCAGTCTAAATTAAGCTGTTATGAGAAGTGCTGATAAGAACATAATAACAATTACAGTGCTATATACTTCAAGTAAACTTATATCCTTCTATGTTACAATCAAGTTATTCCATATATAGTGAATAGTGCCATTCCATGTTAGTGATATAGCTATATCAAAGTAAACTGATATTGTCCTCCTCCATACAAATAATGATATAACTACATGTAAAATTATAAAAGTAAACTTATATTATCCTCCTCTTTTTCATATTGACAAAAACAGCAATATAGTTATGTCAAAGTAAACTTATCTTACTCTCCTTTCTCCTCCAATTTTTATAAACAATGATGTAACCATATCAAAGTAAATTACAATATATTCCCACATCTTCTACAAATAATGTCATTCTATAATAACGATATATTGAGTATTAAAAGTGCTAATCCTTATTACTTTATATATGATCATGATAATATCATTTTTATGTATGTAATATACAAAATAAAACTAATTTTGAATTTGTTTTTTCATAGTGAAAGCAGTCACACAAAAGTTATTTATTATCTATTAATCTAACAATGATACATTAAAGAGAATTTTCATTCTCACATTTAACTGCTTGACTGTCAGTTAGCGTTAAAAACATATACTGTTTTGATTTGCAATTTCATAGTTTATGTTTACCAAATAACTTATCAAAAAGGATGTGTAGCTTAATGATGAATAGATATAGTGTACAAGTTGTGCATGTGTTGAAAACAAGACAGGGCATTTTGTAAACTTGTTCCACAGCGTAAATCAACCATTAACTGTTGGGAAAACGTAGGCTTCATACACTCATTCAAACACTTCTTTTCAGTTCAAATATAAATAATTTACAAGTTTATAATCTTTCTCTTTGAAACTGAATATATAGTTGATAAGGAAAATGTAAAATGAAAACATTTAAAAAAGACTCTGCACTCTATTTCACATATATAGTAGTGATTTTTTTAAAGATTAAACCAAACCAATAATAAACCAAGTAATGAGAACAGTAGTGTACACACAAAGAAAGAGAAAAAGATAAACATGACAATGTAGAAACAACTAACTCTTGTGTAATATATAGACTTAAAAAAATGATTACAGTACTATATAACTTCAAAGTAATTAAGTTATTCCATATATAGTGAATAGTGTCATTCCATGTTAGTGATATAGCTTTATCAAAGTAAAGTTATATTATCCTCCTTCATGCAAATAGTGCATGTATATATATAAATTTATAATTCCTCCTTTGTGCAAATAGTGCATATACTTCAAGTAAACTTATATCCTTCTATGTTACAATCAAGTTATTCCATATATAGTGAATAGTGTCATTCCATGTTAGTGATACAGTTATATCAAAGTAAACTGATATTGTCCTCCTCCATACAAACAATGATATAGCTACATGTATAATTATAAAAGTAAACTTATATTATCCTCCTCTTTTTCATATATCTACAAAAATAGCAATATAGTTATGTCATAGTAAACTTATATTACTCTCCTTCCTCCTCCAAATTTTATAAACAATGATGTAACCATATCAAAGTAAATCTAAATATTCCCACATCTTCTACAAATAATCTCATTCTATAATAATGATATATTGAGTATTAAAAGTGCTAATCCTTATTACTTTATACATGATCATGACAAACATATACTGTTTTGATTTGCAATTGCATAGTTTATGCTCAACAAATAACTTACCAAAATTTATGTGTAGCCTAATCGTGAATAGATATAGTATACAAGTTATGCATGTGCTGAAAACAACGCTGTTCATTTTGTAAACTTGTTGCACTATGTAAATCAATCATTAATTGTTGGGAATAAGTAGGTTTCATTCATACACTTTATTTTCAGTTCAAACAAGAATAATTGACAAGTTTATAGTCTTTCTCTGTTGAAACTGAATATATAGTTGATCTGTAAGGAACATGTAAAATGAAAACATTTATAAAAGAGTCTGTATTCCACATATATAGTAGTGAATACAGTGCTATATAACTTCAAAGTAATTAAGTTATTCCATATATAGTGAATAGTGTCATTCCATATTAGTGATATAGCTATATCAAAGTAATGCAAATAGTGCAAATAGTTCATATGTATATGTAAACTTATATTTCCTCCTCTATAAATAGCAATAAAGCTATGTCAAAGTTTACTTACATTACCCACCTAAATTCCTCCTCCACTTTTACAATAGTTATGTAGCCAAATCAATGTAAACACATTAGTCTATTCCATCTTCTATGATCATGAATAAGGTCACTTCCTATATACCAATGGCCAATGTGGAAGATGTAGTACCACAATATTATCTGGTAGGAAGTCAATTTCACTCATTATTTGCGGCAATGAATTTCTATTTATTCAACATGCAAACTAAACTACATTTGAATCAACACTTTGTAGAGGATAGGATATACTTTGACATAATAGTTAATGGAAATGACAATTCTTGTAAAGGATATTATTAGTGTGGATTTATGTTAATTGGTGGTGGTAGACTTCCTCATAACATTGGAAACCAGTGGCAATAGAGGCAAAATTAAACTGTATCTTAACTGATTAACATATTGCCTCACTGATCACTGATATTATGATACAAATCTAAATCCAAAGAAAATCCCATATTAATTCAGAACTGAACAAGAACTTAAACTTCATGGGAAGTTGGGAAGTAGATCAATGACATGCATTCGTTATTACTACAATGTATACTGGCTACCAACAGCACAAATTGGCAACAAACCTAATACATTAGTTAAGAACATACCCATAACTATTGAATTAATATTTCTGTCATGTGTAGCATTACAATTTATTTATGAATCATTTCTTTATTTGCATAATTTTACAGGCTTTCCATTTGGTCATGAACATCTCAAAGAGCTGATATCCAATCAAAGGAATATGACCAAAATTCGACCAGTTTTTCTTACTTCGAATGGTCTTATGAATTCTGCTAAGACAAAGACAATTTTATATTTTTTAAAGCACTATGTTGATCAGCGTCCACATCCTACATTGTTGGGTAAAAGTTATGACCAAGAAACAGAAGGAATTGCATGTTATGAACTTTTTGCTGCTGGTTTCTATCCCTTAAGGCATCTTACCATTGCTGAATTCACCAATGAGTCTGGTTGTGCATTTGGTATATTGTCAGCCTTTTGCGAAGTAATTCAATTTCACAAGAAGGTTCCTTTGTTCAAAAAGGACCTTGATTCACCTACCAATGATGTTTTTAAAGATTCAGATTTAGAAAATCATCTTCAATATTTATACAAGTACCTTTGTCAATGTGAACAAGTGCCAAAAGAAGCTGATTTCAGTAATAATGAATATCAATTTGCTGATCATCTTTGCAAATCACTTCCCAGTGGAATTGCTCTTATTAACATTTGGGACCTTCCCTTAGACAAGACAGTTCAGTGTTTTTTAACTCCTTTTTTTGACCTATTTTACAACAGCCATGCTTGGCTATTTCTAGATATTGAGCCTGAAGGTGACCACAATAACCTTCCTCATGTCACAGAAATTACTCCAGATGGTACAGCTTGGTTCCAACCTCATTTTTATTACTTGCTTCATTGGAGTAGAATAAGTGAAAGTAATCCAAGGGAGGGTGCAAGCACCATCTTTGCTAGACATCTCAAGACCACTTCAAATAAACATTTAAAACAAATGGTCACAACACTTGAAACTAAAGTAAAACAAGCTGCCAAACATATTGGTGTGTCTTCTCTTGTAGAGTCAAAAATTGAGACCATTGAATTAAGCAATCATGGGATTTCTAATGATGCCTCAAATCGTCTTAATCAAAAGTTCGAAAAGGTGATTTATGAAACACCATTTGAAGATGTTCCTCTCTCTTGGCTGTTTCTTCGTAGTTTGTTCTATAGATTGGAGAGGATATTCATAGCCAAGTCAGAACTAAGGAAGAAAGCTAATGAATGTGGCATCAATGATGACTCACTAGCTAAATTTTGCCAATACTATACTTCCTGTGGCAGTATACTTGATCTTAGTCTTATTAAGCCAGATTGTTCATATGTAATTTTGAAGCCAATATGTTTTTTGAAATTGTTGGATAAATTTTTATGTCCTGGCGAGCACCTTTGTCAGCAGTATCCGACCTTAGTTTATGGCATCTTACCAGAAAAAGCATTTCAAAATGTTTTTGGAGAGAATTGGCCAGAATTTGTAGATGCTTTATCCATTAATCTGGCTACAACAGTGCCTAGTTCACAGCTAGACATACTTAATCTTGATTCCAATGAGCTGTTTTACTTTATCCCTTTAAGTCGCAAAGTGGAGAGCCTCACAAGAGAAGCTGATATGGCAGCAGTTCATCTCATAGTTAATACTCCTCATGTAAATGTCATTCAACAGGCAACCTTTGCTAATTACCTATTACGATCATTACCAGAACCAAAGCTCGTACCATGTTATAACTTTAACCAAATGATTATCAAAGAATGTTCTACTGGTAGTACAATCACTCTTGTCTCTCATGGTCCAGTTACTACAATATCGGTCAGCCAAGCTAGTCCCGATATTTGTTCTCTCATTGTTGAAGTCTATAATAAGATTGCAGAAACTAGTAAAGTCAGAACTAAATACAAATTTGTTAAGATATGTTCAAAAAGTTTAGTCCCCGATATACAAGATATTCCATTTTGTCAGTACCATGTACTACCAAATGACACACTTTGTGATGAGTGTGTGATAGCTGGGAGAGTCACTGGCCAGTTAAAAGCTTGGAATGAAGCATTAAGAGAGGTTAGTAAAATATA
This sequence comes from Xestospongia muta, assembly GCA_963693285.1. NCBI lineage: Eukaryota > Metazoa > Porifera > Demospongiae > Haplosclerida > Petrosiidae > Xestospongia > Xestospongia muta. Next base: position 6,335,433 of record OY848918.1, read on the forward strand.
TTCATTACTAATAATTTTATGTTTTATATAACAGCACCCAATTCCTAGAAATTGTATACCAAATGAAGGTTAGATGGATTAACTTTCTTATATAGAGTTATTAATGAATCTTTACATTTTGCAGAACTAAAAGGTTCAGAACCTACACAAATTGCTAAAGAGCTTACTTCATACACTCCAGAGGTGGTCAAGTATTTTGCTGAAGCACTAGAGATTCATGATGTTCACACTTCTAGTGTTAGTGAACTGATTTCCATATGGAATGAGAAACTTGTCAAAAGTACTAGTAGTAGCACAGGAAAAATAGAACCAAAACGAATGTTGGCAAGGAAACTGGTTGAGGTTGGTGCTAAATTTTGTACTTCATTCGACTGTGGTTGTAAATTTGAGGCGGTGTCTACATTTGAAGTACTTGCCAAGAAATTAGATGTTTATGGTAAATGCAGTGATTATAAGTACATTGACCTTTTATGTCTTAATTTGTAGCTCCAACTATTAAACAATTGCAAGCCATGACTCCACATATGACTGAGGAAGGTAATTAACATTAAAACAAAAATGTTTATTTATGTAATTATATTAATGTATATTTTGTAGATAATGATATTTCTAGAGATGTCTATGAGAAATACTCTCAAGAGGATGGAGTTATTCCATTCAAAGCTGTTAAATGGATCATTGTTGGACCACCTCAAGTTGGTAAAACTACCACTAAAATGCGTCTTCTTAAGCAAATTAAAAACATACAAAGTGAAGGTGGTAACGTAAAACCTGATAGCACAGGATTAGAAAAACCTTTAGAGGTCATGAGTGCCATGATGATTTCTGTCAACGAGGCTGACAACAGTTTGTACTGGAAAGCCTTAACTGAGTCACAGTTAGATCAAGCTTTGATGTGCTATATCAATTCACAGCCTGCATCCACTACGGAAACTTTATCTTGTCAGACTCACAATGAATTTCATATGCCTGATTACATAAATACATTGTCAACAGAGCAAAATGGAATGAATGTTTTTGCCCTAAACAATAGGGAAGAGCATTTATCATTGCAATCTCGCAAGCGTTCCCATAATTTTGACTCCACAGACACAAATTTTAAGAAACAAGCAAACTCTTTTGAAAATGATGATGATGATCTCTCTCAATATTGCATACCAGACCAAGAGAGTGATAAAGAACAATTACCAATATTTCAACCTCACAAAGATTCTTATTCACCTGATTCTATAGCAAATACAATAATTAAGAAACAGGCAATGTTTTTTGATTCTGAAAATGATGAAAATGAGTTTCCCCCAAACAGCACAGAATCGCTAAAGTACAGTTCCACAGATAGTGATTATCAGACAGAAGAGTCTGATAATATGGAAATTCAGCATTCCTCACTATTCTTGAGAAACGAGAGGAATGTATCATCAATAGTAATGAATTTTATTAAAAAACAATGCAATGATAAAGACTTTTTTAGTCTTTTTAAAGAGGTGAAAGACTCAGTATCTAGTAGTACATCCATTTATATTACAGATACTGGTGGTCAGCCTGAGTTTCTTCGTTTACTTCCAGTAATTCTTTCTAAGCCAGCATTTTATTTTGTTTTCTTCAGCTTGGCTCAACAACTAGATCTAAAACACCCTGTAAACTTCACCAAAGATGGCGAGACTCAAACACTCTATCACTCGACACAAACTGTCAAAGACATTTTGAGTCAATTATTATCCTCTCTTCATATTCACACAGATGATGAAAAGTATTCTAAAGTCAAATCAAGAGCATTATTATTTGGTACTAATGCTGATCATCCTTATAAGGATGTAGATGAAATAAATGATGAGTTAAAAAAAAGTCTTCCTTCAGATTCAAATTATGTCACCAGTGTTGAGTCAAAATTTAAAACCATTTTTATTCCTGTAAATAACATGAGTGGCACAGAAGATGAAATCATTAGTATTAGGCAATATCTTGAAGAGCTTGTCAATGATATTGAGCCTGTTAATATACCTGTTCGTTGGCTTATATTTTATCTTCTACTTCGCAAAAGATTTAAAGATGCTAAAGTCTGTTCTTTGGAGGATTGTGAACGACTTGCTAAGGAATGCTTTATTGCAAAGGATGATGTCCAAGATATTCTTATTTACATTTATGAAAATTTGGGAACAATTCTTTATTACAGAGACGTTGACAAAAATGTCATTGTATGTGTTCCTGATGTCCTTTTAAAGATTATATCAGAACTTGTTGTTATTTCTGTCACTCAAAGCACAAAAGAGAAGTTTACAGAGGTAAGAACTCATGGTGAAATTCATGAAGAGTTTCTCAATTCTCTCATGGCTAACAAAGAAGAATATGGACAATTAGATGCGCAATATGTCATTAAAGTCATGAAACATTTTAAATTGATCACAACTCTAACAGAGATGGATAGGATTAATAACACTCTTTATGATAGTGCTCCACTATTTGCTCCTTCTCTACTTCGTCCTGATTGTAATGGCAATCAGGCTTCTACTGATCATGATATTCGTACAACATTGCTTGTATCATTTGGAAATGATGAAATGCCACCTCATTTGTTTCAAAATTTGATAGTTGCCCTCAGAGCTCAGAGTATGGAATCAGATCAGAAAAGGGATAGTACGCAATTAATGTGGACCCTCTCACAAGATCATTCTCGCTATAGTGATCATATTTACTTCAAAGTTTCCTATTGTAAGAAAGAGGGACTTGTAGAGCTACAGCTAAAGAAGATTGAGTTAGCATATTACATAGAAGTTCGATGTGAATGCTTATCCTATCAAAGTATACAATATTTTGTGTTTCAAAATGTCAAGAAAGTGTTGCATTTAGTTTGTGATACATTTCCTCACACACGTCATATTAAGCCAGTTTATGGTGCTTACTGCTCGTCAAATGATAGTCTTCACTTCTCTGAATATAATGAGGAAAAGTCAATTTTTTTGTGTCACAATTATAATTTGGACAAAAGTGAAATAATGATTTGGTTTGAACTTTCTGAAGAGGTTTGCATCATTTTTACATATTGCTGTAAGTATTGTTTTGTTATTTGATCTAGATGGACAAAGTAATAACAAAAGATGTTGAAGTTCAGTTTGACCATCCTGAAGGGGTTGGTATCATTATTACATATTGTTGGAAGTAATGATTTGTTCTTGATATAGATGAATGAAGTAATAACAAAAGATGCTGAAGTTCAGTTTGACTATTTTTCCCCTATACTAGGTAGGAGGTACCTATAACTTCTATTTCTAATAATTACACTGACATATTTCTTTATCTTACAGATAGTCTACATAATCCTTACATAGCTGGACAAAAGCTCTTTGTAATTCAAGGAGAACACTTTCAATCATTTCACTGGAATGAGTGTGGTCTGAGACTGTCTTGTCCTAAAGGAGCCTTATCATCATCAGATGAGAGATGTGAGGTTGCTGTAGTAGCACTAGTTGGTGGTCAGTTCAAACTTCCAGAAAGAACTAAACTAGTTAGTGCTATTTACGCCATCTCTGTTAGCAAGACACTCTTCAAACCATTGACTTTAGAGTTGCAACACTGTGTAGCTATAGAAACAAAAGCTCAAGCTGACAGACTCAAATTTTTTAGGGCTCCTCTTGTAGGATGTGACTCTAATGCTGAATTTACAGTACTTGAAGAAGGAGAGTTTTGTCCTGGTAGTTGGTATGGTTCAATAACTCGTTATCATTTCTGCAAAATTGCAGTAGGGCAATTGGAGAAACAACCTACAGGTATAATCTTTTCTATATTATGCTCTTACATTGTTAACACATGTTGCAGATAGTACTTCTGACACTGATGATTGTCACAATGTAACTGATGTAAATGGAGCTAATGATGATCATAATACTTATTTTTGCAAAGTATATTATGAAAATATTGCTCCTTTTGCATGGATTGTAAAAATGACTATTGTGAAGCGTCTCAATGTTCTTAATAAAGTATTTTATAAATATATACTCAATGTTACATTTAATTGAATTTTCTTTTTAGTACATGGAAAGAAAGTATCCTCAAGCTATTGCTTATAGCTTTGATGAAGTATTACCTTCAGGAATTACATTAAAATTTTTAGTAGATGCTAAGGATCAGAAACTTCCACAAGGTTGGAAAATATATCAAGTTCCCAGGTCAGTGATTACAGAAAGATTTATCTTCATTGAGCATGAGTATACTGTTGTTTTGCAGCTTGAATTTAAACTAATTGACAAGTTTGTAAGTCATGAAGTGCCTGATCCACCAGCTTGTGTTGTCCATGTATATGCAAAGGATAGTTCTGACACTGAAGAAATTTTTCACTATCCAGTTCCATTAGTTGGTGTGAACAAGCCAGAAAAGACATTTATTCATTTGTCATTGAGAATTAATCCAATAGCAGGTACTTGACAACTTGTGAAATAAAGTGGATGATTATATTCTAGGCAGTGTACTAGCATATGGATATAAGCAATTTTGTTTATGAAAAAGAAAAAAACTTGCCCTGCCATGTCTTGATACTATTATATTTCTTTAACTATAGATTCTGGGACACCAAACTCTCCTAATCAAAGTAGTACTCCCTTGAACCCTGTAGTGGCTAAGAGAGCTCTAGTTCAATGTACTGTTATTATCATTAGATCAAGTATAGATCCCTTTACTCTTGTAACGAACCTGTACTCAAGAGAAATCATACCCAAGGATGTTTATAAGAGAGTGAAAGACAGAGATACTAGAGATTCAGCAGAAGATCGTTGTGATAAGATTCTTGATTACTTAACAGATCGAATAGAACATGATGTTAGTATTTTTACATCATTTCTGAGTGTTTTAAGAGAATTAGATCGAGATGATTTAGCAGACATAATCATGACAAAATATTTTAGGTTGGTACCTTTTGTTTTAACTAATTGAATAAATTCTAATCTTTCTTTTTCAGAATTGAACACAGCTGAAAGTAGAAAATAAAAGTACATCAATCTATCTTAAATGTAGCAATGTTGACTAAGCCATGCAGATATATAACCTTTCATATTATACACCTTTTGTCAGTTTAATTTTGTATACTTATATATTTTATTTTAAGTACTTTCCTAACTTTCCTAGGATGGAAATTAATTGTCATAATTTCTTCAATACCTATTTTATTTAATAGACACTTGGGACATGTATTATTATCTGCTGTTATTTTTTTAGTTGTTATTTATAATGACCTATAAGCTGTTTGAGATTATAATTGGTTGTTTTATCCTTTCCTTTGTTTTTGCTATTAAATTTTAAGCTACATATAATTATGCAGATATGTCTTTATGTACTGTTCAAATAATAATAGAATTGCCTCTAATAACTGATTGTCAACTTATGAGAATTGAAGACTCCTGAATGATGACTGTAACAAATTCCCACCCTCGTCATCCACATATTTTGTCATAAATTTGTACTTGTAGCAGTAAAAGTGTGTGTAGTGTTCTCAATAAACAGGCTCTTTAGTTTTGTATATAGAATTTTGTCTTTTAATGACATCAATGGAGTTTCTAATTCATCTTCTACAGCTTTATTGAATCATGAATTATATGTCATAGGTGTGAAGACTCTCATTATATAAGGATGCTGTCCTATCATTACAAATATGACAATTTATTAAATAAAATCTTAAAAGTTTCTTCTGAACTTTGAAATGATAAACATTGAACATTTACAATTCACCTTATAATATAAAATATCTTTAAATTTTAGTAAATAAATTATAGTTATTAACAGGTTATCCAATAGTAATTATTGATCCTTAAGGTCTTATTCTCAACAAATAAAAAAAAACGTTTCTTGTTTTACTATTTTTTAAACATCAGGTTTAAAGTAATTTGCTCATGATCAAGAAGTAATAATTTGATAATTTTAACTGATTAAACATAATATTACAAATAAATGTAATTAGACTTTATGTAAACTGTGGAAGTTTTGAATGTTCATGATCACATTAATTATGAATTAACCTAGGTTTTTTTTCATCATCTGAGAATTTATTATTTCATATAAATTATATGTCTACCAAGTTCTTGTTCTTTGCAATCATTTAATATGGTATCATGGTGCCAAAAGTGAAGCAATTAAATGTGAAAGATCTATGATTTGGACAAACAAAAAATGTTTGAGTTAGGAGTAGTCTTGCTAAAAAAGAAGGTTTATAAAGAGATTTTACATATACATGCTGAGACAATGTGGGGTAGTAAAAAGTTAACAAAAGAACATCATGTTTATTTTTATAATACTAACAAAGCTCTTGAAATCTGTAATGATCTTAATGAAACTAATATGTCAAGAATCAAGTATCAAAATATTTTCAAAAACTAGTAAATTAGCAAATTAAAAATATTTTTTAAAGCCAGTAAATGTTTTGTAGTTCTTCAAGCTATAATATATATAGATATGGGTATGTTACATTGTTCTTTATTATACACATTCAATTATACATTTAGTTATTATTTTTAAATCTCTTCAACATAAACCTAACTGAGAATGAGCGTATGTAATTTTCGAATGAAGAAGCGAGACCTGCCGAAAAATAAACTATCGAGTCAGTGAACACAACGGAAACAGTAAAATATATTAATATATGATTCTATCACAATGTAAAGTTAATAAAGTAGTGCCTGTAGGTCCTCCAGGAAGTCCATACATCATTGTGTATAATTAATATTTTGGATTAGGGGGTGGGGATCAGTTTAATAGGATGTCCTGCACTGGCTAATAATGATGTTGCTGTATTTGCTAACATTCAATTATTATATCAAACTTTATAATAGCAAAAATGTAAAGCTAGAGATATTAAAGAGTATATAACATTTAGAATTCCTTAGTTATGATTAATATTGTCTTTCATATAATGATAGCAAATGTACAATATCATTTATATGGGTGGAGTACACTATTATCATCCCTATTTATAATAGAGACGATTCTTTCATTTTCTTAATTCATTTTTAACTTGTAATATTATATATTATATCCTCTTCTTCCTTCAATATCAGTACCAAATTCCTCCAAATATACATCACGTAGAATAGCGTGTTATCACTTGATTATTATTGCATCATACCTGGTCCATTGTAGTCATGACCAATACCAGGAAGTGACAAGTTCATGTGTAGGCTTTACAATAAAAACTACACCTCTGAAATTGCTGTGTCAATATCCCTATGAAAACTGTTATTAAAAACTAACTACCATAAATGTTGTCACTAACAATAGGACAATCATAATAATTAAAATAAATATTTATATGCACTGTGTTGGGTAAAGAATTCTTTCACATATGCTGCACTGTCATGACAGGTGCACATAGATCATCATGCATTAAAATAACCCTTGGATACTATATTGCCTGGGATGGATGTATCTAAAATACAATCATGTCTGCTCATAGTGATCATGATAGCTCACTTTCTTATTCCTATGATTCTCCTATTGAAGTTGAAGAGTCTCATAATACCTCTAAGGGTGTTCAAGAAAGATCTAGACTGGGTCCAAGTGCAGGAATATATGCAGGTGTTACACAAGTTGGGGGAGTGCTTGGAATTATGCCAATACAATCAATGTACCAGCCATCAATAAAGGCATCAACAATTACTCATCATTCAGCTTTCATAGAAGGTATTATTGTATTCATTTCTGTAAACTACTTCAGTGTTTGTTACCACAGCATGCTAAATACAATAATAACAAGTGTTGTTAAGTTATCTGTTCTTTTTCAACAGGCCACGCTGTTGATGACAAATATATCAAAGAATTGATATTAAATCAATCAAATACTGCCAAAATACGTCCTGTCTTGCTATCTTTTGGTGGTATTCCTGAAAGTGGTAAAACGAAGCCTGTCCAACATCTTCTGAATAATTATGTTGATCCAAGTCATTTTGAACCTATAACAAAGAAAAGTGAGATGAAGTTAGGAGCAGAAGGAATCACCTATTATGAGCTGGTAGCTGCTGGATTTCATCCTTTGAGAGATCTCACTATCACTGAGGTCACAAAAGAATCAAGTTGTCCTTTTGGGATTTTGTCTGCTTTTCAAATTGGACTTTTAGAAAAAGGCCAAGTACCACTTTTCAAGTTCAATCCCAATCAACCAAATAATTTTAAAGATGAAGAATTAGAAGATTATCTTCAGTAAACATTCAAGTATCTTTATGATTATGAGCACACTCCTACAGGAAATGAAGTCACTATCGCTAAACAAAAGTATGCTCGACGTCTATACAAGTTGGTTCCAGAAGGCATTGCACTTGTCAACATATGGAATATTGCTATCAATAAAACAGTTCTCCATTTTATGACTGCATTACGTGGTCTTCTTTACAACAGTTACACTTGGCTTTTTCTAGATATGGACCAAGACCTGGAAGATCTCGAAAAACCTCCAGAAATATCTGATACTACTATAGCTAGTAGAGATTGGTTGGTTCTCATGAAATGGCGACCTCGTCTTCATTACTTTCTTCGTCGCAGTAGAATGAGCAAAAATAAACATAGTGCTCAAAAGAATGTGTGTACTATATTTGCTAAGCATAAGAGCTCTACCAATGAAGACTTGAAGCAAAAGATCACCGAACTTGAAGCTAAAGTACAGCAAGCTGCTAAACATATTGGTGTGTCTTCTCTCATAGAGCCAAAAATTGAGACCATTGAGTTAAATGGTCATGGTATTCCTAATGATTATTCTCTTCATCTTTATCAGAAGTTTCAAAGAGTAATTTACAATACACCATATGAAGATATACCTCTCTCTTGGGTATTTCTTCGCAGCTTATTTTACAGGTCATCAAATATATTTATAGCTAAGACAGAGCTTTTACTGAAAGCTAAAGAATGTGGTATGGATGATATCTCACTTACTAAGTTTTGTGAGTTCTACACTTCTTTTGGCAGTATATTTGATCTTAGTCTTGTTAATCCAGACTATCCCTATGTCATAGTGAAACCAATGGGTTTTCTAAAGTCTTTAGATCAATTATTAAGCCCACAAAGTAGCATTTGTCAGTATTACGTAAATGATATTGTTCCAGCGAAAACATGCCAAGAAGCTTTTGGTAAGAATTGGTTGGCATTTATGGAAGCATTATTATCTGTCAATCTAGCCACAAAAGTATCTAATTCAAAGTTAGATATGTCCAATCTTGATTTCGATGAAATGCATTACTTTGTCCCTTTAAGGCGTAAAGGCAATCTTATAACAAAGGCTGATCCTACAGCAGTTCATCTCATTACTAGTATCAATACACCACATGTTTTCAAACAAGCCACATTTGCTAAGTACCTCCTAGAGTCATTGCCAGAACCAAAGCTTGTACCATGTAGTAACCCTAACCAAACAATCATCAAAGAGTGTTCTACTAATACTATCATCAGTCTTGTCTCTCATAGTCCTGCCAGCAAAATATCAGTTAGTAAAGCTAATTCTGAGGTCTGCTCTCTCATTGTTAAATCTTATAACGATATTGCAGAAACATGTAAAATTGGAACTACAAAATTCAAATTTGTCGCAATATGTGCTAAAGGTGGAGATCCTGATGTACGAGATATTCCATTTTGTCAGTATCATGTTTTACCAAATGACACACTGTGATGAGTGTGTGATAGCTGGGAGAGATAATGATCAGTTGAAAGCATGGAATGAAGCATTAAGAAAGGTTAGGGACTTTATAGTTGTGATATCTTATAATATTGTTCTTGCTTATCCTTTCAGTATCCAATTCCTTTAAAAAGTCAACCAGACTGCAGAGGTAAGTTTTTGTTAAGATATTAGACTTAAATTGTAATCTATTATATATAGATTTAAAGTCTTCAGAGCTTGCTTACATTGCTGAGAAGATTGCATTATGTAATCCAAGTATTGTTGGTGAAACATTTGGTTTCAAGGATTTAAGTCAATTTCAAAAAATGAAGGAGAGAAACTTTTTAATGCAATGCTATTAGAATGGGATAGAGTAAACCAGCTGAATGCACAAGTAGAAATCAGGCAAGAGTTGGCAAGGAAACTATTAGAATTAGATGCATTGTATAATGGTCTGCCTGAACAGAAGCCAGACTTTGAAGCCATTGCAAAAGAAATAGATATTCATGGTATGTTGTGTATAAACTTTAAAGGTGCTCATACATGTGTCTTTTTTCTATAGCACGACTTTAATGCAGTGAAGCAGATCCTTAGTAGTTTAGAACTTTAATGAGTTTAATATGATACTCTTGCCATTATGTTTATAAATTAATGATAGTAGTTTTTCAGTACTTTATCTGTTTTTGCTGTATTATGTAGTATCCTTTTGTTGCTATAAAGAAGATATTTCAATTAGAGCTAGATTAATTGACATGGTTGTTTAGTTGAAAGGCTAGGGGCTAGTCTTCACATTATTTAGGAGCTATATGTATGTTAAATTGAGTTAACTGACAATAGGCAATGTTTATAAAAAATTTCTAAAAATTATATTTTTAAGGCAACTATAATTATTTTAGAGTTATGCACATTAATTCACTTATACTTAGTGAATAGTGTTGCTTGAATGTCATGTAACATCCAATTATAGTCTGATTACTGCACAAAATACAGTCAATAAATATAGTTAAGATTCCATTCTATATTGTGAAACATTGGTATTATTGTATTTGATTGTTACCAAGGTGATAGCTTATGAATATCGTCATAACAGTACTCTAGCTATAGGGTGGAATAGGCAGGCAATTCAAATCAAATGATGGATGGGTATTCAAGTCCAGTCACTGCAAAAAGTGATGGAGTGAAAGGTGATTTGGTAGCAACTGAAGCTTTTGCAGGAATAATTGGGATCAAGCCTAAAGTTGAAGAGCCAGGACTGAAAGCAGAGCTACATCCATTTCATCCTTCAAATGACACACCCATCCAAATACAAGGTACATGATGAATAAAATGTAAATAGTTATAAATTATATATATATATACATACATACATGCATATATACATCCATCCATCCATCCATACATACGTACATATTCATACATACATATATACATATATACATACATTCATACATACATACATATATACATGAAGACTACACAGTGAAACACTGACTAGAGCTAGAAAGATTGTATAATTAGCAGCAGTGTCTGTGCAAGAATGCTAGAGACTTGTGAGAAGCTTCAGTCGCACTCATCATTGCGTTTAGGGGCTTAATGTATTGTTTGCTACGTGCGTCAGTGGTTAAATAATGCTCGCTTTCAATTGTCTTGTACAACAATAAAATAAAATGAAACAAATAGACGTGACTATATAATAATAATAATAATAACAATAATAACAATAATAATAATATAGATACTACGTGCTGGTACGCTATATGTGTGTGCTGAGCCTGGCAGTAAAATCGTTCTGGGATTATTTTGATGATGCCATAAGACACTTAGTTATTGTATTGCAATGTTTCGAGAGAATTGGCAGAAGCTATGACACTGTCCAGCTCCAAAGATGTTTTCTTGAGTTACAGAGGTCATGCAGAAGCTTCGAACAATCAGACCCAATTTCAAAGCGCTTGTGGTAAAAATTATTGGTGTCTGTGCGTCGGCGGTTACCTTATTCAGTGAACACTGAAAATAATTTTGGAAAAGTGGACAAATTACACACACGCGTTGTCTATAACAATCTTAGGACCGCCCCTCTTCGCCATCTTCTCACATCCAGTGTTATTTATATGACTAATTGTCCAGTATATATGGCTGAATATTCATTGAATGACTAAGTCTACGAAGTATTTGGACAATTCAGGAATTATACAGAAACAAACCCAGACTAAAAAAATCATGAGGAGAGATTTAATTTATTTTACAATTGCAAGAAGATACTTATAATCAGAATAGATATGATATTTGATTCATGTTTGCGACTTTAGATATGAGGCAACCTGGCAGCATACATTATACACCTGTACCTAGGCAATATTCCTGTACTAACTGACAAGCCCACACCAACTTCTTCAATATGGTGTATGTCTAAGCTAGTATTCCATAACTGCTTTGTTAGTTGTATGTTACATGTCTTCATAGCCTTTATATAGTAATCAGCTATTCGTCAACTGGCAGGACATCCTGCTGGACGAATGGCCACTGCCAACAATTTAACATTTCTTCTGATCTGTGTGTAGCAACCAATAATTCAATTGTGATAATTTAATACTTTATTTTTAATATATTTTCTTAATTTATAGGTTCTCTATTTAATCATGAGCACCTCAAAAAGCTGATATCTAATCAAAATCATTTGACCAAGATTCGACCAGTTTTGCTTACATTGACTGGTCTACCAGATTCTGGTAAGACAAAAGCAATTAGACATCTTTTGAATCACTATGTCGATGAAAGTCCATTACCTCCAATGTCAAGAAAAGGTGACAGTCGCGATCATGAAGCAGAAGGAATCACATATTATGAACTTGTTGTTGCTGGTTTCCATCCTTTGAGAGACCTTACCATTGCTGAAGTCACGAATGAAACCAGTTGTGCATTTGGCATTCTATCAGCTTTTCGTGAAAGTATTCGAGTTGACAAGAAAGTGCCGCTGTTCCTTAGGGAGTCAGAGATTGATGCTGAGCCATGTTTTGAAGACCCAGATTTAGAAGACCATCTCCAATACATATATAGATACCTTTGTCGATATGAGCACATACCAAAAGGGCCTAATCTCAGTGACAATGAAAAGAAAAGTTTTGCTGATCCTCTCTGTAAGTTGCTTCCAAGGGGCATTGCGCTTATTAACATTTGGGATGTATCTCTAAATAAAGCAGTTCTACGTTTTCTGAATGCCCTCTCTGGTCAATTTTACAACAGCCATACTTGGCTTTTTTTAGACATCGAGCGTGATTTTGATAATCTTGACCAACCTCCTCAAGTCACAGAAGCAACAACCAGAGGTGCTCATAAAGATGATGCAGTTTTAATGAAGTGGCGTTCTCGTCTTCAGTATTTGCTTCGTTCTAGTAGATTGAGTGAAAGTAAATATGGTCCTAGAAAGAATGTGTGTACAATATTTGCTAAGCATAGTGGTTTGTCTAATGATAGCTTAGCACAAAAAGTTACAAAGTTTGAAGAGAAAGCACAACAAGCTTCTAAGCATATTGGTGTGGCATCTCTTCTTGAATCTAAAATTGAGCCAATCAACTTGACTGACAATGCTATGGATGATTTCAATGATTATTCTCATCGTTTGTATCAGAAATTTCAGCATGTGATTTGTGAAACACCCTACACAGATGTTCCTCTATCTTGGGTCTTTCTACGTAGCATGTTTTACCGAGATCGTCATAAAATGTTTATACTGAAGTCTGAGCTTAAACAAAAAGCAAGTGAATGTGGCATTGATAATGAATCTTTTACCAAGTTTTGTCTTTTCTATTCTTCTTTTGGTAGCATATTCGATTTCAGCTTACTCAATCCTGACTATTTACACATTATTGTCAGGCCAATAGAGTTTTTAAGATCTCTGGATAAGATATTGCATCCAAATGAAAGGATATTTCTACAATATCCTACCATACATTTTGGTCTTTTCCCTGAAATAGTTTGCAAACGTTTGTTTGAAGGGGACTGGCCAATATATATGGAAGCTTTAACGTCAATTTGTTCAGCAACAAAAGTGTCTGGTGCATGCCTGAAAATACCAGACCTCGATCGCTGTGATATGTTTTACTATATCCCTTTAAGTCGTAATGAATCACTTATAGAAGATGCTGATCCCACTTCTGTATACATGATTACAAGTGCTGATACACCTCATATTAATTCTCAAGTAGTGTTTACTAAATACATTTTGAAGTCATTGTCGGATGCTAAACTTGTCCCATGCTCAGAAATTAACCAAACCATGATTGAAGTTTCTTCATCTAAAACTACTATTTCTCTAGTTTGTCACGGGCCTGTTAATAAGATACACATTAGCCAACCAAATCCAGAGGTTTATTTAGTCATTGTTCAAGCTTGTCGTAACTTTATCGAAAGTTGCAAGACTGGAAGTCCCAAATGCAAGTTTGTCACAGTGTGTGTCAAGAGTGGATCTCCTGATGTAAAGTCAATTCCAAGTTGCCAGTACCACACTCTACCTAATAATAGGCTCTGTGATGATTGTGAGAAAGCTGGGCGTGTCAATGATCAATTAGAAGCATGGAATAAAGCCTTAAGTGAAGTCAGTACACATTAATTTTTGATTATAATTATAACATTATTCACTTGTAGCATCCAATTCCTGAATGTTGTAAAGCCAATGAAGGTAAGATGTTACTGGATCCACTACTAAAATATTATTATTTCTTTTCCATTATTGTAGAGTTGACAGCTTCAAATATTCATTGTATTGCTGAAGTGTTTTCAAGACATCCAGACATCATCATTGATTTTGCCGAAAATCTTGACTTTCAAAATTACCAGAATAACTCAATGTTTCAAGGTCTCTGTGGTGAAAAACTGATCACACAAATGCTGTTAACTTGGGAAAAACATATCACTAAAACAACCCAATTACAAATTGAGCCAAGACGAGAGCTAGCAAGAAAACTCCTTCTGTTAGGTGATAAAGTCTGTAAACAAGAGCGCAGTCTTGAACCAAGAGCTGAAAATGGTGCTGATCAAAATCAATCCTTAAAGTATTCTGATTTTGAACATCTTGCTAGAGAATTAGATCTTTATGGTAAATATATAGCTATATTGACATCAATTTGAAACTATCATTTTTTATAATTTAGCAACAAGCTATGAAAGTAATGTAGTACAAAGGAAAGAAGACAATGATACTTTCACATCGAAGATTGGTGACTTTACAAAGCCAAAGATGCCCCCTCACTAGTCAGAATTTGAAACAATTTACATTCTTGGTACTTTACTAAATTTAGTATATGAAATTTGGCTTCCTCTTTATCATTTGAGAGTTTTCAATTTGTTTTAAAAGAAGTACTATCAAAGACAATTGGATGTGTAATGTTGGATTAGTTATAATCAAGAAGGTCAGAGATTTAGTATAGATTGGTATACTTTGTTAAACTTTACATGAAACCTGATTATTTGAGAAATAGATTAGATTCGATGTCAATGCATATTTGTTGACAAATAATATCTGCAAGCATTATTCATAGTATTTGTTTATCTGATGTATGTATTACACATGCAATGGTCGTGCAGCTCTTGTCTCAGCAGATTTATATAGCATTCATCACAGTCCAGGGGATTGCTTGTGAATGCACTTAACTATTGGGATAGCTTGAAGTGGACCAGGAAACATTATCGAGCATTAATGAAATGATGATGGTGTATTCATTTATACATGCATATTCTGCTACTACAAGTAACAGCTGATGGAAATGAAATTGATCAAAACTTTGTATTTGGTGTTTTCAATGTTGCAGAATCAGTATATAGCAACCTCTCATTGAATAAATCCTTAACTTCTTAGCAAACTACACAAGCTGCTTCAACCTTATAATT
Source organism: Xestospongia muta (assembly GCA_963693285.1). Taxonomy (NCBI): domain Eukaryota; kingdom Metazoa; phylum Porifera; class Demospongiae; order Haplosclerida; family Petrosiidae; genus Xestospongia; species Xestospongia muta. The sequence goes on from OY848918.1 coordinate 6,350,935, forward strand.
TTTAGTAGCTATACGTATGAGTCTTAAATTGACTCCTTCTCTCACATGTGATTTACTAAGTAGATATCTCAGTTCTCATTTGCATTATCAGATGGAGCTGGCATATATTTCTTCCACATAGTTATATAGACCTATGTCATTTGTTTCCCCTTGTTGCTGTTGGTCCAATTGTCAGTTCAGTATAATATAATTTAAGTCATAATTATAATACTATATGTAAAGCTACATGTCTGTCTATTAATTTCTAATAGCTTGGCAGGTCATTTAAAGCTGACAAATATTATTGGTCCAGCTCAAACAATAGGATGGTCTATGAATATATTTAACTCATCGATCAAGAGTGGAACGACTTTCTTGCAGGAACAGCAGAAACGTTTGCTGCTGCAAAGCGCAAGAGAACACACTCTAAATCCGACAGTGAAGGAATTAATAGTGTCCAGATAAACGTTATGGAGTCAGAACTGAAAGAAAAATCAACACTTCCTTTAACTGCCAGACGAAAATCGATATACAAGTCTTTTTCTCTAAATCTAGGTGAAACGTCTGTGAACCCAACTCCTATTGCAGAAAAGAGTCAACATTTAGGCTCAAGGGAAATAGTATCTGATGTTGGAGGATTGTTTGGTGTTAAACCCCTTCTATTAAGTGAAGATACTACAGTTACAGATCCTGCTATTCAATATAAAGGTGTGATTGATCACTTAAAATAACAATTTTTCGTTTCAACTAAGGTCTTTGTTACCATAGTTCCATTAATAGAATATATATAAAGTCAATGAGAATCCAAAACATAATCTTTGTAGTTTATTGCCCAATAATTGAAGTCATGAACAGATACTGATAGATACTGCTTCAACTGAACTAACTGGGTTAGTTTGGTTAATATACTATCTGCTCATAGCTTTAATTAAAGTCATGAGCAAGAGATTACTACTGGTTTCTAGTTGGCTTTATAGATATTGAGTTAGAGTTTGTGGTAACATAGAATTGAGCTTATATCATATTGATTAAACTATGGTAACAAAGACCTTAGTTGAAATGACAAATATTTTTTAAGTTTTTGTTGTTTCAAAGTTTTAAATAATGACTAAATAAGGTTTTATAGTTTTACACTAATATCTTTTTTTCAGATTATCCTATTGATTCTAGATACCTTAAAGGGTTAATATTCAACCAATCAAATACTACCAAAATACGTCCAGTATTATTGTCTCTTGGTGGTATTCCAAGAAGTGGTAAAAGCAAAGCACTTTCTCATCTACTTGATCACTATGTTGATCCTAACGTTTTCCCTTCTATGAAAAAGAAGACAGAGAGATTGGAAACAATAGCCCATTATGAGTTGGTTGCTACTGGTTTCCATTCTTCAAGAAATCTTACTATCACAGAAGTCACTAAAGAATCCAGTTGTGCTTTTGGTATCCTCTCTGTCTTTAAGAATGACCTCTTACTCAAAAATCAAGTGCCACTTTTTAACTTTAATCCTAAACAGTCTTCAAATGTCTTTGAAGACTGTGAATTAGATAATCACCTTATTGATATTTTCAGATTTCTGTACTCTGAAGACAAACAATCGATTAAAGGAACTGAAAAGGAGCAGCAATATGCTAGAAGCCTAAAATTGCTTCCAGAAGGCATTGCACTCATTAATATATGGGATATTGCCATTAACAAAACTGTTCTACACTTTATGACATCACTATCTGGTCTTCTTTACAACAGTCACATGCTGCTTTTTCTAGATATTGATCGAGATCTGGAAAATCTTGACAAACCACCAGAGACTTATGAAAATAGAAGTGCAGTTAGTTTTGGTAAAGACCGGTCGGTTCTAATGAAATGGCGTCCTCGTCTTCATTACTTGCTTCGTTGGAGTAGAATGAGTGAAAGTAAACATGGCCGTACGGGTGCTTGTACCATATTTGCTAAGCACGAGGGTACTTATAATGAAAATTTAAAGCAAAAAGTGAAGATGCTTGAGGGCAAAGTAAAACAAGCTGCTAAACATATTGGTGTATCTTCTCTCATAGAGCCAAAAATTGAGACGATTAAATCAAATGGTTTGGGCATTTCTGACGATTCTTCTCGTCGTCTTTATCACAAGATTCAACAACTGATCTATGACACACCATATGAAGATGTTCCTCTCTCTTGGGTATTCCTTTGTAGTTTGTTTTATAAGTCATCAAAGATTTTTATAGTTAAATCTGAGCTGAGGAAAAAAGCTATAGATGTGTCTTCTAAAGTTCAGACTTCAAGTGTTAGTGAAATGATCTTGTCATGGAATGAAAGACTTGTCCAAAAAGAAAAGGGTGCCTTAATCGAACCAAGACGAATTTTAGCAAGGAAATTAGTAGAGGTGGGTGCCAAGTTCAGTAGCTTCTTAGAAAATGGTGATAAACTTGAAGCAGAGTCTAATTTTCAAAGACTTGCCAGAGATTTAGATGTTCATGGTATGATTAGTGTACGTAATTAACTATGTTTTACATTATTTCTGCATGCACTTTTAATAGCTCCAAATCTCAAGCAAATAATGGCTTCACATCTGACTGATCAAGGTTAATATAATCTAAATAAATAAATGTCAACTATACTCAACTAATTACTAATATATTACATATACATATACATACATCATAAATATAAAATCATAGAAGCTTGTGACAATTAATGTTACAAGTGGGAAAAATTAAGAAAACAACAAAAACTAATAAATAAATTTGAATATTTGTAATTCTATTTTTCTACAGATGATGAAATTAGTAGAGCTGTCTATGAGAAGTACTCTCAAGAGAATGGTGTTATTCCATTCAAAGCGGTTAAATGGATTATTATTGGACCACCTCAAGTTGGCAAAACTACCACTTAAATGCGTCTTCTTAAACAGATTCCTAACATAGAAGGTGAAGGTGGTGAGATAAGGCCTGATAGCACAGGAATAGAAAAACCACTAGAGATTATGAGTGCCACAATGATCCAAGATGAAGGCAATCAGAATGAGAGTAGTCTGTACTGGAATGCTTTGGATGAGTCAAAATTGGACAGAGCTTTGATGTGTTATATCAATTCACACTCATTGTCAATAGATTACTCGTCGATTCACACTTGTAGACGTTCTGATAGCAGTACAGCACTTGGTTCTTTCTCTTTAGAAGACATTCAGCACAGAATAAATCTTAGGGATCGCCAAGAATCCAAAAGTAGTGTTACTTCAACATCTACAGAGAGTTCACTCAATTTCTCTAGGAGAAACTCTGTTATGTCTGAGTCAACTAATAAGGAGGTTGTAGTTTTTGAAGACAACTTGGAGAAAGAATTACCTTGTATCGAAGAAGATGAAGAATCTCATATCAATACCAACTCTGTGAATATTGAAACTGAATATGATCTGAAGAGAGAGCCTTCTGCACTGAGAGAGAAAAAAGATATGCCAAAGGCACTTACATTGGTATTTAATTATATAAAGAGGCAATGTTGTGATGTGGAATTTCTTCAACTAGTTGAAGAAATAAAAGATTCAATAGCATCCAGTGCTTCCATCTACATTACAGATACCGGTGGTCAGCCTGAGTTTCTTCGTTTACTTCCAGTGATTCTTTCTAGACCAGCAATGTATTTTGTATTCTTTAGCTTAGCTCAACCACTAGATCAGGAGTATACAGTTCGATACACCAAAAACCATGAGACTTGTGACTTATATATGTCAACCCAAACTATCAAAGATGTTTTGAGTCAACTGCTATCCTCTCTTCATATTCATACAGAGGATGACAAGTTTTCTAAAGTAAAGTCAACAGCATTATTATTTGGTACTAATTTTGATCGCCCCTATAAGGATATAGATAAAATAAATGATGAGTTAAAAGATATTCTTCCTTCAAATTCAAATTATGTCACCAGTGTTGAGTCAAAATTTAAAACCGTTTTTGTTCCTGTAAATAACATGAGTGGCACAGAAGATGAAATCATTAGTATTAGACAATATCTTGAAGAGCTTGTCAATGATATTGAGCCTGTTAATATACCTGTTCGTTGGCTTATATTTCATCTTCTACTTCGCAAAAGGTTTAAAGAAGCCAAGGTCTGTTTATTGGAGGATTGTAAACGACTTGCTAAGGAATGTTCTATTGCTAAGGATGATGTCAAAACAGTTCTTACCTACATTCATCAAAACTTGGGAACAATTCTTTATTATGAAAAGGTCGATGAGAATGTCATTGTATGTGTTCCTGAAGTTCTTCTTAAAATTATGTCACAAGTTGTTGCATCTGTCATGCAGAAAAGCCGTAAGGATGAAGGTCCAAGTTTTCATGGTGAAATTGGTATTAGCGTTCTCACTAATCTTATGAGTGATACAAATGACATATATGGAGATTTGGACTCACAATATGTCATTGAGGTCATGAAGCATTTCCAATTGATCATGACACTAACAGTTAAAGATGCAATTTCTGTTGATGATAATAGTGAACCACTGTTTCTCCCTTGTCTTCTTCGTCCAGATGATAATAATAATCCTGTTCCTACTGACCAAGTAACATTAGTCATCTCATTTGGAAATGATGAAATGCCACCACATTTGTTTCAGAATTTGATTGTTGCCCTCAGAGCTCAAAGTATAGATGATCAGAGTATGGAAATGGAGAAAAACGATTCACAATTAATATGGAGTCTTTCACATGATCAGTCTCGTTATAGTGATCATATTTACTTCAAGGTTTCCTATTGTAAGAAAGAGGAACTTATAGAGCTACAGCTAAAGAAGCTTGAGTTAGCATATTACATAGAAGTTCGATGTGAATGTATATCCCATCAAAGTATACAATATTTTGTGTTTCAAAATGTCAAGAAAATGTTGCGTTTTGTTTGTGATACATTTCCTCACACCCGTCATATTATGCCAGTTTATGGAGCTTACTGCTGGTCAAATGATAGTCTTCACTTCTCTGAATATGATGAGGAAAAGTCAACGTTTTTGTGCCATGATTGTAACTGGGACAAAAGTGAAGTAATGATTTGGTTTCAACCTTTTAAAGAGGTTTGCATCATTTTTACATATTGCTGTAAGTATTGTTTTGTCATTTGATGTAGATGGACAAAGTAATAACAAAAGATGCTGAAGTTCGGTTTAAATCTGAGATTAAATGTGTTGAAGTTCAGTTTGACCATCCTGAAGGGGTTGGTATCATTATTTTTACATATTGCTGGAAGTATTGATTTGTTCCTTGATATAGATGAATGAAGTAATAACAAAAGATGCTGAAGTTCAGTTTGACTATTTTTGACTATTAGGATGTGACTCTAATTCTGAATTTACAATACTTGAAGAAGGAGAGTTTTGTCCTGGTAGTTGGTATGGTTCAATAACTCGTTATCATTTCTGCAAAATTGCAGTAGGGCAATTGGAGAAACAACCTACAGGTATAATCTTTTCTATATTACATTGTTAACACATGTTGCAGATAGTACTACTGACACTGATGATTGTCACAATGTAACTGATGTAAATGGAGCTAATGATGATCGTAATGCTTATTTTTGCAAAGTATATCATGAAAAGACTGCTCCTTTTGCATGGATTGTAAAAATGACTATTGTGAAGCGTCTCAATGTTCTTAATAAAGTATTTATAAATATATACTCAATGTTACATTTAATTGAATTTTCCTTTTAGTACATGGAAAGAAAGTATCCTCAAGCTATTGCTTATAGCTTTGATGAAGTATTACCTTCAGGAATTACATTAAATTTTTTAGTAGATGCTAAGGATCAGAAACTTCCTCAAGGTTGGAAAATATATCCAATATCAAGCTTTCAGGTCAGTGATTACAGAAAGCGTTATCTTCATTGAGTATACTGTTGTTTTGCAGCTTGAATTTAAACTAATTGACAAGTTTGTAAGTCGTGAAGTGCCTGATCCACCAGCTTGTGTTGTCCATGTATATGCAAAGGATAGTTCTGACACTGAAGAAATTTTTCACTATCCAGTTCCATTAGTTGGTGTGAACAAGCCAGAAAAGACATTTATTCATTTGTCATTGAGAATTAATCCAATAGCAGGTACTTGACAACTTGTGAAATAAAGTGGATGATTATATTCTAGGCAGTGTACTAACATATGGATATAAGCAATTTTGTTTATGAAAAAGAAAATAACTTGCCCTGCCATGTCTTGATACTATTATATTTCTTTAACTATAGATTCTGGGACACCAAACTCTCCTAATCAAAGTAGTACTCCCTTGAACCCTGTAGTGGCTAAGAGAGCTCTAGTTCAATGTACTGTTATTATCATTAGATCAAGTATAGATCCCTTTACTCTTGTAACAAACCTGTACTCAAGAGAAATCATACCCAAGGATGTTAATAAGAGAGTGAAAGACAGAGATACTAGAGATTCAGCAGAAGATCGTCGTGATAAGATTCTTGATTACTTAACAGATCGAATAGAACATGATGTTAGTATTTTTACATCGTTTCTGAGTGTTTTAAGAGAATTAAGTCGAGATGATTTAGCAGACATAATTATGACAAAATATTTTAGGTTGGTAGCTTTTGTTTAACTAATTGATTAGATTCTAATCTTTCTTTTTCAGAATTGAACACAGCTGAAAGTAGAAAATAAAAGTACATCAATCTATCTTAAATGTAGCAATGTTGACTAAGCCATGCAGATATATAACCTTTCATATCATACACCTTTTGTCAGTTTAATTTTGTATACTTATATATTTTATTTTAAGTACTTTCCTAACTTTCCTAGGATGGAAATTAATTGTCATAATTTCTTCAATACCTATTTTATTTAATAGACACTTGGGACATGTATTATTATCTGCTGTTATTTTTTTAGTTGTTATTTATAATGACCTATAAGCTGTTTGAGATTATAATTGGTTGTTTTATCCTTTCCTTTGTTTTTGCTATTAAATTTTAAGCTACATATAATTATGTAGATATGTCTTTATGTACTGTTCAAATAATAATAGAATTGCCTCTAATAACTGATTGTCAACTTATGAGAATTGAAGACTCCTGAATGATGACTGTAACAAATTCCCACCCTCGTCATCCACATATTTTGTCATAAATTTGTACTTGTAGCAGTAAAAGTGTGTGTAGTGTTCTCAATAAACAGGCTCTTTAGTTTTGTATATAGAATTTTGTCTTTTAATGACATCAATGGAGTTTCTAATTCATCTTCTACAGCTTTATTGAATCATGAATTATATGTCATAGGTGTGAAGACTCTCATTATATAAGGATGCTGTCCTATCATTACAAATATGACAATTTATTAAATAAAATCTTAAAAGTTTCTTCTGAACTTTGAAATGATAAACATTGAACATTTACAATTCACCTTATAATATAAAATATCTTTAAATTTTAGTAAATAAATTATAGTTATTAACAGGTTATCCAATAGTAATTATTGATCCTTAAGGTCTTATTCTCAACAAATAAAAAAAAACGTTTCTTGTTTTACTATTTTTTAGACATCAGGTTTAAAGTAATTTGCTCATGATCAAGAAGTAATAATTTGATAATTTTAACTGATTAAACATAATATTACAAATAAATGTAATTAGACTTTATGTAAACTGTGGAAGTTTTGAATGTTCATGATCACATTACTTATGAATTATCCTAGGTTTTTTTTCATCATCTGAGAATTTATTATTTCATATAAATTATATGTCTACCAAGTTCTTGTTCTTTGCAATCATTTAATTTGGTATCATGGTGCCAAAAGTGAAGCAATTAAATGTGAAAGATCTATGATTTGGACAAACAAAAAATGTTTGAGTTAGGAGTAGTCTGGCTAATAAAGAAGGTATATAAAGAGATTTTATATATACATGCTGAGACAATGTGGGGTAGTAAAAAGTTAACAAAAGAATATCATGTTTATTTTTATAATACTAACAAAGCTCTTGAAATCTGTAATGATATTAATGAAACTAATATGTCAAGAATCAAGTATCAAAATATTTTCAAAAACTAGTAAATTAGCAAATTAAAAATATTTTTTAAAGCCAGTAAATGTTTTGTAGTTCTTCAAGATATAATATATACAGATATGAGTATGTTACATTGTTCTTTATTATACACATTCAATTATACATTTATTTATTATTTTTAAATTTCTTCAACATAAACCTAATTGAGAATAAGCGTATGTAATTTTCGGATGAAGAAGCGAGACCTGCCGAAAAATAAACTATCGAGTCAGTGAACACAACGGAAACAGTAAAATATATTAATATATGATTCTATCACAATACTGCCTGTGCGTGCATATTACTATTCTTTTGACTACACTTTTGTCTATGAAAGAAATTTACAAACAGCGCTTCATAATCTAGCTAGCCAGACACTCCGCCTATTCGTCAAAAGAGGAGGGGCTAACTAGATTTGGATAATATTTTCCATGATACATCTTAATTTTCTAGCTTATGGGAAGAAGTAAGAAAGATGGAGAAGAAGGTTAGTATACTGAGGCTGAATTATATAACCCATAGCTATTATTTGCTGTTTAAATGTTTTGTAAAGTTAATAAAATACTGCCTGTAGGTCCTCCAGGAAGTCTATACATCATTGTGTATAATTAATATTTTGGATTAGGGGGTGGGGATCAGTTTAATAGGATGTCCTGCACTGGCTAATAATAATGTTGCTGTATTTGCTAACATTCAATTATTATATCAAACTTTATAATAGCAATAATGTAGAGCTAGAGACATTAAAAGGTATATAACATTTAGAATTCCTTAGTTATGATTAATATTGTCTTTCATATAATGATAGCAAATGTACAATATCATTTATATGGGTGGAGTACACTATTATCATCCCTATTTATAATAGAGACAATTCTTTCATTTTCTTAATTCATTTTAACTTGTAATATTATATATTATATCCTCTTTTTCCTTCAATATCAGTACCAAATTCCTCCAAATATACATCACGTAGAATAGTGTGTTATCACTTGATTATTATTACATCATACCTAGTCCATTGTAGTCATGACCAATTCCAGGTAGTGACAAGTGCATGTGTAGGCTTTACAATAAAAAACGACACCTCTGAAACTGCTGTGTCAATATCCCTATGAAAACTGTTATTAAAAACTAACTACCATAAATGTTGTCACTAACAATAGGACAATCATAGCGATTAAAATAAATATTTATATGCACTGTGTTAGGTAGAACAAAAGAATTCTTTCATATATGCAGCACTGTCATGGCAGGTGCACATAGATCATCATGCATTAAATTAACCCTTGGATACTATATTGCCTGGGATGGATGTATCTTAAATACAATCATGTCTGCTCATAGTGATCATGATAGCTCACCTTCTTATCCCTATGATTCTCCTATTGAAGTTGAAGAGTCTCATAATACCTCTAAGGGTGTTCAAGAAAGATCTAGACTGGTTCCAAGTGCAGGAATATATGTAGGTGTTACACAAGTTGGACGAGTTCTTGGAATTATGCCAATAAAAGTAATGTACCAGCCATCAATAAAGGCATCAACAATTACTCATGATTCAGCTTTCATAGAAGGTATTTTTGTATTCATTTCTGTAAACTACTTCAGTGTTTGTTACCACAGCATGCTAAATACAATAATAATAAGTGTTGTTAAGTTATCTTTTCCTTTTTAACAGGCCACACTGTTGATGACAAATATATCAAAGAATTGATATTAAATCAATCAAATACTGCCAAAATACGTCCTGTCTTGCTATCTTTTGGTGGTATTCCTGAAAGCGGTAAAACGAAGGCTGTCCAGCATCTTCTGAATAATTATGTTGATCCAAGTCCTTTTGAACCTATAACAAAGAAAAGTGAGATGAAGTTAAGAGCAGAAGGAATCACTTATTATGAGCTGGTAGCTGCTGGATTTCATCCTTTGAGAGATCTCACTATCACTGAGGTCACAAAAGAATCAAGTTGTCCTTTTGGGATTTTGTCTGCTTTTCAAATTGGACTTTTAGAAAAAGGCCAAGTACCACTTTTCAAGTTCAATCCCAATCAACCAAATAATTTTAAAGATGAAGAATTAGAAGATCATCTTCAGCAAACATTCAAGTATCTTTATGAATATGAGCACACTCCTAGAGGAAATGAAGTCACTATCGCTGAACAAAAGTATGCTCGACGTCTATACAAGTTGCTTCCAGAAGGCATTGCACTTGTCAACATATGGAATATTGCAATCAATAAAACAGTTCTCCATTTTATGACTGCATTACGTGGTCTTCTTTACAACAGTTACACTTGGCTTTTTCTAGATATGGACCAAGACCTGGAAGATCTCGAAAAACCTCCAGTAATATCTGATACTACTATAGCTAGTAGAGATTGGTCGGTTCTAATGAAATGGCGTCCTCGTCTTCATTACTTTCTTCGTCGCAGTAGAATGAGCGAAAATAAACATAGTGCTCGGAAGAATGTGTGTACTATATTTGCTAAGCATAAGAGCTCTACCAATGAAGACTTGAAGCAAAAGGTCACAGAACTAGAAGCTAAAGTACAGCAAGCTGCTAAACATATTGGTGTGTCTTCTCTCATAGAGCCAAAAATTGAGACCATTGAGTTAAATGGTCGTGGTATTCCTGATGATTATTCTCTTCATCTTTATCAGAAGTTTCAAAGAGTAATTTACAATACACCATATGAAGATATACCTCTCTCTTGGGTATTTCTTCGCAGCTTATTTTACAGGTCATCAAATATATTTATAGCTAAGACAGAGTTTTTACTGAAAGCTAAAGAATGTGGCATAGATGAAAAATCGCTTACAAAGTTTTGTGAGTTCTATACTTCCTTTGGCAGTATATTTGATCTTAGTCTCGTTAATCCAGACTATCCCTATGTCATAGTGAAACCAATGGGTTTTCTAAAGTCTTTAGATCAATTATTAAGCCCACAAAGTGGCATTTGTCAGTATTACGTAAATGGTATTGTTCCAGCGAAAGCATGCCAAGAAGCTTTTGGTAAGAATTGGTTGGCATTTATGGAAGCATTATTATCTGTCAATCTAGCCACAAAAGTACCTAATTCAAAGTTAGATATGCCCAATCTTGATTTCGATGAAATGCATTACTTTGTCCCTTTAAGTCGTAAAGGCAATCTTGTAACAAAAGCCGATCCTACAGCAGTTCATCTCATTACCAGTATCAATACACCACATGTTTTCAAACAAGCCACGTTTGCCAAGTACCTCCTAAAGTCATTGCCAAAACCAAAGCTTGTACCATGTAGTAATTCTAACCAAACGATCATCAAAGAGTGTTCTACTGGTACTACTATCACTCTTGTCTCTCATAGTCCTGCCAGCAAAATATCAGTTAGTAAAGCTAATTCTGAAGTCTGCTCTCTCATTGTTAAAGCTTATAATGAGATTGCAGAAACATGTAAAATTGGAACTACAAAATACAAATTTGTTGCAATATGTGCTAAAGGTGGAGATCCTAATGTGCAAGATATTCCATTTTGTCAGTATCATGTTTACCAAATGACACACTCTGTGATGAGTGTGTGATAGCTGGGAGAGTTAATGATCAGTTGAAAGCATGGAATGAAGCATTGAGAAAGGTTAGGGACTTTATAGTTGTGATATCTTATAATATTGTTCTTGCTTGTCCTTTCAGTATCCAATTCCTTCAAAAAGTCAACCAGACAGAAGTAAGTTTTTGTTAAGATATTAGACTTAAATTGTAATCTATTATATATATAGATTTAAAACCTTCAGAGCTTGCTTATGTTGCTGAGAAGGTTGCATTATGTGATCCAAGCATTGTTGGTGAAACATTTGGTTTCAAGGATTTAAGTCAATTTCAAGAAATGAAAGGAGAGAAACTTTTTAATGCAATGCTATTAGAATGGGATAGAGTAAACCAGTTGAATACACAAGTAGAAATTAGGCAAGAGTTGGCAAGGAAACTATTAGAATTAGATGCATTGTATAACGGTCTGCCTGAACAGAAGCCAGTCTTTGAAGCCATTGCAAAAGAAATAGATATTCATGGTATGTTGTGTATAAACTTTAAAGTTGCTCATACATGTGTCTTTTTTCTATAGCACGACTTTAATGCAGTGAAGCAGATCCTTAGTTGTTTAGAACTTTAATGAGTTTAATATGATACTCTTGCCATTATGTTTATAAATTAACGATAATAGTTTTTTGGTACTTTATCTGTTTTTGCTGTATTATGTAGTATCCTTTTGTTGCTATAAAGAAGATATTTCAATTAGAGCTTGATTAATTGGCATGGTTGTTAGTTGAAAGGCTAGGGGCTGGTCTTCACATTATTTAGGAGCTATATGTATGTTAAATTGAGTTAACTGACAATAGGCAATGTTTATAAAAAATTTCTAAAAATTATATTTTTAAGATAACTATAATTATTTTAGAGTTATGCACATGAATTCACTTATACGTAGTGAATAGTGTTGCTTGAATGTCATGTAACATGCAATTACAGTCTGTTTACTGCACAAAATACAGTCAATAAATATAGTTAACATTCCATTCTATGCTGTGAAATATTGGTATTATTGTATTTAATTGTTACCAAGGTGATAGCTTATGAATATCGTCATAACAGTACTCTAGCTATAGGGTGGAATAGGTAGGCAATTCAAATCAAATGATGGATGGATATTCAAGTCCAGTCATTGTAAAAAGTGATGGAGTGAAAGGTGGTTTGGTAGCGACTGAACCTTTTGCAGGAATAATTGGGATCAAGCCTAAAGTTGAAGAGCCAGGACTGAAAGCAGAGCTACATCCTTCATTTCATCCTTCAAATGACACACCCATCCAAATACAAGGTACATGATGAATAAAATGTAAACAGTTATAAATTATATTGACAATGATAATGTGTTATGCTTCTAGCATAGCTCTTCAGTTATAATCTATAGTTGCAATGAATAAAATCTATATAGCAACAGGTATGTATGTGTCTGCACGTGAAAAAATGTCATTTGTATTAATCAAAGCCATGAGCTGATTTTTAAAAGAATTCATTGCTTATATTAAGAATACACACTAACCACTAACCACCAAAAGGATATTCATTAGGACATAGGATATCAATAATCACGTCAACAATTATCTGCCTCTTTATAAGAATTCTAGAAATACTGTAATGGAACATTCTTATTAACAATCACAATTTTTCTCTAATGGAGCAATTTTTAACAAAACAAAAAGAACGTGATGTACTTTATAAACTGTATGCTCATTATTAAGCCAGACTTTATCCTATTGTAGGAATAAATGGTATGTTTAATGAGAATACTGTGTCTTCTTAACTTGTGGCTTGTTAGCCATTAAGATTAGCTTTAATGGTCAAACCTAAACAGAGTGATATTAATATTATGAATGTTTAATTGTTAACTACAAGAACTAACAATACTGTTTAGTTAAATCAGTATATCCTCAGCTCCAACAACACAAAGTACAACAATACAAATGTAGAGACAGATACTTCAAAAAAGATATATAAACAATGGCAGTAATATAATATTATTATATTGTACACATATAATATGCAACAATTTCATCAGAAATGTCAGTCTCAATATTATTAAAGAAAACATAATAGTCTCTAGTCTGACCGGTATCAGTGTTAAATAAATTTCTATATTAACTTATTCATTAATGTTATTACTAGTTGACCATTGACTATCTCCTCTGATGAATCTCTGTCAATGGTGACTAGTACTGTGGACTGAGAAGCTAATGGATCTTTTAAATGTAGCCAAGCAGAAAATCTGATTATTGTAACTATAACAATTTAACCATTCTACTATCTAATGGGTTAACCTCCACTCAGCTATTATGAGAGAAATCAGTGGTTAAAGAATTTTAACTTGGTACATACTAGATTGTTTAACAAATAACTTTCATTTTTTTCAATCAGGAACAGATGTATTGGAACCTGATCCCTACAGAGCTTGTAATTGCTAACTTCTTGATCAAAGCAAGACAAATGACAGCTCCAAGAACTCATCAAACCTTTATAAATACTCAATTATCCCAAACTATTCCTAAATTTAAGATGATACATGTATCACCAGTCTGTTGACATGTCTGCTTGATTAATCCTACTTTGTGCATTGGAAGCACACTCGTGTAGTTCACATTTGTTTATCTGCGGTCTGTTTGGTGCATGTTCAATTAACTCTTAACACCACAACATTCATTGCAACTTGACACTATTAGCCCAGTTCAATCAATGGGATATTCTATTACCTTGTGAATATAGTCTAGGCTCTAGGGTGGCCATCCTTTTTTCGAATTCAGTGCAGAAGATGGCTGAAAATTTAGCTGCTGATACTGACTCCGAATCTGTTGAATCAATTCAGCCAAATGTTGCAAGACCAAGACAAAAAGCAGAACCATTACGTACTTCAACAACTAAACCAAAAACGATATTCACTCCTTTAGAAAGTGAAGTAAAATATGACCGTCAACAAATTGAAGAATCGTTTGGTGTCAAACCCGTTCCGCTACCTGATACTGCAAAACGTACACATCACAATGCTTTCTACGAAGGTGACAGACTACTCTTGTATTTCATAACTTATATGCTATTTATTAAAATATCTTTTTAGTTTAACATACTCCACATTTATTAAAGTTAATATCATAATTTTGTTTTAACAGGTTATCCTATTGGTCCTGATTACCTCAAAGGCTTAATACTCAACCAGTCAAATAAAGCCAAGATTCGTCCTGTGTTGTTGTTTCTTCGTGGTCTTCCAAAAAGTGGCAAAACTAGAGCTATTTCTCATCTTCTGGAATGTTATGTTGATCCAAATTCTATTACACCTATGACACCAATGGATGAGAAGATGGAAATAGATTATCATGAGCTCATTAGTTTCCATTCTGAAAAGAATCTCACTATTACTGGAGTCCCTAAGGAGTCTAGTTGTGCCTTTGGTATACTCTCTGCTTTAAGGAATGAGCTTTTAAAAAAAAGTAAAGTACCACTATTCAATCTTCCTGATAGACCTTCCCAATACTTTGGAGACAGTGCACATGAATTAGATGATCATCTTTGTCGTATATTCCAATATCTATATGATTATAAACATACTCCTAAAGGAGATGAGGTCACTGCTAAAGAACATGAGTATGCTCGACGTCTACACGTGTTGCTTCCAGAAGGTATTGCGCTGATCAATATATGGAATATTGCCACTAATAAAACGATCCTCCATTTTTTGTCAGCACTACGTGGTCTTCTTTATAACAGTCATGTCTGGCTCTTCATGGATATGGATCGAGATCTTGAAAATCTTGACAAACCACCTGAATTCCCTGAAGTAACAAGCAATGCTGTTTGTAGTAATGATGATCAGTCAGTTCTCATGAAATGGCGTCCTCGCCTTCATTACTTGCTTCGTTTCAGTAGAATGAGTGAAAGTATACATGATAGCAGAGAGGGTGTGTGCACTGTATTTGCTAAGCACAGGAAAACTTCCAATGAAGATTTAAAACATAAAGTACTTAAAGCTAAAGTACAGCAAGCTGCTAAACATATTGGAGTGTCGTCTCTCATAGAGCCAAAAATTGAGACCATTAATTTTGATAGTTCAGGCATTTCTAATGATTCATCTCTTCGTCTTTATGAAAAAATGCAGCTTTCTATATATCACACACATTTTCAAGATGTTCCTCTCTCTTGGTTATTTCTTCGCAGTCTGTTTTATAATTCGCAAGAGATATTTGTTGAGAAGTCAGTGTTGAGGAAGAACGCTAAAAAATGTGGCATAGATGAGAAATCGCTTACAAAGTTTTGTGAGTTCTACACTTCCTTTGGCAGTATATTTGATCTTAGTCTCATTAATCCAGACTATCCCTATGTCATAGTGAAACCAATGGGTTTTCTAAAATCTTTAGATAAATTTTTTAGCCCTGAAGACAAAATTTGTCAACAGTATCCCACATTAGCGAATGGAATCATTCCAGAGAAAGCATGCCAAGTTTTTGGAGAGAATTGGTCAAAATTCATAGAAGCCTTAGTGTCTGTTAATTTGGCCACAAAGGTGTCCAGTTCAAAGTTGGATGTAGATGATCTTGACCCTGATGATATATATTACTTCATCCCTTTAAGTCGTAATGGAAATCTCATAACAGAAGCAGATCCTACAGCACTTCACATCATCATCAATGTTGATACACCTCATGTGTTCCAACAGGCAACATTTGCTAAGTATCTCTTGGGATCATTACAAGAACCAAAACTTATACCATGTAATAATCCTAACAAAACAATTATCAAAGAGTGTTCTACTGATACCACCATCACTCTTGTCTCTCACAGTCCTGCTACTAAAATATCAATCAGCCAAGTAAATTTTCAAGTTTGCTCTCATATTATTAAAGCTTACAGCAAGATTGCGGAAACTTGCAAATTTGGAACTACAAAATATAAATTTGTCATGATTTGTGCCAAAAGTGGAGTTCCTGATGTAAGAGACATTCCATCATGTCAGTACCACGTACTACCAAATAACAAACTCTGTGCTGTGTGCGATATAGCTGGGAGAGTCAATGACCAGCTAAAAATATGGAACAAAGCTCTGAGAAAGGTCAGCAACTATAGGAGAATTTAGTCATTACAATCAATATGTTTTATATTACAGCACCCAATTCCAGAAGATTGTACGCCAAATGAAGGTTAGTTAATACAATATATTTAGTATTATATTCTATATCACTATAATATAGAGCTAAAAGGATCTGAACCTAAATGGATTGCTGAAAAAATTGCTTCATATGTTCCAGCAATAATTCCATATCTTGCTGAAGCACTTGAACTTGACCCAACTCTAAGCACTGATGTCAGTGCAATGATCTCATTATGGAATAAGAAACTCATCAAAAATTGTGGAACAGAGAATGTAGAACCAAG
This sequence comes from Xestospongia muta, assembly GCA_963693285.1. Classification (NCBI taxonomy): domain Eukaryota; kingdom Metazoa; phylum Porifera; class Demospongiae; order Haplosclerida; family Petrosiidae; genus Xestospongia; species Xestospongia muta. The sequence continues at coordinate 6,367,885 of OY848918.1, forward strand.
ACGAATGCTGGCAAGGAAACTGATAGAAATGGGTGCTAAGTTCTGTAGCTCATTGGAAATTAGCTATAAAATTGAGGTAGAATCTTTTTTTGAAAGTCTTGCCAAGGATCTAGATGTTCATGGTAAATTTAATTGACCTAATTACATTTTATATTGTCAATTTTTTATATAGCTCCAACTATTAAACAATTGCAAGATATGATCCCATTAACTGAACAAGGTAAATAAAATGAAGCTTATGTTTTTAATAAAGAATTAATTTATTAACTAATAATAGGGTAGTAATAATAGACATGGGTTTGGTATCTTCCACTTCAAGTTCCTAGATCTCATGCATGTGATGGGTCTTGATTAAGAATCAAAATGAATCCTTATTTTAAATGATTGTTGATATACAGTAATAATTATAATGAAACAAAGTTCAATTGAATTTTTATTTTATGTTTGTTTATAGATAAAATCACAAGAGATATTTATGAAAAATATTGTAATGAGGATGGTGTTATTCCATTCAAAGCTGTTAAATGGATATTTATTGGACCACCTCAAGTTGGTAAAACTACCACTAAAATGCGTCTTCTTGAGCAGATTTATAACATAGAAAGGGAAGGTGGGATCATTAAACCTGACAGTACTGGCATTGAACGGCCTGTAGAGGTTATCAGTGCTGCCATGATTCCTGACAATGATGCTAAAAATTCTTTGTATTGGAGAGCCTTGAATGAGTCACAGTTAGATCAGGCATTGATGTGCTACATCAATTCACAATCAATATCTTCTAAAAGGCACCCAGTAGTTGATTTTCGTAATCGAACTCATCCATCTGAGAGTGTAGATGATTTACTGCCACATAGAAATGAACATTCTTTAAAAGAAAGTGACTATTCAACATCTGATTATGAAGATTCGCAAATTCATTCTCATAGTCGTAAAGATTCTTCTGGAAATGATGAGAATGAGGATATTATCCAACCCAGCAAAGTTTCAACTTTGCAATTTTCTTCTATACCTGATGCTTCATATGATAAAAGGGTAAATACTGAGCCAGTGTCTTCTGGTTCCCCTCAAATCTTTGATGCAGTAGAGGAAATTCCAAAAGTATTGTCTTTCAAAGACCTTATAAAAGAGAAGCAACATTCACCTAAACCGCTTAGTTTGGTACTTGAATTTATAAAGAATCAATGCAATGATGAAGAATTCTTTCAAGTTGTTAACGAAATTAAAGATTCTATATCAGGTAGCACTTGTATTTATATTACAGATACTGGTGGTCAACCTGAGTTTCTTCGCTTACTTCCAGTAATTCTTTCTAAGCCAGCATTTTATTTTGTTTTCTTTAGCTTGTTTCAGCAGCTTGATAAAGCATACACTGTAAAGCTCACCAAAGATGGTAAAACTCACACTCTTTATCAATCGACTCATACAGTCAAAGATATTTTGAGTCAACTTTTATTTTCTCTCCATATTCCCACAGATGATGGTAAATATTCAAAAGTTAAGTCGAGGGCCTTATTATTTGGTACTAATGCTGATCGCCCTTACAAGGCTATAGATAAAATAAATGATGAGCTAAAAACAGTCCTTCCTTCTAATTCAAGTGATGTTGAGACAGTTTTTAACACTGTTTTTATACCTGTGAATAATAAAAATGGCTCAGAAATTGAAATCAACAAGATAAGACGATATCTTGAAGACCTTGTTAAAGAAATTGAGCCTGTTAAAATACCTGTTAGATGGCTTATATTTCATCTTTTGCTTCGCAAACGTTTTAAAAATTCTAAAGTCTGTTCTTTGGATGATTGCCAGCAACTTGCTTTTGAATGTTCAATTGCTAAGGATCATGTCAAAGCTGTTCTTACATTCATTCATCAAAACTTGGGAACAATCCTTTACTATGGAAAAGTTGATGAGAATGTCATTATATGTGTTCCCGAAGTTCTCCTAAATATTATATCACAACTTGTTGTTGTTTCTGTTGGAGAGGGCAAAAGTACAGAAGCAAGTACTTATGGTATAATCCATGAAGATTCACTTGAATCTCTCATGAATAACAAGGAAGTCTATGGAGAATTAGATCCACAATATGTCATTAAAGTCATGAAGCATTTTCAATTGGTCACTAAGCTTGCAGAGAAAGATGAGATTTCTAGTGATAGTGTTTTTACGAATAGTGCAACTCTCTTTTTCCCTGGTGTTCTTCGTCCAGATCCTGATTATAATAACAATCTTGTTTCTACTGATCACAATATTCGTACAACATTACTCATTTCATTTGGGGAAAAAAATGAAATGCCACCTCATTTGTTTCAGAACTTAATTGTTACTCTCAGAGCTCAAAGTATAGAAATGGAGAAAAAGGATTCACAATTAATGTGGAGTCTCTCACATGATCATTCTCGTTATAGTGATCATATTTACTTCAAGGTTTCCTATTGTAAGAAAGAGTGGTTTGTGGAGCTACAACTTCGAAAACTTATGACAGAGTACATAGAAGTTCGATGTAAACCCATAGAAGATGCATCTACTCAAAGTACACAACAGTACTGGTATATTGTGTACCAAAATATCAAGAATGTATTGCATTTTGTATGTGACACATTTCCACATACACGTCATCTTAAGCCAATGTATGGAGCCTACTGCTGGTCAGATAGTGGTCTTCACTTCTCAAAATATAATGAGGAAAAGTCTACATTTTTGTGCAACAACTGTGACTGGGATAAAAAAGAAGCAACACTTTGGTTTCAGCCACTTAAAGAGGTTAGTGTCATTAATATATACTGCAATTAACATTGATGGTTGTTCTTTGATGTAGATTGATATGATTAAAGTTCAGTTTCAACCTCAAACCAAAGATGTTGAAGTTCAGTTTGACTGGTTTTCTCCTTTGATAGGTATCAATCTATGTATCTTGGAATCAACTCACTCTTGTTCTACTTTGTAGACAGTCTACCTAATGCCTACATAGCTGGAAGGAAGCTCTTTGTTATACAAGGAGACCTTTATCAATCATTTGACTGGGTAGAGTGTGGTCTGAGACTGTCTTGTCCTAAAGGAGCTTTATCATCATCAAATGATAGATGTGAGGTTGCCGTAGTAGCATTAGCTGGTGGTCAGTTCAAACTTCCAGAGAAAACTAAACTAGTTAGTGCTGTTTATGGCATCTCTATTAGCAAGTCACTCCTTAAACCATTGACACTGGAGTTACAACACTGTGTAGCTCTAGAAACAAAATCTCAGGCTGATTGTCTCAAATTTGTTAGAGCGCCTCTAATAGGATGTGACTCAAATGCTAAATTTAAAATAGTTGAAGGAGGAGAGTTTTATCCTGGTAGTTGGTATGGTTCCATTACAAGTTACCACTACTGCAAATTTGGTGTAGTACAATTAAAAGAACATGTGCAACTTGCAGGTATTCTACAATAATAGTGATAGTATATGCTCATTAATCTGATTCAATTAATGTATAGCTGCTGGCAATACTGCTTATTTTTGCAAAGTATATTATGAAAAGATTGGTCATTTGGAATGGTCAGTAAAATTAAGTATAGTGAGACGTCTCAAGGCACTTGAAGAGGTACAGTAATTAACATTACTAAGATACTGAATTTTATTCTACTATTTTAGTATATGAGGGAAAAACATCCTTATGCTGTTGACTATTGTTTTGATGAAGTGTTGCCATCAGGAAATTCTTTTAAGTTTGTTCTAGATAATAAACCTCCTCAAGGATGGTCTATTCATCAATTAACTGCAAATTTTGAGGTCAGTATGTGTTATTACAACATTAATTGTTATATTGTTTGCATTCACATTCTTTGTAGTTTGAGTATAGGCTCATTGATAAATTTGTAAGTGATGAACTGCCTGAACCACCATCTTGTTCAATGATGATCAAAGCAAAATTTGATGCTAACACAGAAGAGGTTTTTCATTATCCAGTTCCATTATATGGTGTGAACAAACCACAGCAAATATTTATTTATTTGTCACTAAGAAATGTTTCACCAGTCGAAGGTAACTTCATATTATCTCACATTTCAAGTTTGTGTACATTCACTTACCTTTAGGTCCTCGACCTATTTTAGAAACAGATAATATGACATTTGATATAGAGAAAGCTAAGGAAATAATACAAGCAATTCTGAGGAAACACTATGATTCATTAGGTGATCTGATTCACAGTGATCTTCTGCAAAAAGTGACACAAAGAATGTACGCGGCTGGTTTAGTATCAGTCTCTGTCAATAACTCACCAAATTTCAATAATCTCATGAACGAATATGGTGTTGTGTTGAAAGTATGTAGGAACTGTTCCAAATTTATAACTTATTGTCGAACATTTATAAGAATCCTTTCTGATCAAGGTGGTCCATTGAGAATGATTAGTGAAGTCATAGCTGATGATTGGGACAAAGAAATAAAGAAACAACTTCATATAAGTTTAAATTTCACACACTGAGCTATTTTGTTACATAATATATAGTTTGCTGCCTTCTTAGTTTTTGCTGATTTGTTCATAAGTTTAAATTTCACAGCAGAACACTGAGCTATTTTTGTTACATAATATATAGTTTGCTGCCTTCTTAGTTTTTGCTGATTTGTTCATAAGTTTAAATTTCACAGCAGAACACTAAGCTATTTTGTTATATAATATATAGTTTGCTGCCTTCTTAGTTTTTGCTGATTTGTTCATAAGTTTAAATTTCACAGCAGAACACTGAGCTATTTTTGTTACATAATATATAGTTTGCTGCCTTCTTAGTTTTTGCTGATTTGTTCATAAGTTTAAATTTCACAGCAGAACACTGAGCTATTTTGTTACATAATATATAGTTTGCTGCCTTCTTAGTTTTTGCTGATTTGTTCATAAGTTTAAATTTCACAGCAGAACACTGAGCTATTTTGTTATATAATATATAGTTTGCTGCCTTCTTAGTTTTTGCTGATTTGTTCATAAGTTTAAATTTCACAGCAGAACACTGAGCTATTTTTGTTACATAATATATAGTTTGCTGCCTTCTTAGTTTTTGCTGATTTGTTCATAAGTTTAAATTTCACAGCAGAACACTGAGCTATTTTGTTATATAATATATAGTTTGCTGCCTTCTTAGTTTTTGCTGATTTGTTTATAAGTTTAAATTTCACAGCAGAACACTGAGCTATTTTTGTTATATAATATATAGTTTGCTGCCTTCTTAGTTTTTGCTGATTTGTTCATAAGTTTAAATTTCACAGCAGAACACTGAGCTATTTTGTTACATTATATATAGTTTGCTGCCTTATTATATATTACTGATTTGTTCATCTGCTATAATGAAAAATTTAGGTATTTTATTTAATAATGGTCCTGCTGTTAATATCATTTAATTTTGCTACCTCATTCATGTTTTATTATTAATAATGTTATATTGTTTATGGTTGAGCTGATAATGAACTTACCACGTGTGATATATAATATTATGGACACTGATACAAGACCCATTAATCTAAAACATTGATAATGTCCAGACTTCTATGCTGTCTGGTAATGATGCAGTTTGTGCTGTTGCCTCATATTTTATTTAGGTGCATGCTGAGACAATGTGTGGCAGCAAAAAAGTTAACAAAGAACATCATGTTTATTTTTTAATTCTGAGGAAGCTCTTGAAATGTGTGATGATCTTAATAAAGAATGTTCAAGAATCAAATATCAAAATATTTCCAAAAGCTGCATTATATTTAATTAGTAATTAAGCAAATTTAATTACATTTTAAAGACAGTAAATGTTTTGTTATTCTTCAAGCTACAATAGTTAGTGAACACTGAGGAAGTAGTGTAATAACAGTGTCACAATAATTTCTGCGAATGTATATTACTACTCTTTTGACTATACCTTTCCCTATGAAAGGAAATTTACAAACATCGCTTTATAAATCTAATCGACTTTTATTATTTTAATTAGCTAGCTAGCCAGACGCCAAAAGAGGAGGGGCTAAGTAGCTTGGAATTACGTTTTGATGTATCTTCATTTTCTAGCTTATAGAAGACGTAAGAAAGATGGAGAAGGTTAGTACTGAGTCCGAATTAAACCCTAGCTATTATTTGCTGTTTAGAGGTTTTTGAAACGTTAATAGTAATAACGTAGTGCCTATAGTTTCTGTAGGAATTTTATACTTCATTATAATTAATATTTAAGGTTAAAGAGTTGGGATCAGTTATATACACAACAAAATATGGACTTCCTGTACTGCCTAATATGGTAATATTGCTGCATTTAGTATCATTAGTATGATATATCAAATACTACCTGCTATTGTAACTGTGAAGTCTCCCTTTTCTAGGCACACACCTTTGAATTCTCATATTAATGAAACTATGAAAACTTTTTTATAAAATTACTAGTGATGTTTGTCTATGTTAACTCCATAAAAATTTAAAGAAAGACAATAGCAGAATGGCATAGCATTTAAGGGTATATAACATTTTGAATTCCTTAGTGATGATTAATATTGTCTTTCATATAATGATAGCAAATGTACAATATCATTTATATGGGTGGAGTACACTATTGTTATCCCTATTTATAATAGAGACAATTTCTTCATTTTCTTAATTCATTTTTAACTTGTAATATTATATATTATGTCCTCTTCTTCCTTCAATATCAGTACCAACATCACATATATAGAATAGAGTGTTATCACCTGATTATTTCTTCGTAGCATTGATGACTTGTTCATGCATTGTCTATTATTAATGCATCATACCTAGTCCATTGTAGTCATGACCAATTCCAGGAAGTGACAAGTGCATGGTAGGCATTGCTATAAAAACTATTTCTCTGAAATTGCTGTGTCAATATCCCTATGAAAACTGTTATTAAAAACTAACTGTCATAAATGTTGACACTAACAATAGGACAATCATAGTGAGTAAAATAAATATTTATATACACTTTGTTGGGTACAACAGAACAGTTCCTTCAAATTGCTGCACTGGCATGACAGATTCATTGATCATCATGTCTCACTACCTAATTGTAAATATTACTAATTTAAATAGCAATATTAATAAGTTATATAGTGCTCAAAGAGAAATAATGCTGATAGGCCAGGAAATAATAATGATGTCTTTGCATGTGTTGACATGTATGAACGGAATATTATTGTTGAATTTGTGATTTTCATGATTTGTTATATATTTAACACCTGTGCCAAGGAAATAACAGGTTAGTGTTATAAAATGTTTATTTCAGAAAACAAATATGAGTATCACATGAAACGTTAAGCTTGGTCTCTCATTAAATGGTTATTATCCATTATTCTTAACAAGACCTCAATGCAAGATATTTACTCATTAAGCTCCACCCACATCCTTATGAAATTAGGTTGAAGTCTTCAGCTGTGGACTATATACGAATCTATTAGAAAGTATTCTTGCATCCACCACTGCTCATGATGTATTTACTGTGATCTACACTGCATTTATAGAATCAATACCTGTTCCTGTCGTAGGATCTGCTTATAGTGAGTTTAAATGTTTACAAAATGTACAATAAAGTCTTTGTTGTTTATCAAATGATTCCATTCACTGGCTCACAATGGCTGAAGATATAGGTTTATTTTCATCATTATTTCAAGGAGCTTTTTCAGGTAATAAACTAGATTGTACTGTTGTGGTAATATTAATGACCCTACATGAATAATCGCATGACTGTCATGTGACCATATAGAAGAATGGAAGAGAGATCCTGAATTTATCAAGTACCTATCAGAGCTGACTTCATTCTCAATTAGTCGATTAAGTGAGTCAAAACAATACACCTGTTAGCATATTTCATTTTCTAATATCTCATATCCATTTTTATGTTAGCACGGGAACCAGTCTTGATCAAGGAGGAACAGGAATGTGTCTTAAACTCAACTCAAAAACTAGCATTTAACAATTACAAGACATTTATACAGACAGCTGAATGTTTTAGAGAAGTATTTAGAGATGTAAGTAAAAAAATGATTTACCTATTGACTCTATTTTCTCTTTAGTTCATAGCAGTTGAGAGCCATGTTGGTCTACTAGTTGAAAAGATACCAGACTTTTTATCATTTTGTAAGCAGTTTGGTAAAGATGCTCAGGACATTAGTACTAAGTAAGTCACAAGACTATCATGTGACTTGTATACTGCTACTACATCATGTCACAGAGCCTTACATAACTGTAGTGTACATTATTTTATATTATAGAAATGTTTAAATTCAAATGTTTCTTTCTAGACGTAAAATGAACTCGTTAGCTTTATCTCACCACACCCAGTTACTGGAGGTTCTGGAAATACCTCAGTTGATGGAGACCTGTGTTCGTAATGGGTACTATGAGGAGGCATTGGAACTGAGTTCACATGTACGTAGAATGGAGAAGAAACAAACAAACATTCCTATAATAAAGGTATATGTCATGATAATGTGTCCATTTACTGGTTCTATGTGTCCATTTACTGATTCTACATGTCCATTTACTAGTTCTATATGTCCATACTGATTTTATGTGTCCATTTACTAGTTCTATGTGTCAATTTACTAGTTCTATGTGTCAATTCACTAGTACTATATGTCCATTTACTAGTTCTATATGTCCATTTACTAGTTCTATATACTTTTTACTGGTTCTGTTTATTCGTTGATTATATTTACTTTATTTATTAGTTTGTTTATCATATTACTATTCTATATGTCCATTTGCCAGGTCTATGTATCCATTCCTGACTCTATACACCTTTCTATTTGTTCCACTCATTCATCCATTAATTTGCTTTATATGTTTTATATGTCCATTTATTTGTCATATACATCCATTTCCTTTTTAATATATCCATTTGCCTGCTTTATGCATCCATTGTTAGAATATTGCAGATGACACTGAGCGATGCTGTAATCTAATGTTAAACCAGCTGGTACAACAACTCCAAGGAAACTTACAACTTCCTGCTTGTCTGAGATTTGTTGGTCTTTTAAGACGAATGGGGATTTTCTCTGAAACACAACTTAGACTGAAATTTTTACAAGTATGTTGCATAAATCTGTATGGTTGCTATGGTAACTGTGTCCACTACAGGCTAGAGATCATTGGTTGCAGTCAGTTTTGTCAACCATACCAAAAGATGATCGTAAGTCACGTGATCTTCATGTGATAATCACATTATCACATTTCTTTTACAGCTTACATGCATATTAGTAAAACTATTGAGGCTTGTCGAGTTCACCTGTTTGATATTGTCACACAATATAAAGCTATTTTCCCTGACGATGACTCCATCTTAGCTGGTATCCATGGTAACACTGGAAAGCAAGCAGATGGAACTCTGTTTTTTGGGTGGTTGAATAGCAAAGTATGTGAAAGTGGAGTTGTGTATCCATTTTGTTTCCTGTGTATCCATTTTGTTGATCTTCTATTTCATTACCATATTATCTGTCCATTTATCAATACTGTGTTAGTGTGTGTGTGTCCATTACATCAACTGACTATCTGTCCATTAATCTAGATATGGCAGTTCCTTCATCTATTAGAGTCAGATTTACGTCGTGGTGTAGAAGGTCGTATTGACTCTTTGCTAAATCAATGTATGTACTTTGGGCTCTCGTTTAGTCGAGTGGGCGCTGACTTTAGAGCTCTGATTATGCCAGTATTTATAAGAGTTACCCTCCAGTCCTTCCAGTTGTCAGTTAGAAATGCGAAACATCAGTATGTTATTATGTACATGTATATATGGGTGTGTCCCTTTAATGTGGTTTAAAAGATGGGTGTGTCCTTAGGTAACACATAGATGGGTGTGTTCCATGATCAATACTGTAGATGAGTGTCCCTTGTAGCTAAATGTGGGTGTGTCCCTTTAATGTGGTATATAAGATGGGTGTGTTCCATGGTCAATACTGTAGATGAGAGTGTCCCTTGTAGCTAAATGTGGGTGTGTCCCTTTAACGTGGTATATAAGATGAGTGTATCCTTAGGTAACATATAGATGGGTGTGTTCCATGGTCAATACCGTAGATGAGTGTCCCTTGTAGCTAAATGTGGGTGTGTCTCTTTCAATTTCTGTTTTTTGCTATATTTATAATTCACTCTATTTCTCATATCTCTGTAGTTTTCACGATGCTATGAAACACTTCACCCTCACACAACCCATCTCCACCCTCTCATCCACTCTTCCTACTTCCACTTCATTCCTCTCCCCTCCTCACTCTCTTTTACCCTTCCAACCTCTAGTCATCCTAACTAATACACTTATAACATCATTTAATGAGCTCCGATCTTGTACATCTGTTGCTCTAGGACCAGAAGTTAGTAGAGAGATAGAGAGACTGATGCAAAGCACAGTTCATGATGTCATAGAATATCATAGGTATGATAACATTCTGTATCTTACAAATACTCAACTATAACTAGAACTGTTTGTATCTTAGCTTTATTTCTACTCTATTAATGGATTAAATATAAGGTTGTCCCATTCTAAGTACAGTTGAGCCTCTCTTTACGTGAACATCGTTATGCCTAACTTAACATTCTAATTGAAGGGATGTCCTCTTGAAATTGAAATATTTTTATTTCCATTCTATTATAGGATTGAGAATGGGACCTTCACTAAGAATGAGACCAAAGCCTTCAAGTATCTCTGTAGAGTAATCATTGTAGATTTCCTTCCTCTTATTGAGCGATGTCTAACCACCATGTTTCCTGAAGAAACAGTACAAAAAATAGCATCAAGAACTCTCTTAGTTACCAAATCATTACCTCATCAAGAGAAGGGAAAATCCCTATCATTATCATCGTCAACACGACAGAGAGTAGTGATTAAAGTAGGCATTAATGCTAAATCATTAGCAGAACCTCTTCGTTAGTTAGTCCCTGAGGTTTTTGACGAAATTGAAAAGGAAGAAATGATTAAATCAATGACACAGCTACAGAACTCACTCTTAGAACCAACCACACCTACGATGACATCATCACTTCCTACAACACAAGAAACAATAGCGTTGACCACACCTACTATGACATCATCATTACCAGGAACAATCCAAGATACTGAAATTACTGAGAGATCAGAAGAACAAGCTTTAACAACCAAGACAGGAGATATAGTTACTGATACTCATAATAGAACTCCAATAGCACAAGTTAACAAACCTTCTTATGTTAGTTCTAGTGTACCAGCTGTTCTATCAAGTAACACTGGTCCACATCCTCTTCCTATTACCTCATCATTATCTGGTTGGGAGGAGTTTGGTGTAGGTCATAATGCATACTCATCAGAGTTAGGTACTAATTCATTAATAGGTGATAATGATAATACCACTAGTTAATATTAATATTTATAATTATTATGAAATTTGTCTTTTTTCATTTTCTGACTATTAAAAACATTATAATAAACAAATATTAACTACCTATTAATTTTACTACAAGTATAGATAATGCTCCATCAATTTATGTGATAAAATTTACTAGTAGTGCTGTGTGTAGCATAACATTAACTCATAATAACTAAATTGTTTTTATAGTTGCACTCTCCTCCCTTAAAGTTGGTTTCAAAAGCTTATTTAAGGCAAACTTGAATACCATTTGCAGTTTTGGCTACTAGTAGCTACTTTTGCAGCAGTGAAGAATCTCCTGTGTTAGAGCTCTCCCTTATTCATGTCATCTGATGAAAGCTATATGACTTCTGGTGGCAATCATAAACCACCTACTGAAGAAGAGACTAAGGATTTAAGCTCCAGTAAAATGGTGCCTGGCCTTGCAATTGACAAAGTTGGAGGTTCATTTGGTTTCCCACCCTTTCAATTAATGAAGGAGTATTCAATGCCAGTAGTTTCTCCTACTCTATATGAAGGTACCTCTTAGTTTAAATATTTCAATGTTAGGTAATATATTTTGTTGTTCACAGGTTGTCGTGTTAATACCACATACCTTAAAGACTTGATATTCGACCAATCAAATACAGCTAAAATACGTCCAGTATTGTTGTCATTTGGTGGCCTTCCAGACAGTGGTAAAACAAGAGCAGTTTCTCATCTGATGACCTATGTTGACGAAAGTCATTTGAAGCCCATGACAAAGATAAAAGATAAGTTAGGAGCAGAAGGAATCACCTATTTTGAACTTGTTGCTGCTGGATTCCATCCACTAAGAAATCTAACTATCACTGAAGTTACTAAAGAGTCCAGTTGTGCTTTTGGCATACTCTCTGCTTTTACAAAAAAGCTATTGCAAAAACATAAACTGCCACTCTTCAACCTTGAAGGGCCACTATCCACTTTTGAAGACCATGAGTTAGAAGGTCATCTTCAGTACATATTCAGCTATATTTGTCAATATGAACATACTCCTAAAGGTACAATGGTGACTGACAAAGAACAAGAGTATGCTGCACAGCTGAAGGAGTTACTTCCAGTAGGTATTGCCCTTATTAACATTTGGGATATTGCCATCAACAGAACTGTTCGCCATTTTATGTCTGCATTACGTGGTCTTCTTTACAACAGTCACATGTGGCTCTTTCTTGATATAGACCATGATCTGGAACGCCTTGATAAACCTCCAGATCTTAATCAAGAAAGTAGCAATCTCACATTAGCTAGAGATTGGTCAGTTCTTATGAAATGGCGTCCTCATCTTCATTACTTGGTTCGGTCAAGTAGAATGAGTGAAAGTAAACATGGTCTCAGAGAAGGTGTGTGTACTATATTTGCTAAGAATAAGGGCACTTGCAATGAAGATTTAAAGCAAAACGTTGAGAAGCTTCAGAGCAAAGTACAACAAGCTGCTAAACATATTGGTGTGTCTTCTCTCATAGAGCCAAGAATTGAGACGATTAATTTCAATGGTTCTGATATTCCTAATGATTCCAGTCATCGTCTTTATCAGAAATTCCAACAGCTTATTTGTCAGACACCATATGAAGATATTCCTCTCTCTTGGATCTTTCTTCGCAGTTTGTTCTTCAGGTATCAAAAAATATTCATAGCTAAATCAGAGCTCAAGAAGAAGGCTAAAGAATGTGGTATGGATGATGCATCAGTTACCAAGTTTTGCGAGTTTTACACTTCCTTTGGCAGTATATTTGATCTTAGTCTCGTTAATCCAGATTATCCCTATGTCATAGTGAAACCAATGGGTTTTCTGGAATCTTTGGATAAGTTATTATATCCTAAAGATATCATCTGTCAAGATTATCCAACATTAGTCAATGGTATCATACCTGGGAAAGCACTCAAAGAGGTCTTCAAAGAGGAAGAGAACTGGTCAGCATTCATTGAAGCCCTATTATCTATTAATTTAGCCACACGCGTGCCTTGTTCTTATATAAATATACCTGATCTTGATCCCAATGAAGTGTACTACTTTATTTCTTTATGTCGTAAAGGGGATATCATAACAGAAGCTGATCCTACAGCAGTTCATCTCATTACCAGTATTGATACGCCACATGTTTTTAAGCAAGCCTTGTTTGCTAAGCATCTCTTGCGATCATTGCAAGCACCAAAGCTTATACCATCTAGTCACCTTAACCAAACGATCATCAAAGAGACTTCTACTGGTGTTACTGTCACTCTGGTGTCTTATAGTCCTGCTATTAGAATATCAATTAGCCCAGCCAGTTATGAAGTTTGCTCCGTTATAGTGAAAGCATACAATGAGATTGCAGAAACATATAAAATTGAAACTATCAAATACAAATTTGTTATGATATGTGCCAAAAGTGGAGTTCCTGACGTACGACGTATCCCATCTTGTCAGTACCACATACTACCAGATGACGAGCTCTGTGATGAATGTAAAAATGCTGGGCGTATTAATGATCAGTTAAAAGCTTGGAATAAAGCATTGAATGAGGTTAGTCATCACGCATTGAGTATTTGGTTTATTTTACTTCTCTTTTCTTTTAGCATCCAATTCCTTCAAATTGCAAACCAGATGAAGGTAAGTGTTATTACAAATGTCCATTAATAGTACTAGTTAATAATTATATGTATTTATTGGATGTTATATAACAAATCTAAGAAGCACACATCATTATAACTTGCAGTATTGATGACACTCTTTACAAGTTTAAAAATATTTTAATAGTTTCTTTCCCTTTACATTTATAAGATTACATCACACAAATGTTCTGAATTAAATTTAGAAGGGCCGAAAAAATTTTTATTCTCTTAATAAACAAAACAAACAATACCTTTATTCTCTATAGCAATTAAAGTAGCTATACCATGAAAGGAATTTGTTTTATTACATTACCTATCCCAGTTCCAGGAATTGATGCAGGACTGCAATATTTATCCACTACCTCCTGGAATTGACATAGTCTTTGTTAAGTCCAGGAACTACTGAGTGGGATATGTATTACAATTTCCATTAATGGCAACTGCTTTAATAACAGTTTATTTAACTGCTATGATTATAACAAGAATAAAGACATTTGTTGTTATATGCAGAAATTCTTTAAGAACAAAGGAAGATCAACTCACTCTTTAATATATTAATGTTACTTGCACATGCTAAACCTTATTATAATGTTCATACTGTTTAAGTTTAATAATTAGTGCATGTACATTCATTTCTTAGGATTGGTAGCTTTATATTACTTATTTTCAAAAATTCCATTATTATTGTATCTTGCCTAAAAAACACATGATGAGTTCATGTCATTGTTGATACAGTTTGTGTCCCAATTTTCAGCTATGGATGTGCTTACATAATCTAAATCAACTATATAGATCAACTTAATTTACTTTTTATTCTATTATAATAGAGCTAAAACTATCTGAGCTCGCTCACATTGCTGAGCAGATTGCATCATGTGATCCAACTGTTGTTGCCAAAACACTTGGATTCCAGGATTTGAGCCAATTTCAAGAAACCGAAGGAGAAAGATGCATTCTTGAAATGCTGCTGGCTTGGAACAGAAAAAAGCAGTCACAAGTTGAGTGCAGAAGAGAGTTAGCAAGGAAATTACTCAACATGAAATACGTATACAATGGAGTACCTGAGAGGAAACCAGATTTTGAAACCCTTGCCAAGGAACTAGACATTTATGGTATGCTCCTATATTATATATTTATAAAACTAATCTGTTTGTTTTTTTCTTGTTTAGCACAACATTTAAAAACTCAGTGAAGCTCATGAAAGCTGTATGGTATTACATGAGCGCAATATTATTTGAATGGTTTGCTTGTTAATTTTAATTTTTGTAACAATAATGTATAACTAACTGTACCTCTTGTTTCTGATGACGATGCTCCTTCATCTGAGCTATTTACACCTATTGTAGACTGTTGATAAATTTATTATTTGTTTATATTACAATATAATTTTATGCTGCTGTTATTATTGAAATATTATAATATTAATATCAGTTCAGGGTGGAGTTTCCTTCAACTAGAGTAGTTTCAAATATCACCTATAAACTCAAAATTGACAGATGATGGCAAAACAACTCCTATACAACTCAGATTTGATTCCAAGTTCAAATTAGGGATCTTCTGGTAGGACTAATTCTATTATATACTTGTACCTATAATATGATTGCCGTCTGCTTTTATAACTGCAGTACAGGTGTTAGTCTTCAGCCTTCTTATCATTTAATACAGTTCCTTCATCTATTAGAATCCAAAGTGTGTTGCGGTGTACTGTGTAGGAGGTCGGTCACATTGACTCATTGTTCAATCAATGTATGTAGTTGAGACAATGCTGACTTTAGGGCTCTCATTATGCCGATATTTATCAGAGTTACCCTCTAATTGTTCCAATTGTCTGTTAGGAATGATAAATGTGAGTATGTCATTATGCACATGTACTATAACTGGTATTGATGGGTGTGTCACTTCTATTTTAAATAATAACTAACTAGTAATAACTTGTAAATGTACATCTAGATAATATTATAGATGGACATGTCCCTTATTGTTATTTATGGGAGTGACTTTTAACATATCTTCACTATTTAAAATTGCTCATACACTTTCAACTTCTTATTTCTCTCTTTAGCTTCCATGATACCAGAAAAATAAGATACCAGACTTTTTTGTTGTTTTGTAAGCAGTTTGGTACAGATGCTTAGGACATTAGTACTAAGTAAGTCACGAGACTATCATGTGACTTATATACTACAACAACGTTGTGTCACATGAATATCGTATGACTGTAGTATTCATTGTTTTAAATTATAGAAATGCTTAAATTCAATTGTCTCTTTCAAGACATTGATGGAGACCAGTGTTCGTAATGGGTACTATAACAAGGCACTGGAACTGAGTTCTCATGTACAAAGAATAAAGAAGAAAGAAACATTCCTATAATAAAGGTATAATGTGATGTCATGATAATGTGTCCATTTATTTGCTGTATATGTCCATTTATTTGTTCTGTACGTCCATTTACTTGTTCTATATGTCCATTACTGATTTTATGTGTCAATTTACTAGTTCTATATGTCCATTTACTGATTCTATGTGTCCATTTATTAGTTCTATATTCCCTTTTACTGATTCTGTTTATGAATTGATTATATTTACTTTATTCATTAGCTTGTTTACCATATTACTATTCTTTGCCTTTATGCCTTTATTCTCTATAGCAATTAAAGTAGCTATACCATGAAAGGAATTTGTTTTATTATATTACCTATCCCAGTTCCAGGAATTGATAAAGGACTGCAATATTTATCCACTACCTCCTGGAATTGACACAGTCTTTGTTAAGTCCAGGAACTACTGAGTGGGATATGTATTGCAATTTCCATTAATGGCAACTGCTTTAATAATAGTTTACATAACTGCTATGATTATAACAAGAATAAAGACATTTGTTGTTGTATGCAGAAATTCTTTAAGAACAAAGGAAGATCAACTCACTCTTTAATATATTAATGTTACTTGCACATGCTAAACCTTATTATAATGTTCGTACTGTTTAAGTTTAATAATTAGTGCATGTACATTCATTTCTTAGGATTGGTAACTTTATATTACTTATTTTCAAAAACTCCATAAAAGCCAAAAGTGATCCTGACACAGCAGAAGTTTTTCATTATCCAGTTCCATTACATGGAGTGAGCAAACCACAACAGATATTTATTTATTTATCACTGAGAAATATTTCACCAGTCGAAGGTAACTTCATATTATCTCACATTTCAAGTTTGTGTACATTCACTTACCTATAGGTCCTCAAGCTATTTTAGAAACAGATAATATGACATTTGATATAGAGAAAGCTAAGGAAATAATACAAGCAATTCTGAGGAAACACTATGATTCATTAGGTGATCTGATTCACAGTGATCTTCTGCAAAAAGTGACACAAAGAATGTACGCGGCTGGTTTAGTATCAGTCTCTGTCAATAGCTCACCAAATTTCGATAATCTCATGAAAGAATATGGTGTTGTATTGAGAGTATGTAGGGACTGTTCCAAATTTATAACTTATTGTCGAACATTTATAAGAATCCTTTATGATCAAGGTGGTCCATTAAAAATGATTAGTGAAGTCATAGATGATAATTGGGATAAAGAAATGAAGGAACAACTTCATATAAGTTTAAATTTCACAGCAGAACACTGAGCTATTTTGTTACATAATATATAGTTTGCTGCCTTGTTATATATTACTGATTTGTTCATCTGTTATAATGAAAAATTTAGGTATTTTATTTAATAATGCTCCTGCTGTAGATATCATTTAATTTTGCTAGCTCATTCTTCTCCATCTTTTATTATTAATATTGTTATATTGTTTATTGTTGAGCTGATAATGAACTTACCATGTGTGGTATATAATATTATGGACACTGATACAAGACCCATTAATCAAAAACATTCATAATGTCTGGACTTTTATGCTGTCTGGTAATGATGCAGTTTGTGCTGTTGTCTCATATTTTATTTAGGTGCATGCTGAGTCAATGTGTGGCAGCAAAAAAGTTAACAAAAGAAAATCATGTTTATTTTTTAATGCTGATGGAGCTCTTGAAATGTGTGATGATCTTAATAAAGAATGTTCAAGAATCAAATATCAAAATATTTCCAAAAGCTGGATTATGTTTAATTAGTAATTAAGCAAATTTAATTACATTTTAAAGACAGTAAATGTTTTGTTGTTCTTCAAACTACAATAGCTAGTGAACACTGAGGAAGTAGTGTAACAACTCTGTCACAATAATTTCTGCGAATGCATATTACTACTCTTTTGACTATACTTTTCCCTATGAAAGGAAATTTAAAAACAGTGCTTTATAAATCTAATTGAGTTTTATTATTTAATTAGTCTAGCTAGGCTAAGATAGCCAGACTCTCCTATTTCTCAAAGAGGAGGGGCTAACTAGCTTGGAATGGGATTTTCTAGCTTATAGAAGACGTAAGAAAGATGGAGAAGGTTAGTACTGAGTCCGAATTAAACCCTAGCTATTATTTGCTGTTTAGAGGTTTTTGAAACGTTAATAGTAATAACGTAGTGCCTATAGTTTCTGTAGGAAGTTTATACTTCATTATAATTAATATTTAAGGTTAAGGGGTTGGGATCAGTTATATACACAACAAAATATGGACTTCCTGTACTGCCTAATATGGTAATATTGCTGCATTTAGTATCATTAGTATGATATATCAAATACTACCTGCTATTGTAACTGTGAAGTCTCCCTTTTCTAGGCACACACCTTTGAATTCTCATATTAATGAAACTATGAAAACTTTTTTATAAAATTACTAGTGATGTTTGTCTATGTTAACTCCATAAAAATTTAAAGAAAGACAATAGCAGAATGGCATAGCATTTAAGGGTATATAACATTTTGAATTCCTTAGTGATGATTAATATTGTCTTTCATATAATGATAGCAAATGTACAATATCATTTATATGGGTGGAGTACACTATTGTTATCCCTATTTATAATAGAGACAATTTGTTCATTTTCTTAATTCCTTTTTAACTTGTAATATTATATATTATGTCCTCTTCTTCCTTCAATATCAGTACCAACATCACATATATAGAATAGAGTGTTATCACCTGATTATTTCTTTGTAGCATTGATGACTTGTTCATGCATTGTCTATTATTAATGCATCATACCTAGTCCATTGTAGTCATGACCAATTCCAGGAAGTGACAAGTGCATGGTAGGCATTGCTATAAAAACTATTTCTCTGAAATTTCTGTGTTAATATCCCTATGAAAACTGTTATTAAAAACTAACTGTCATAAATGTTGACACTAACAATAGGACAATCATAGTGAGTAAAATAAATATTTATATACACTTTGTTGGGTACAACAGAACAGTTCCTTCAAATTGCTGCATTGGCATGACAGATTCATTGATCATCATGTCTCACTACCTAATTGTAAATATTACTAATTTAAATAGCAATATTAATAAGTTATATAGTGCTCAAAGAGAAATAATGCTGATAGGCAGGAAATAATAATGATATCTTTGCATGTGTTGACATGTATGAATGGAATATTATTGTTGAATTTGTGATTTTCATGATTTGTTATATATTTAACACCTGTGCCAAGGAAATAACAGGTTAGTGTTATAAAATGTTTATTTCAGAAAACAAATATGAGTATCACATGAAACGTTAAGCTTGGTCTCTCATTAAATGGTTATTATCCATTATTCTTAACAAGACCTCAATGCAAGATATTTACTCATTAAGCTCCACCCACATCCTTATGAAATTAGGTTGAAGTCTTCAGCTGTGGACTATATACGAATCTATTAGAAAGTATTCTTGCATCCATCACTGCTCATGATGTATTTAATGTGATCTACACTGCATTTATAGAATCAATACCCAGTTCCTGTTGTTTGATCTGCTTATAGTGAGTTTAAATGTTTACAAAATGTACAATAAAGTCTTTGTTGTTTATCAAATGATTCCATTCACTGGCTCACAATGGCTGAAGATATAGCTTTATTTTCATCATTATTTCAAGGAGCTTTTTCAGGTAATAAACTAGATTGTACTGTTGTGGTAATATTAATGACCCTACATGAATAATCACATGACTGTCATGTGACCATATAGAAGAATGGAAGAGAGATCCTGAATTTATCAAGTACCTATCAGAGCTGACTTCATTCTCAATTAGTCGATTAAGTGAGTCAAAACAATACACCTGTTAGCATATTTCATTTTCTAATATCTCATATCCATTTTTATGTTAGCACGGGAACCAGTCTTGATCAAGGAGGAACAGGAATGTGTCTTAAACTCAACTCAAAAACTAGCATTTAACAATTACAAGACATTTATACAGACAGCTGAATGTTTTAGAGAAGTATTTAGAGATGTAAGTAAAAAAATGATTTACCTATTGACTCTATTTTCTCTTTAGTTCATAGCAGTTGAGAGCCATGTTGGTTTACTAGTTGAAAAGATACCAGACTTTTTATCATTTTGTAAGCAGTCTGGTAAAAATGCTCAGGACATTAGTACTAAGTAAGTCACAAGACTATCATGTGACTTGTATACTGCTATTACATCATGTCACAGAGCCTTACATAACTGTAGTGTACATTATTTTATATTATAGAAATGTTAAATTCAAATGTTTCTTTCTAGACATAAAATGAACTCGTTAGCTTTATTTCACCACACCCAGTTACTGGAGGTTCTGGAAATACCTCAGTTGATGGAGACCTGTGTTCGTAATGGGTACTATGAGGAGGCATTGGAACTGAGCTCACATGTACGTAGAATGGAGAAGAAACAAACAAACATTCCTATAATAAAGGTATATGTCATGATAATGTGTCCATTTACTGGTTCTATGTGTCCATTTACTGATTCTATATGTCCATTTATTAGTTCTATATGTCCATACTGATTTTATGTGTCCATTTACTAGTTCTATGTGTCAATTCACTAGTTCTATATGTCCATTTACTGATCCTATGTGTCCATTTACTAGTTCTATATACTTTTTACTGATTCTGTTTATTCATTGATTATATTTACTTTATTCATTAGCTGGTTTATCCTATTACTATTCTATATGTCCATTTATCAGGTCTACGTATCCATTCCTGACTCTATACATCTATCTATTTGTTCCACTCATTCATCCATTAATTTGCTTTATATGTTTTATATGTCCATTTATTTGTCATATACATCCATTTCCTTTCTAATATATCCATTTACCTGCTTTATGCATCCATTGTTAGAATATTGCAGATGACACTGAGCGATGCTGTAATCTAATGTTAAACCAGCTGGTACAACAACTCCAAGGAAACTTACAACTTCCTGCTTGTCTGAGATTTGTTGGTCTTTTAAGACGAATGGGGATTTTCTCCGAAACACAACTTAGACTGAAATTTTTACAAGTATGTTGCATAAATCTGTATGGTTGCTATGGTAACTGTGTCCACTACAGGCTAGAGATCATTGGTTGCAGTCAGTTTTGTCAACCATACCAAAAGATGATCGTAAATCATGTGATTTTCATGTGATAATCACATGATCACATTTCTTTTACAGCTTACATGCATATTAGTAAAAAACTATTGAGGCTTGTCGAGTTCACCTGTTTGATATTGTCACACAATATAAAGCTATTTTCCCTGACGATGACTCCATCTTAGCTGGTATCCATGGTAACACTGGAAAACAAGCAGATGGAACTCTATTTTGTGGCTGGTTGAATAGCAAAATACGTGAAAGTGGAGTTGTGTATTCATTTTGTTTCCTGTGTATCCATTTTGTTGATCTTCTATTTCATTACCATGTTATCTTTCCATTTATTAATACTGTGTTAGTGTGTGTGTGTGTCCATTATATCAACTGACTATCTGTCCATTAATCTAGATATGGCAGTTCCTTTATCTATTAGAGTCAGATTTACGTCGTGGTGTAGGAGGTCGTATTGACTCTTTGCTCAATCAATGTATGTACTTTGGACTCTCATTTAGTCGAGTGGGCGCTGACTTTAGAGCTCTGATTATGCCAGTATTTATAAGAGTTACCCTCCAGTCCTTCCAGTTGTCAGTTAGAAATGCGAAACATCAGTATGTTATTATGTACATGTATATATGGGTGTGTCCCTTTAATGTGGTTTAAAAGATGGGTGTGTCCTTAGGTAACATATAGATGGGTGTGTTCCATGATCAATACTGTAGATGAGTGTCCCTTGTAGCTAAATGTGGGTGTGTCCCTTTAATGTGGTATATAAGATGAGTGTGTCCTTAGGTAACATATAGATGGGTGTGTTCCATGGTCAATACTGTAGATGAGTGTCCCTTGTAGCTAAATGTGGGTGTGTCTCTTTCAATTTCTGTTTTTGCTATATTTATAATTCACTCTATTTCTCATATCTCTGTAGTTTTCACGATGCTATGAAACACTTCACCCTCACACAACCCATCTCCACCCTCTCATCCACTCTTCCTACTTCCACTTCATTCCTCTCCCCTCCTCACTCTCTTTTACCCTTCCAACCTCTAGTCATCCTAACTAATACACTTATAACATCATTTAATGAACTCCGATCTTGTACATCTGTTGCTCTAGGACCGGAAGTTAGTAGAGAGATAGAGAGACTGATGCAAAGCACAGTTCATGATGTCATAGAATATCATAGGTATGATAACATACTGTATATTACAAATACTAAACTAGAACTAGAACTGTTTGTATTTTGGCTTTATTTCTACTCTATTAATGGATTAAGTACAAGGTTGTCCCACTCTAGGTACAGTTGAGCCTCTCTTTACATGTACACCATTATGCCTAACCTAATATTCTAATTGAAGGGATGTCCTTTTGAAATTGAAATATTTTATTTCCATTCTATTATAGGATTGAGAATGGGACCTTCACTAAGAATGAGACTGAGGCCTTCAAGTATCTCTGTAGAGTAATCATTGTAGATTTCCTTCCGTTTATTGAGCGATGTCTAACCACCATGTTTCCTGAAGAAACAGTACAAAAGATAGCATCAAGAACTCTCTTAGTTACCAAATCATTACCTCATCAAGAGAAGGGAAAATCCCTATCATTATCATCGTCAACACGACAGAGAGTGGTGATTAAAGTAGGCATTAATGCTAAATCATTAGCAGAACCTCTTCGCGAGTTAGTCCCTGAGGTTTTTGATGAAATTGAAAAGGAAGAAATGATTAAATCAATGACACAGCTACAGAACTCACTCTTAGAACCAACCACACCTACGATGACATCATCACTTCCTACAACACAAGAAACAATAGCGTTGACCACACCTACTATGACATCATCATTACCAGGAACAATCCAAGATACAGAAATTACTAAGAGATCAGAAGAACAAGCTTTAACAACCAAGACAGGAGATATAGTTAATGATACTCATAATAGAACTCCAATAGCACAAGTTAATAAACCTACTCATGTTAGTTCTAGTGTACCAGCTGTTCTATCAAGTAACACTGGTCCACATCCTCTTCCTATTACCTCATCGTTATCTGGTTGGGAGGAGTTTGGTGCAGGTCATAATGCATACTCATCAGAGTTAGGTACTAAGTTATTAATAGGTGATAATGATAATACCACTAGTTAATATTAATATTTATAATTATTATGAAATTTGTCTTTTTTTCGTTTTCTGACTATTATAAACATTATAATAAACAAATATTAACTACCAATTAATGTTACTACAGGTATAGTTAATGCTCCATCAACTTATGTGATAAAATTTACTAGTAGTACTGTGTGTAGCATAACATTAACTCATAATAACTAAATTGTTTTTATAGTGGCATTCTCCTCCCTTAAATCAACTTTGAAAGTTGAGACAAAGCCCTTGCCATATATATTCTACTATTAGCTAAATAATACAGCAATCAAATCAATCAAGGTATGTGAATTTCTTTTATCATTTTATTATGAACTTTTTATTGTCAGCACAGAATGGTAGATCATAATGTCAATGGCGTTCTAAATGAAGCAGCCATATATGAGTCATTCATTCAAGAAGAGAGCAAAAAGCCATCAGCTTCAACTCAAATGGTATCTGGTATTGAAGGAGTTGGAAAATTGTTTGATGTTAAGCCTTTTCCATCAATGAAAGATATAACTATTACAGAGCCTACTACACCATATGCAGGTACTACTTTAGAAACAAATGCAAACAATGTCACACTGTATATGTTTTATATTATTTAGGTTATTCTCTTGACTCCAACTCCCTAAAAGATGTGATATGCAATTCTTCAAATAAAGCCAAAATACGTCCAATCCTATTATCATTTGGTGGCATTCCAGACAGTGGCAAAACAAGAGCAGTTTCTCATCTTTTAAACAACTACGTTGACCAAAGTCCTTTTGAACCAATGACAAAGATAAATGAGAGATTAGAAGCAGAAGGAATCACTTATTATGAGCTAGTAGCAGCTGGATTCCACCCTTTGAGAAATCTAACTATCACTGAAGTTACAAAGGAGTCCAGTTGTGCTTTTGGTATATTGTCTGCTTTCAAAGAAGAACTTTTGACAAATGGCGTAGTACCACTCTTCAAGTTTTATCCTGGAGGACCTCTCCGTATTTTTGGAGATCCAGATTTAGATGATCATCTCTATCGTACCTTTAGTTATCTATCCCAGCATGACCACACCCCTAAAGGTTCTGAGGTTACCCCTAAGGAGCAGAAATATGCTACACGTTTAAAGAAGCTGCTTCCAGAAGGCATTGCACTTATCAACATATGAGATATTGCTATTAATAAAACCGTTCGTCATTTTTTGACATCATTACGTGGTCTTCTTTACAACAGCCATACTTGGCTCTTTCTGGACATTGAGCAAGATCTACAAAAACTCAACAAACCACCAGAAATCCCTGAAGAACCTGATCGAAATGCTGTTAATAGAGATTGGTCTGTTCTGATGAAGTGGCGTCCACGCCTTCATTATTTGCTTCGTTTGAGTAGAATGGGAGTAAGCATCAAAGATCCCAGGAAGAGTGTGTGTACTATATTTGCTAAGCACAAAGGAGTTTGCAACAAAGAGTTAGAGCAAAAGGTTGTAGAGCTTGAGGCTAAAGTACAACAAGCTGCCAAGCAAATTGGTGTGTCTGCTCTAATAGAATCAAAAGTTGTATCAATCAATTTCAATGATTCTAATGATTCTCATATTCATGATGATCGTTCACATCATCTTTATCAGAAGTTCCAACAAGTCATTTATGAAACACCATACAAAGATGTTCCTCTTTCTTGGGTGTTTCTTCGCAGTTTGTTTTACAGGTCACAAAAGAAATTTATATTGAAATCAGAGCTAAAAGAAAAGGCTTACAAATGTGGTATGGATGATAACTCACTTGCAAAGTTTTGTGAGTTCTACACTTCCTTTGGAAGTATATTTGATCTTAGTCTTGTTAATCCAGACTATCCCTATGTCATAGTGAAACCAATGGGTTTTCTAAAGTCTTTGGATAAATTTTTATGCCCTGATGATAGCACCTGTAAAGATTACCCAACATTAGTCAATGGCATTATTCCACAGAAAGCTTGCGAAGAAGCTTTTGGAGAGAGTTGGTCAGCATATATGGAAGCTTTAGTATCTGTCAATTTGGCCACAAAAGTGGCTGGTTTCCAAATAGAAGAACCCAATTTTGATAATGATATATATTACTATATCCCTTTAAGTCGTAACGAAAGTCATGTAACAGAAGCTGATCCTACAGCAGTTCATCTCATTACTAGTATCAATACACCTCATGTCTTCAAACAAGCCACATTTGCTAAGTACCTCCTAGAATCATTGCCAGAACCAAAGCTCATACCATGTAGTAACATTAACCAGACAATTATCAAAGAGTACTCTACCAGTACTACCATCACTCTTGTCTCTCACAGTCCTGCTACCAAAATAGCCATCGATCCAGCCAACCCTGAAGTATGTTCTCTTATTGTTAAAGCATATAATAAGATTGCTGATACATGTAAAATTGGAACTACAAAGTACAGATTTGTCATGATATGTGCCAAAAATGGAGTTCCTGATGCAAAAGATATCCCATCTTGTCAGTACCATGTACTACCAAATGACACACTCTGTGATAAGTGTGAAGGAGCTGGAAGAATCGATGAGCAATTACAAGCTTGGAATCAAGCATTGAAACAGGTTAGTGACTACATTTGCTAGAGTAAATTAATAAAGCTTAATTTCAGTGTCCAGTTTCTCCAAATTATGTACCAAGTAGTAAGTTTGTACCTTTATTTTGTTCTAGCACAATATCTATTCTTTTAAATAGAGGTAAAGCTGTCTGAGCTTGGACATATTGCTGAACAGATTGGTGCATCATGTGAACCAGCTATTGTTGCTAAAGTACTTGGGTTACAAGATTCGAGCCAATTTAAGGAAAAAGAAGAGGAAGTAATGCTTGAAATGTTACTTGCTTGGAGAAAAGAAAACCAGTCACACGTTGACCCCAGACAGGAGCTAGCAAGGAAACTACTAGAGTTAGATACAAAGTATAATGGAGTACCAGAACAGAAACCTGACTTTAAAACACTTGCACAAGAACTAGATATTCATGGTATGTTGTATGTAGTATGTATTAGTTATTAATAAATTTACATTTTGTCTTTCTTACCTGTAGCACAACCAACAAATTCAGTGAACTGAACCAGTAGTCACTGTAACTCAGAACTTCATTATCATTAGAATATTTAATAAATTGCTGAAACCATTTAATTCTATAAACAACCTGATTTGATAGTGCATATATAGTTCCACCCTGACCCATATGTCTAAGGATATATGTGTGAAGACCACCACCCTTTAGCGATTATATGAGGAGGATGTGTACATATGGGAGGTGTTATGTTATCATAAGAACATTGACTGGAGGGAGGGTTGTGTACCTGTTCTACTCTATTACACAGAGGTTATTTTAGTCTCTAAACTATCAGTAAGTAACAGTTTTATGAAGTGTTATTCTATCATAGGAACCACTGACTATAGGACTGTGCACATGTTTGTTCTTCTCTACATTATCAGTAAGTAACAGCTTGTATTGATAAGATTATATTAGTAAATCTCTGCTTTACATCCAAACAATCTCCTATCAAGTAGAAGAGACAGATTCAACACATTTTTTGTTAGTATCTGGTGTCAACCAGGTTGGAGAAAGTTTTGTTTTTTTATGTACCAAAGCAAAAGGTTGTAGAGTTGAGGGTAAGCTGCTAAACATATTTGAGTGCATGATCACTGAAATCTAATAGAACCAAAAATTGTATTAATGATCCTAATATTCCTTGTATTCATGACACCCATTCACAATATCAGAAGCCAGAAGTTCCAACAAATCATTTACAAACCCCATACAATGATGTTCCTCTCTCTTGGGTACTTGCTCGTATTTTGATTTATAGGTTACAGAAGAAATTCATTCAAGTACCTCTAGTTATGATCATTGGCAGAACCAAAGCTTATACTATGTAGTAAGAACAAATGATTATCAAAGAGTGTTGTAGTACTGGCAGTGGCAGAGGAACCTATGGGGCACCAGGGCCATGTACCCCTACCAAAAATTACAAGATGGTCATTGTGCCTCCCCCCCAAATTTTTATACTAAAGTATGCAATATGTAGAGAACAATGAAAAACACTCACTATAATTATAATATAATTGTGGCAATTGGGTATTTGCCACATTCATTGTATATAAACATGCAAGCAGTAATCAAATTTATTGTCACGTGGGTTATCACTTGGCCAGTTAAATAAAGTAAAGTCAGTGAACATTCAATAAAATAATTTCTTTCACATAATTATATTGTACAAAATTATACCAAAATTGATGTGTATTTAAAGGGATTGAAAGCAAAATATCCTCAGCTTCTGGGGGGCTGTGCCCCAGACCCCCTCCTTTGGTGTCCCCCCACAAATTCAATTATGTTCCCCCACCCCTGAGTACTAGTACTGTTCTTGTTTCTCAGTCCTGATAATTAAATGTTTGTCAATTAATCAATGATCTGTTAGAAACCTGTAATCTATCTTTGAATAAGATTAGTAAATTTCCTATTTGAGTTGTCTATTTTATTGATTTCTCCTTTATTTTCATGTAGCACCCAAGTATGCCTGATAGAAGAAAATATTGTGTTTTTATTTAATATATCATAAAGCTAGCCTATAGTGCTGACCAAATTGTATCATATGATCCAACTATTGCTACTAAAACACTCAGGTTCCAGGATTTGACTCCATTTCAAGAAATAGGAGAGGTTTATTAATGAAATGCTACTTATCTAGAGAAGAGGAAACCAGTCACACATCGAACCCAGACAAGAGCTAGCAAGGAAACTACTAGAGTTAGATTCAAAATATATTGGAGTACCAGAACAGAAACCTGACTATGAAACTCTTGGAAGAGAGCTAGATATTCACAGTATATTATAATTGTGTATTAATAAGTATGCACAACATTTCTTCTCATTAGTAGCAAAACTCAGTGAGCAAACAGTCTCAGTAATTCACATCCTTCTGTATTGTTAAAATTAAAAATTTTTTTAATATTGAATTTTGTATACAAGCTAAGGTGATTGTTCCTCCCCTTTCTGTTCTGAGGTCCACCCATTTGTTGTTACATGGCAGGATGTTTAGATAATTATAAGTGGTAATATTTCTATAGTATATAGACAGTGTATACCACCCATAAAATCAGTGTTGTTTGTACAATACAATAGTTACATACACGATTGCAGCAAGGTAAGTCTTATTGATATGATTTTACAATTATTAACAATTCATTCTCCATTTATATAGTCATGTCTGCTAACAACTATGATGAAAGTTTGTCTTCTCAAAATTTCTATGCAACTCCTATTCAAGTTCAAGAGTCTCCTTTTGGATACAACCTCGAATTTTCTCATCAAGAAAGATGTGTGATGGCTTCAAGTATGTTTCCGGTACCCGGTCTTGATGAAGTGAGTGGATTGCTTGGAATTAAGCCAGTACCTGGAATGAGGCAAGAATCAATACCAGCTTCTACTGATCCAAGTTTTTCATATGAAGGTAATCAGCTGTATGTAAGGCACTTATGCATTTGACCAAACCTATGCTAGATATATTAAAAGTTTAACATGTATTGTGAAAAAAGCTAGATTACAAGAATAGGATTTTTACTAGACAATAAATTTTAAAGTGATTTCTTTGTTTATACATTGATTGTTAGTATATGTGCAATATTGCTATAAATCTACCCTGTGTACATTGTGGACCTGTTAGAAAGGAACATAAAAGAGTACATATAGAGTGACATACCAACAACACTATCACACACAGACATATTATATTATTATATTATATCAATACATTTAAATAATATGCATATTCTTACTTCAATATCAGGTTATCCTATTGATTCCAAATACCTCAAACATATAATTCTCGACCAGTCAAATAAGGCAAAGATACGTCCAATCTTGTTGTCTTTTGGTGGCATTCCAGAAAGTGGCAAAACTAAAGCAGTTTCTCATCTTTTGAAACATTATGTTGATTCGAGCCCTTTTAAACCCATGACAAAGATAAATGAGAGGTTAGGAGCAGAAGGAATCACATATTATGAACTGGTAGCTGCTGGATTCCATCCGTTGAGAGAGCTTACCATCACTGAGGTTACAAAAGAGTCCAGCTGTGCTTTTGGTATACTGTCAGCTTTTAGAAAAGAACTTTTAACAAAAGGTCAAGTACCACTCTTCACCTTTACCTCTGAAGGACCATTGTTCAACTTTGAAGATCCTGATCTAGAAGGTCATCTTCAGTACATATTTAAGTACATTTGTCAATATGAGCACACTCCTAAAGGTACAGAGGTCACCAGCAAAGAACGGCGTTATGCTAAACGTCTAAACAAGTTGCTTCCAGAAGGCATTGCACTTATCAATATTTGGGACATTGCTATCAATAAAATGGTCCACAACTTCATAACTTCTTTACAAGGTCTTCTGTACAATAGTCATGCATGGCTCTTTCTGGATATGGATCGAGAATTACAAAACCTTGACAAACCTCCAGACATTGCTCAAGATAAAGATCAATCAGTTCTCATGAAAATACACCCTCGTCTTCAGTATTTGCTTCGTTCTAGTAGAATGTGTGAAAGTAAATACGGTACCAGAAAGGATGTCTGTACGATATTTGCTAAACATGACGGTACTTCCAATAATGAATAAAAGCAAAAAGTTACAAATCTTGAAGCTAAAGTGAAACAAACTGCTAAACACATTATTGGTGTATCTACTTTCATAGAACAAAAAATTGAGAGCATGAGTTCGAATAATTCTGCTATTTCTGATGAATCTTCTAACCGACTTTATCAGAAGTTTCAACAGGTCGTCTATGAAACACCATATGAAGATGTTCCTCTCTCTTGGGTCTTTCTTCGTAGTTTGTTCTATAGGCCACAAAAGATATTCATATTGAAGTCTGAGCTTAAAAAGAAAGCTATTGAATGTGGTATGGATGATGAGTCACTTAAAAAGTTTTGTGAGTTTTATACTTCCTTTGGAAGTATATTTGATCTTAGTCTCATTAATCCAGAATATTCCTATGTCATAGTAAAACCAATGGGTTTTTTGAGAACATTTGACATGTTATTATATCCTGAGGATAGTATTTGTCAAAAGTATCCTTCAATAATGAATGGTATCTTTCCAGAAAAAGCTTGCAAGGAAGTTTTTGGAGAAAGTTGTCCGGTCTTTATGGAAGCCTTAGTATCTGTCAATCTGGGCACAAGAGTGTCTAGTTCACACTTAGATATATCTGATCTTGATCCCACTGATATATACTACTTTATCCCTTTAAGTCGCAAAGGTAATCTTATAATGGAAGCTGATCCCACAGCAGTTCATCTTATCATTAATATAAATGGTCCTCACATCTTTCAGCAGACAACCTTTACCAACTCCCTCTTGAGATCATTGCAAAAGCCAAAGCTTGTACAATGTAATAATCCTAATCAAACCATCATCACAGAAACTGCTACTGATATTACTGTCACACTTGTTTCTCATAGCCCGGCTACTAAAATATCCATTAGCCAAGCCAATCCTGATGTTTGTTCTCTTGTCCTCAAAGCTTATGTCAAAATTGCAGAAAGATGTAAAATTGGAACTGTAAAATATAAATTTGTTATGATTTGTGCCAAAAGTGGAGTTCCTGATGTACGACATATCCCATCTTGTCAGTACCACATACTACCAGATGACGAGCTCTGTGATGAGTGTAAAAAAGCTGGGTGTGTTAATGATCAGTTAAAATCCTGGAACAAAGCATTGAGAGAGGTTGGTGACATTGTTTATAACTTAATTTTTATCCACTTTTACTTTAATTTTAGCATTTTAATTCACAACGGGTACCAGTCGAGGGTAAGTATTAAATTTCTAGTTTCTAGTTATAGAAAATGAACACGTATCTCTTTCTTTAATAGAATTAAAACCTTCAGAGCTCAGTTACATTGCTGAGCAGATTGCATCATGTGATCCAACCGTTATTGCCAAAACACTTGGGCTAGCCATAGATATGCCTCAATTTGAAGGTTTTAAAGGGGGAAAACTTATTAATGAAATGTTGTTAGCTTGGGATAAAGATTTTACAAAGCATTCACAAGCAGAGCCCAAACGAGAGTTAGCAAGAAAACTACTCAAGCGTGGTAATGAGTTACCTCAACAGAAGATTGATTTTGAGAAACTGGCAAGAGAACTGGATATTTATGGTATTCAATTAACATAAAATTATTATCCCTTGAACCAATTTCTTTTTTCTGTATAGAACCATTGTTATAAAGAAGCTGAGTAGTGGTACACAATATTGAACATCATTAGGAACTATAATTATTGTATAATTTAATAATCTAATATTAATAATCCTTGGCATAATCATTATTATAGTGTGATTTGTTACATAATAGTTTATAAATATATAATAACTTATATTAATAAATAATTAATTATTTAGCTTTCTATATTGATTAAATCAATGTTGAAGCTACAGAACTCTCCCAGCTAGAACCAACTATACCCACAATGACATCATCACTTCCTACAACATAACTTGACCACACTGTGATAATGATAATATTATTATAATTAATGTTTAATACAAATTTCTGACTTTTATAAACAATTGATTACAAAATTACATTATTAAGAGCGTTAATAGTAATGAAATTAAATTAAAGTAACTGCCTCCAACATGTTATGATAACTAACTAAATTAAGACATAAACAGACTTGACCAATTAGATATAAGGTATGCTAAGTTTGTATATGAGGTTTTAATGCAATGCTATATGAATGGGATAGAATAAACCAGTCACAAACCCTTGCAAAAGAAATAGATATTCATAGTAGGTTGTGTTTAATCTTTAAAGACTTATCTTATGTGTCTCTTATCTATAGCATGACCTACAATACAATGAAACAGAACATTTCATAGAACTTCCATATGATACTTTTGTTATTTACTACATTGTGTTTATAAAATTAATAATTAGTACTATTTCAGTATTAAATTTGTTTTGTAAATGTTACGAAATATCAATTTGGTAGTATCTCCTTTTCCCTTCAGTCAATCAGAGATAGATTGACAGTCATCATTGGGAGTTGTTGTATATATGTTCACATATTAGGTAATATGATGTCTACTAAACAAAGTTAATCAACATTAATTGTAATGTACTGAGAGAATCAAAGGACTTGATTGAAGGAGATTAGTATGATATGTCAACAGGTAAAATATACTCTTTCATTATTTACATCACATGTGTGTAACAAAACCACAATATGAATAACGCTATATCATGATAAGCAATGTTTATAATATCAATATGGAATTTCTATCTTTTGAAACACCAAATTATAAAGAGAGACTTAGTACGTTTGCAAAGTTGAATAAGGTATCATTTATAATTACTGTATATACTATGAGGTAATTACAACAGTGTTAGTCTCATACTAGACAGATTGTCTTGTGTAAATGCGTACCTTCTGGGAATGAGGATACAGCAATCAGCATCATCTAACTCAACTAATAAAGGTTAATTCTGAAAGTTTATATATACTAGATAATATAAATGATTTAGTGGGGTGAGCCTGAGGCCCTGAGCAAACGAAATATTTAAATGAGTATGTTAAAGCTGTTGTGTTGTATATTTAACATAATTAGTGAATTCATGAACTAAAAGTAATTTAACAAATCAATGTGGTGAATGAAGATATGTGGACGATTAGAATCCATGTTGTTCCCTACAAAAACTCTGGGATCTTCATCTATTTGTCATGTGACCTTTAGTATATGATTGGATGGAGTCACGTCACATTGATAACACTAGGATGCAAATACGCCAGACTTTCTTTAGCTCGGAGGGAGTGGTAGGCTGGGGATAAGACTAATCCCCCTGGGGATGGACAGATTTAACTATAATATCAATAAATGCTCAGGCTCGCCCCACGATAAAACCAAATTTTCTGTATACTTTCCAACTTTGGCTACTAACAGCCATTATTTCAGTAGTGAAGTCATCAGTACACAAGGTATGTAGAATGAAATTAACTCCCATGTCTTAAGAGCTCTCATACAGGATTAATCATGTCTTCCGATGATGTTTCTATGACTCCTGGTAGCATACATAAACCACCTATTAAAGTAGAGAGTAAGGATTTAAGCTCCAGTAAAATTGTGTCTGGCCTTGCAATTGAAAAAGTTGGAGGTTTATTTGGTGTCTTATACCCTTTCAGTCAATGAAAGAGTGTTCAATACCAACAGTTTCTCCCACTCCATACGAAGGTACCTCTAATAGTTTACTTATTTTAATAATAGGTAATATATTGTTTTGTTTACAGGTTATCCTATTGATCCCAAATATTTCAAAGAGTTGATATTCAATCAATCAAATACAACCAAAATACGTCCAGTCCTGCTGTGTTTCAAAGGCCATCCAGACAGTGATAAAACAAGAGCAGTCTCTCATCTTTTGGACAACTACATTGATTCAAGTCCCTTTCAACCCATGACAAAGAAAAGTGAGAGGTTACAAGCAGTAGGAATCGCCTATTTTGAGATCGTTGCTGCTGGATTCTATCCTTTGGAAAAACTCACCATCACCGAAGTTACTAAAGAGTCCAGTTGTGCATTTGGTATTCTATCAGCTTTTAGAAAAGAGCTTTTGCAAAATCATAAAGTACCTCTCTTTAACTATGATTCAAAAGGGCCATTTTCCAGTTTTGAAGACCACGAATTAGAAGGTGATATTCAGTACATATTCAGCTATATTTGTCAATATGAACACACTCCTAAATGTACAACGGTCACCCCTAAAGAACAAGAGTATGCTGCACAGCTGAAGGAGTTGCTTCCAGAAGGTATTGCCCTTATTAACATTTGGGATATTGCCATCAACAAAACTGTACATTACTTCTTAACTTCACTATGTGGTCTTCTTTATAACAGTTATATGTGGCTTTTCATGAATATGGATCAAGATTTGGAAAACCTCGACAAACCTCCAGAAATCCTTAATGAAACTACTAGAGTTGCAGTTACTACAAACCATAGTGATTATGGAGAACACTCATTTCTCATGAAATGGCATCCTCATCTTCATTACTTGCTTAGGTCAAGTAGAATGAGCAAAAGTATACACAGTCGCAGAGAAGGTGTGTGTACTATATTTGCCAAGCACAGTGGTACTTAAAATAAAAATCTAAAGTTAAAAGTCTCAGAACTTGAAATCAAAGTAAAGCAAACTGCTAAACATATTGGTCTGTCTTCTCTTATAGAAATAAAAATTGAAATCATTGATTTTGAGTGTAGTGATCTTGATGATAACTCTCTTCATCTTTATCAAAAATTCCAACAGGTTATCTGCAAAACACATTATAAAGATGTTCCTCTCTCCTGGATCTTTCTTCGCAGTCTATTTTACAGATCACAAAAAAAATTTATAGCTAAATCAGAACTTTGAAAGAAGGCTGAAGAATGTGGTATGAATGATGAGTCACTTACAAAGTTATGTGAGTTTTATACTTCCTTTGGAAGTATATTTGATCTTAGTCTTGTTAATGCAGACTATTCTTATGTTATAGTAAACCAATGGGTTTTTTGAGAACACTGGACGTGTTATTATAACCTGAGGATAGCATTTGTCAAAAGTATCCATCAATAGTGAATGGCATTGTATCAGAAATAGCTTGCAAGGAAGTTTTTGGAGAAAGCTGGCTGGTCTTTATGGAAGCCTTAGTATCTGTCAATTTGGGCACAAGAGTGTCTAGTTCACATTTAGATATATCTGATCTTGATCCTAATGATATATACTACTGCTGGTAACCATCTCAGAGGTCATAATGCATTGCAGACACTGGCCCACAACATAACCTATCCAAGATTGTTTTGGTTCCTTTTATATGTACTTACGATTTTGTCTTCAGGCTATTGTGGGGCGCGATGTGTATCACTATGAACTCATTAACAATTACTATGAATATAATTATCAGCGTCGGTGAACAAAAGCCTGTAAACTAGAACAACACTACTAAGTATTTATATATATATATATATTTTATTTTTAAGAGCAAATAAATAAATTAATTAATAAATAAATAAAAAATAAATGAAAGGCACTAAAGTGCCGAACCTCGCTGTAGTTTCTAAGTTATTTATAAATTCTATGCCAGCTTAGGCCCAGCTATGATGTTGTTATTGCAAGAAAATTTATTAACATTCCAGAAGGTGTGGTTATAAAATGGCAAGCTTTGTCATTCTGTATATGCTCATTAATTGTTGCTTGATTTCTAGCTTTGCCATGTTTGTGAAGCAGTAACTGAATAAGTGATAGTATCATTCAATTCCCAAGCAAGATTAAGTGCTACTTTCGTGATGAAAAGTTTCTCTGAGTCTTTACATGACCCTTTAAAATCTATCAATATTTCATATACAAATTTTATTGTAACTTGAAGATGAAACCTTCTTTGGAAACGTCCCGTGGTACAAATATAAATCGATATATTATCTATTAGTAGCAGTCTTTTCAGTGCTTGGAGACGTTTCCTGAATGCGTTACTTCGCTCCAAGTCCACAAAACATTTCTCAGAACTTTTCTAACGATTACTTCGACCAACGGCCTTCTGTCTTGCTGATCCGTATTCCTCTGAGATTGTTTACAACATACTAAAAAATCTCTACGTTAAGTTTTTTACTTTTCGAGAAACGGCACTTGACCTCTGCAGCCTGAAAATTCTTTTGCGAGTTTTAAGCTTCTGTTTTCCTTGACGATGTTCTTGACACTACTGTTGTAAAGTCCACATGCTTTTCTATTCGTTGCTAAACGTTGGTAGCTGCTAATGCTTCGGTTGCCAAGTTATAGCAGTTCAAAAAAAACAGGCAGTGCAGACACACACACACACACACACACACACACACAAACAGACTACAGTACCCTCGCTATGCGCCCACGCACAGCGAGGTTAATAATAATAGAAGTCAAGTTTATATCTTAAAGTTCCAAGAGAGGAAGGCCTGCACCGTCCTCCATACCTATACCATTCCTCCATTCATTCTAGAACCTTTTACACACAAGTCTGTTGTACAAATCAATAAGAAAGATAGTCTAGCTCATGTCCAATCCATTACCTCACTATATGATTTATTCCACTTAAAGGGCAATCTCTTGCCTATTCTTTTCAGAATGACATTTGCTTCACAGCCTTTAGCAGCATTCACAGAAGTATAAATGGGTGGAAGATGCACTATGTATGTACTTCTACTGCATGCCTCTGAATTTTTTTCTATTCTTGTTTACAGCATCCATTGTCCTATTGAATACTTGGATACGCAGGGTTTTACTCGCGTAGTGATTGGCTAGATTTAATGACAAATGCGGCTTTGGTCTCTAGTCTCTCAAGAATGATAGTAAACTAGCATTTGTAGCATAATTTCTGTATACCTAACTTCTAACTTAATTAGTCTTTGATCTTTTTTATTCATTTTCACACTATTGTAGATGTTTTTCTACAAATCTTTTAATTGTTTCAAAATATGGCCTGCTTTCTTCCTTTCTTCAAGTTTATTGCATCACTAAACATAGAGTAAACATTTTAGCTGTTAACACAACACTGATCATTTGTTTTGCTTACTTTGTGGTTCCAGGTTCCGGTAAAGCAATTATCACATTCCTAAGCGTGACCAAACTATATAAATATATAAACTAAGGTGAGATAATGATGCACCGTTCAGATTAGTTGTCTCGCGCGAAGGCTCCCCGTAATCAGAGACTCAATCTTCAACATCACAACCAAAACGATGTCTAGTCAACGACTTGTAGCTAAAACTCGAAATGAAGCTATGGATCACTCTTCTACTGTAGCAGAGGGTCAAAAGTTAACTTCAACCAAAGTTGTATATGATCATCAACATGTTGGAGAACTATTTGGTGTCAAAACCCTTCAGTCAACAGAGGATGTGGCAGCTACAGATCTCCCTACTCAATATGAAGGTGACACAACATACACATGAAATAAGTCATGTCTGGGATTGTTATTATATATATATATGGTCTGCTAAAACCCAAATAAATTCATGCAGTTGGCTACTTGCCTTGCAGGAAGGTAATACATATATAGCTAATATTTTGGGGGTGGGATCAGTATCATAATACACAATGAAGTATGGACTTCCTGCCAGACAGATAGCCACTGCCATAAATTTAATATGGTTAACTTTATGAAATTAAGATTGACTTTAACTAAGTATAGTTATCCTGTAGGACATTAGTATGTAGACAATATGTTCTGAATCAGTGATATATATAAACTCTATAGCTTTCATGGTGGATTACTATATAATTATGGATGCACAATTAATACGATGTAGTATAGTTTAACCAATCATTATAGTTGGTATGCTGTACTATTGTACTGCAGGCAGTAGGAAGCCGGACATAGCTCTGAAGTGTGCTGTAAATTTTGAAGTTAATTAATTTTCATAAGGGTTGTGGCCTTAATTTATGAAATGAAACAATGTCTAGTAGCAATCAGAAAATGAAAGTAGATACGATATTATCGTAATGACCAATCATGACACGTAGGTAAACTATAAAATATGTGTGCATTCCATAGTAATCCATCCATATTAGCTATAAATTAGTTCCAATAGTTGCTTCCATTAAGAGTGCATAATTACAACTTTTTTTGGTATTTCTGTTCTACTGATTCAGAAAATGCTGCCAAGTTGTGGCTTTAAAATGGCTGCCAACTACACTTGTATATGTTACTGATTAAATGAAGAAAATTTTACTAGGCAATTGTAATATCTTGTGTCCTTGTAACTTATCAAATGGTACTGTAAAGTTAGTTTTGTCATTTTTCTAATAGTGATTTTTATTACTTTATCAATAAGAAGGATAAACTTAATTATGACAACACATCTTTAAGTAGCAGTGGTAATTGGACTCAATTAGGCTGGAATTTGAGTAGTAGTAGCCACTTAGTAAATACTATTTTGTTTTTCAGGTTTTCCTATTGATCCCAACTACCTCAAAGGACTAATACTCAATCAGTCCAATAAAACAAAGATACGTCCAGTGTTGTTGTCTCTTGGTGGCATTCCAAAAAGTGGTAAAAGTAAAGCAGTTTCTCATCTTTTGAAACGCTATGTTGATGCAAATTTTTTTAATCCTATGACAAAAAAGAATGAGAGATCTGAAGGAATCACTTATTATGAACTCATTGCCACTAGTTATCATTCCAAAAGAAATCTCACAATCACTGAAGTTACTAAAGAGTCCAGTTGTGCATTTGGTATATTATCAGCTTTAAGAAACAAACTTCTAGCAAATGATAAAGTGCCACTCCTAGACATTCCTGAAAGATCTCGATACTTTGCTGACCTAGAATTAGATAATCTTCTTTGCCATATGTTCCAATATCTGTATGAATATGAGCATACTCCCAGAGGAAATGAAGTCACTGACGATGAACAAGAATATGCTCGACATTTAAACAAGTTCCTTCCAGAAGGCATTGGGTTAATCCACATTTGGGATATAGCCTCTAATAAAATGGTCCTTCATTTTTTAAATTCACTACATGGTCTTGTCTATAACAGTCACATGTGGCTCTTTCTAGATATTGAACGAGATCTAAAAAATCTTGAAAAACCACTAAAATTTTTTGATGAAACAAGAATTGGTGCTTCTAGCAGTGATAGTGGTAGAGCAGATCAATCAGTTTTCGTGAAATGGCGTCCTCGTCTTCATTACTTATTTCGTACAAGTAGAATGAGTGAAAGTAAACATGGCCCTAGGATAGGTACGTGTACCATATATGCTAAGCACGAGGGTGCTTATAATGAAGATTTAAAGCAAAGTGTCAAGAAACTAGAGGGCAAAGTAAAACAAACTGCTAAACAATATGGTATATTTTCTCTCATAGAGCCAAAAATTGAGACCATTAACTTCAACGTCTCTGACTTTTCTGATGATTCTTCTCTTCATCTTTATCAGAAATTTCAGCAATTAATATACCAGACACCATATGAAAACGTTCCTCTTTCTTGGATATTTCTTCGCAGTTTGTTTTACCATTCAAGGAAAAAATTCATAGCTAAATCAGAGCTGAGAAAGAAAGCTGAAGAATGTGGTATGGATGATATCTCATTTACAAAGTTTTGTGAATTCTACACTTCCTTTGGCAGTATATTTGATCTTAGTCTCATTAATCCAGACTATCCCTATGTCATAGTGAAACCAATGGGCTTTCTAAAATCTTTGGATAAATTTTTGTGCCCTGATGATAGCACCTGTCAACATTATCCAACATTAATGAACGGTATTATTCCAGAGAAAGCATGCAAAGATGCTTTTGGAGAGAATTATTGGTCGGCATATATGGAAGCTTTAATATCTGTCAATTTGGCCACTAAAATACTTAGCTCACAATTAGATGTACCTAATTCTGATCTCGACGATACCTATTACTTTATCCCTTTAAGTCGCAAAGGAATTTTCGTAATGGAACCTGATCCTTCAGCAGTTCATCTTATTACTGGTATCAATACTCCAGATATTTTCACACAGGCCATACTTACTAAGTACCTCTTACGATTGTTGCCAGAACCGAAACTTGTACCATGTAGTAACATTAACAAAACAATTATCAAAGAGTGTTTTACTGGTACTATCATCACACTTGTCTCTTACAGTCCTGCTACTAAAATATCTGTCGATCAAGCCAGCCCTGAAATTTGTTCTCTCATTATAAAGGCTTATAATGAGATTGCAAAAATGTGTAAAACTGAAACCCCAAAGTATAAATTTGTAATGATGTGTGCCAAAAGTATAATACCTACTGTAAGAGATATCCCATCTTGTCAGTATCATGTACTACCAAATGATACACTTTGTGATGAGTGTGTGATAGCTGAAAGAGCTAATGGAAAATTAGTATCCTGGAATGTAGCTTTGAGAACGGTTAGTAACTGTTTTTGATGTAGTCATTATAAGTGATTGTATTTTTTCAGTACCCAATACCAAGAAAATGTGTACCAAATGAAGGTTAGGTAATTATTTTTTGTTATAGAGATATTCACTTTTTTGTAGAACTGAAAGGTTCAGAACCAACACAAATTGCCGAAAAAATTACTTCATATTCTTTGGAGGTCATTCCATATCTTGCTGAAGCACTTCAACTAGACCCATCTCAATGCTCTAGTGTCAGTGCAATGATATCTTCATGGAATAAGAAGCTTGTCAAAAGTAGTCTCACTAATAATATAGAACCAAGACGTATTTTGGCAAGGAAACTTGTGGAGGTGTGTGCTAAGTTGTGTAGTTCATTGGATTATGGCCGTAAAATTGAAGCAGAATTTACTTTTGAAACACTTGCTAAGGAGTTAGATGTTCATGGTATGTGTACCTAATAAACTATTATAATAATTATATTGCTATATTTATACAGCCCCATCAATCAAACAATTGCAAGCTATGGCTCCACATCTAACTGAACAAGGTATTAATAAACCTTTTTGCGATTTTGCTTCTCTCACTTAAAATTATTGTTCCAACCATTAATATTTGCAAATAACACAAACAATTTCTTTTTATTTATTGATTTCACACTAACACTTTAACATGTATTTTGTTATTCTAATGGCATCTTGTTTAGTATATGTTATCTATAGAATGGCTTCATTTAAGAAGCCTTTGTGACTAATACATACAGTAAATGTCTACTATGTTATAGCCACTGCTACTATGTGCATTATTAGGTTTTCCATTCAATAATTATAAGATTATCACTATTAAAATATAGTTTGTTGTTTAACTTTGTTATACATGATAACTTAGTATGTATATATGCCTACACATTAAGAAGTCTGACAATATATACATTAAAACGTTTGGCTAATTAATTGTTGGAACACTAATACTGAGACAATTTTATGCCACAATGATGATTCAATATTGTGGTATGTTTTTTTAGCATTCACTAAATTATCTCACATGATATTGCTTTTTAAACAATCACATTGTTTAAATAACCATCAAGTAGTTAACTTAATTTTACTGGGGTGATGATTCAAGAATATGATGGTTGTTTTGCATTTGTCTTATAGATAATGAAATTACAAGAGATGTCTATGAGAAATACTCTGAAGAGGATGGTGTTATTCCATTCAAAGCTGTTAAATGGATACTTATCGGACCTCCTCAAGTTGGTAAAACTACAACTAAAATGCGTCTTCTTAACGAGATTCATAACATTGAAAGTGAAAACATTAATAAAAAACCTGACAGCACAGGAATTGAAAAACCAGTAGAGGTTATGAGCGCTACAATGATTCCTGGAAATGAATCTAAGCATATTTTGTACTGGAAAGCATTGAGCGAAGCACAGTTAGATAAAGCTTCACTCTGCTACATCAATTCACAATCAACATTTACTAAAGGGCATTCACCTATTCAAACTCGCAAGCAATCTCACCTATCTGAATGCATAGATACTATGCTTAAAGAGCCAGCTGAAGATGATGAGAATGATTTTGTGCAAAACAATGGAGACAATATTAAAGAGGTTTTATCAATGCAATCTCGGAAACGTTCTCGTAACTCAGATTCCTTCGATAGATTATTAAAAAAGCCTACATACTTCGATGAAAATGATTTAGCTCAGGACTACAAAGGTAGTGTTCAAGAGCACTTCTCAAGTTTTCAGTCTCGAAAACGTTCTCACTCATTTGTTTCCATGACAGTCTTTAAGAAGCCAGCACATTCTTTTGAAAATGACAAGAACGATTTTCCCCAAAATTACGAAGAATCCCATTTTGATGGTGTTACTATGGATACTGCATGTCTGTCAGATACGTCATCTGATATGGAAGT
The DNA here is from genome assembly GCA_963693285.1 of Xestospongia muta. NCBI lineage: Eukaryota > Metazoa > Porifera > Demospongiae > Haplosclerida > Petrosiidae > Xestospongia > Xestospongia muta. The sequence continues at coordinate 6,410,285 of OY848918.1, forward strand.
TGATGATTATTCTAATGTTTTACTGGTTTCTGCGCAATTGTCAAAGAAAGAAGAAAAGGGTGCAGTAATGAACTTTATAAAAAAACATTGCGATGATAAAAACTTTTTAGAACTTTTAGAAGAGGTGAAGGACTCAATATTTGGTAGTACATTTATTTATATTACAGATACTGGTGGTCAACCTGAGTTTCTTCGCTTACTTCCAGTAATTCTTTCTAAGCCAGCATTTTATTTTGTTTTCTTCAGTTTGGCCCAGTGTCTTGATCAAGCTTATGCTGTACAGTTCACCAAAGATGGTGAGACTCAAAAGCTTTACCAATCAACCCAAACTATCAAAGAGGTTTTAAGTCAACTATTATCCTCTCTTCATATTCACACAGATGATGAAAAATATTCTAAAGTCAAATCAAGAGCGTTATTATTTGGTACTAATGCTGATCATCCTTATAAGGATATAAATGAAATAAATGACGAATTAAAAGAAATTCTTCCGTCAGATTCAACTTATGTCAGCAGTGTTGAGTCAAAGTTTAAAAATGTTTTTATTCCTGTAAATAACATGAGTGGCACAGAAGATGAAATCATTAGTATTAGGCAATATTTTGAAGAGCTTGTCAATGATATTGAGCCTGTTAATATACCTGTTCGTTGGCTTATATTTCATCTTCTACTTCGCAAAAGGTTTAAAGATGCTAAAGTCTGTTCTTTGGAGGATTGTGAACGACTTGCTAATAAATGTTCTATTGCTAAACATCATGTAAAAGGAATTATTACCTATATTCATCAACATTTAGGAACTATTCTCTATTACAGTAAAGTTGACCAAAATGTCATTATATGTGTTCCTGATGTCCTTCTTAAGATTATATCTTGACTCATTTTTGTCTCTGTTACTGAAAGTGCAGAGGACAAAAGTACTCATGGTGAAATTCACGAAGATTTTATCAATTCTCTCATGAGAGACAAAGAAACATATGGAATGTTAGATTCACAATATGTCATCAAAGTCATGAAGCATTTTCAATTGATGACACAACTCACAGACAAAGATGAGATTTCTAGTGATTGCAATATTAAGGATAGTGCACCACTCTTTTTTCCAGGCGTCCTTCGTCCTGACTACAATAATAATATGGCTCCTAGTGATCATGATATTCGTACGACATTACTCATCTCATTTGGAAATGATGAAATGCCACCTCATTTATTTCAGAACTTGATTGTTGCTCTCAGAGCTCAGGGTATGGAATTGGAATCACGATTAATGTGGACCCTCTCACATGATCATTCTCACTATAGTGATCATATTTACTTTAACGTTTCGTATTGTAATCAAGAATGGCTTGTTGAGCTCCAGTTAAGGAAACGTGAAACAATGCTGATAGAAGTTCGTTGTGAACCCACAAAAAATACTTCCAATCAAAGTATACACCATATTGTGTACAAAAACATGAAAAAAGTGTTACATTTGGTTTGTGACATATTTCCTCACACTCGTTATCTCAAACCAATGTATGGAGCCTACTGCCAGTTAGATGATGGTCTACATTTCTCTGAATATGATGAAGAAAAATCTAGTTTTTCGTGCAAAAACTGTGACTGGGATTATAGTCAAGCAATGCATTGGTTTCAACCTTCTGAAGAGGTTTGAATGTCATTCAATTTAATTGATGTTTGATCTGTCATATAGATGGATGAAATTCAGACCAAAGATGGTGAGGTTCAATTTGAATCCGCAACCAATGATGCTATAGTTCAGTTTGACTACTTTGTTCCTTTGATAGGTATATATATACTATCTATGTTTGTGTTTGTAACAATTAAAACAACATCATTTTATTACCTTACAGATAATCTACCTAATGCCTACATAGCTGGACAGAGACTTTTTGTTATTCAAGGAGACCTTTTTCAGTCATTTAATTGGGACGAGTGTGGTCTGAGACTGTCTTGTCCTAAAGGAGCTTTATCATCATCAAATGAGAAATGTGAGGTTGCTATAGTAGCACTAGCTGGTGGTCAGTTTAAACTTCCAGAAAGAACTAAACTAGTTAGTTCTGTATACGCCATCTCGGTTAGCAGGACACTCCTTAAACCATTGACCTTGGAGTTACAACACTGTGTAGCTTTAGAAACAAAAGCTCAAGCTGACCGTCTCAAATTTGTAAGAGCTTCTGTCTCATACAGAAAATTTTCAATAATGGAAGGAAAAGTTTTATCCTGGTAGTTGGTATGGTTCAATTACTCGTTATCACTTTTGCAAATGTGCAATAGTGCAAGAGGAAAACCAGTCTATTGGACAACATATAGGTATCATCATATTATATATATATATTTAATGCACATAATTCATCATAATGTAGATACTGATCATCAATACGTAACTGCTGATCGTATTGCTTATTTTTGCAAAGTATATTATGAAAATGTTGCTTCTTTGGAATGGTCAGTGAAGTTAAGTATTGTGAGACGTCTCAAGGCTCTTGAAGAGGTACATTTAAGCACATATATATATATATATATATATATATATATATATATAATGTCATTACTTTTCTTAATTTAGTATATGAGACAAAAACATCCTGAAGCTGTTGCTTATTGCTTTGATACAGTTTTGCCATCAGGAAACTCTTTTAATTTTGTTCTGGACAATAATAAGCCTCCTCAAGGATGGTCTATTTATCAATTAACTACAAATTCTGAGGTCAGTATATATTATTACAATATTAATTGTTTTATTATTTGCATTCATATTCTTTGTAGTTTGAGTATAAGTTCATTGATAAATTTGTAAGTGATGAACTGCCTGAACCACCATCTTGTTCAATGATAATAAAAGCAAAATCAGATGCTGACACAGAAGAGGTTTTTCATTATCCAGTTCCATTGGATGGTGTTGACAAACCACAGCAGATATTTATTTATTTATCACTGAAAAGTAATAGTGTTTCAACTGCAGGTACACCCGGATGTATTATCTCATACTCAAATCTACATAATTATATTAATTGTTTTGTAGGTTCTCCAGCTCTTCTAGAAACAGAAAATGTAACTTTTGATGTGGAGAAAGCTAGTAAAATAACAAAAGAAATTTTAAAGAAACACTTTGCTTCATTGGGTAATCTGTTACACAGAGATCCATTAGAAAAGGTGATACAAAGAATGTATGCAGAAAACCTGGTGTCAGAGTCTGTCAATAATTCACCAGATTACAAAAACATGATGAGTGAATATAATGTTTTATTGGATATTTGCAGTGATGTTTCTGAGTTTACAGAATACTGTACAAACTTTATAAGGATTCTTTCCGATCAAGGTGGTCCTTTGCTAAAAATTAGTAACCGAATAGCTGCTGACTGGACTAAGGAAATTGCAAAACAACTTCATGTAAATTTAAATTTCACTGCTGAATAATGATCATAATTATTATAGGTTGTAGTTTTGTTTGAAACATTATTTTTAGTGCTATTATATAATTGTTGTACAAATACTATATTTTAGCAGTTTTGTATTTATTATTGTATTTATTAATTTTGTAATTTGTAATTATTAATAATTTGTATTAATTAATATTGTAATTCAATAATTTTTACTGCTGTTGTTTTGCTTTATCTATTATCAACTGAACATGCATATAACACAGTATGTCAATGGTATTGCAAGAGAGGCTTCTCTTCCAGTAATATGTATACCTGGATTGTTCTATACTGAGATTGGTGTGCCTCTTGTAGCTAGGTCTGTCCATTTTAATTTCTGTTTATTACTGTATCTGTACTTCACTTAATTTCTCATTTCTTTCTCTATTTCTATGATGCTATAAACACTTCACCCTTGTTTAACCCATCTCCTCCTTTCTTAGTCACCAAATCATTACTTCACCAAGAGAAGGGAAAACCCCTATCATTATTGTCATCATAACAGAGAGTGGTTATTAAAGTAGGCATTAATGCTAAGTCATTAGTGGAACCTCTTCGTGAGTTAGTCCCTGAGGTTTTTCATGAAATTGAAAAGGAAGAACTGACTAAATCAGTGACAATGCTACAGAACTCTCATAGCTAGAATTAACCACACCCTCAATGACATCATCACTTCCTACAACACAAGTGTTCACCACGCTGTGATAATGATAATATTACTAGTTAATGTTTAATACAAATTTCTGTCTTTTATAAATATTTTGATGATGAATTAGGTTATAAAGAGTACTAAATTATTATACTAATACCGCCAAATAGTAATGTGATTAAATTAGAGTAACTGCCTCCACCATGTTGTGATAACTAATTGAATTAAGACATAAAAAGACTTGACCAATTAGACATAAGGTATGCTAAAATTGTCCCTGACTGTTTACTGTTGATCCTCATAGATAAATCATGTCCTCTGATGATGTTTCTATGACTCCTGGTGGCTTACATAAACCACCTATTAAAGTAGAGAGTAAGGATTTAAGCTCCAGTAAAATGGTGCTTGGCTTTGGAATTGAAAAAGTTGGTGGTTCATTTGGTGTCTTACCACTTCAGTCAATGAAGGAGTATTCAATGCCAATAGTTTCTCCCACTCCATACGAAGGTACCTTTAATAGTTTACTTATTTCAATTATAGGTAATATATTGTTTTGTTTACAGGTTATCCTATTGATCCCAAGTATCTCAAAGAGTTGATATTCAATCAATCAAATACAACCAAAATACGTCCAGTCTTGCTGTGTTTTGAAGGCCATCCAGACAGTGGTAAAACAAGGGCAGTCTCTCATCTTTTGGACAACTACATTGATTCAAGTCCCTTTCAACCCATGACAAAGAAAAGTGAGAGGTTACAAGCAGTAGGAATCACCTATTTTGAGATCGTTGCTGCTGGATTCTATCCTTTGAAAAAACTCACCATCACTGAAGTTACTAAAGAGTCCAGTTGTGCATTTGGTATTCTATCAGCTTTTAGAAAAGAGCTTTTGCAAAATCATAAAGTACCTCTCTTCAATTATGATTCAAAAGGGCCAATTTCTAGTTTCGAAGATCACGAACTAGAAGGTCATCTTCAATACATATTCAGCTATATTTGTCAATATGAACACACTCCTAAAGGTACAACGGTCACCCCTAAAGAACAAGAGTATGCTGCACAGCTAAAGGAGTTACTTCCAGAAGGTATTGCCCTTATTAACATTTGGGATATTGCCATCAACAAAACTGTACATTACTTCTTAACTTCACTATGTGGTCTTCTTTATAACAGTTATATGTGGCTTTTCATGAATATGGATCAAGATTTGGAAAACCTCGACAAACCTCCAGAAATCCTTAACGAAACTACCAGAGTTGCAGTTACTACAAACCGTAGTGATAATGGAGAACACTCATTTCTCATGAAATGGCGTCCTCGTCTTCATTACTTGCTTCGTTCAAGTAGAATGAGTAAAAGTATACATGGTCCCAGAGAAGGTGTGTGTACTATATTTGCCAAGCACAGTGGTACTTACAATGAAAATCTAAAGTTGAAAGTCTCAGAGCTTGAAATCAAAGTAAAGCAAACTGCTAAACATATTGGTGTGTCTTCTCTTATAGAGCCAAAAATTGAAATTATTGATTTTGAGTGTAGTGATCTTGATGATAACTCTCTTCGTCTTTATCAAAACTTCCAACAGGTTATCTGCAAAACACATTATAAAGATGTTCCTCTCTCCTGGATCTTTCTTCGCAGTCTATTTTACAGATCACAAAAAAAATTTATAGCTAAATCAGAACTTCGAAAAAAGGCTGAAGAATGTGGTATGGATGATGAGTCACTTACAAAGTTTTGTGAGTTTTATACTTCTTTTGGAAGTATATTTGATCTTAGTCTTGTGAATCCAGACTATTCTTATGTTATAGTAAACCCAATGGGTTTTTTGAGAACTCTGGACATGTTATTATACCCTGAGGATAGCATTTGTCAAAAGTATCCATCAATAGTGAATGGCATTGTCCCAGAAAAAGCTTGCAAGGAAGTTTTTGGAGAAAGCTGGCTGGTCTTTATGGAAGCCTTAGTATCTGTCAATTTGGGCACAAGAGTGTCTAGTTCACACATAGATATATCTGATCTTGATCCCACTGATATATACTACTTTATCCCTTTAAGTCGCAAAGGTAATCTTATAATGGAAGCTGATCCCACAGCAGTTCATCTTATCATTAATATCGATGCTCCTCATGTCTTTCAGCAGACAACCTTCACCAACTCCCTCTTGAGATCATTGCAAAAGCCAAAGCTTGTACAATGTGATAATCCTAATCAAACCATCATTACAGAGACTAATACCGGTATTACTGTCACACTTGTTTCTCATAGCCCGGCTACTAAAATATCCATCAGCCAAGCCAATCCTGATGTTTGCTCTTTCATTCTCAAAGCTTATGGCAAAATTGCAGATAAATGTAAAATTGGGACTACAAAATATAAATTTGTTATGATTTGTGCCAAAAGTGGAGTTCCTGACGTACGATATATCCCATCTTGTCAGTATCACATTCTACCAGATGACGAGCTCTGTGATGAGTGTAAAAAAGCTGGGCGTGTTAATGATCAGTTAAAAGCCTGGAACAAAGCATTGAGAGAGGTTGGTGACATTGCATATAACTTAATGTTTATCCACTTTTATTTTAATTTTAGTATTTTAATACACAATGGGTACCAGTCCAGGGTAAGTATTAAATTTCTAGTTATAGACAATGAACATGTATTTCTTTCTTTAATAGAATTAAAACCCTCAGAGCTCAGTTACATTGCTGAACAGATTGCATCATGTGATCCAACTGTTATTGCCAAAACACTTGGGCTAGCCAAAGATATGTCTCGATTTGAAGGTTTTAAAGGAGAAAAACTTATTATTGAAATGTTGTTAGCTTGGGATAAAGATTTTACAAAGCATTCACAAGCAGAGCCCAAACGAGAGTTAGCAAGAAAACTACTCGAGCTCGGTAATGAGTTACCTCAACAGAAGATTGATTTTGAGAACCTGGCAAGAGAACTGGATATTTATGGTATTCAATTAATATATAAATTATTATCCCTTGAACCAATTTCTTTTTTCTCTGTAGCACCATTGTTATAAAGAAACTGAGTAGTGGTACACAATATTGAACATCATTAGGAACTATAATTATTGTATAATATAATAATATAATATTAATAACCCTTGGCATAATGATTATTATAGTGTGATTTGTTACATAATAGTTTATGAAAATATTGTATGCTAAATAATATTGATGATTTTATTAATGAGGAATACACTTTCATAGAAATATAGTTCTTTTATAAACAAGAAATAATTATTTTTATTATAATAAATAAGATCACCACAGTTTGTACCAGTGTCTTAACACATTCAGTTGTAGTTCATAAACTTATTATTCATGGTCAAGATATTGAAGATCACAAAGCATCCATAAATATTAGAGATATATAGAGTGTGTCTTTTTGAACCATTATGAAAGTGATAGCATATCATACAATCTAATATAAATACACAATTAACTATGTGTGACTTAAAAGAATTTTAACTTAATGTTTATAAGATTGTTTCTTTTGTTGTGGTGCCTATAAAATTAAACAATGATAAAAATGAATGTAATTAGTAGTGTTGTTCTAGTTAGCTTAAAACATAGCTTTAGTTTTAATTATTAAATTTTAAGTCTTTATATGAATAATCATATGCTTAGCAATCGTTAATGAGATTCATAAGCGCACACTGTCGCGCCCCACAAGAGCATAAACACAAAATAGTAAGTACATATAAAAGGAAGCCAAAACAGTCTTGGTTGCCAGTGTGTTGTGGGCCAGCGTCTGCAATGCATCATGACTTCTGAGATGGTTACCAGCATACTCTTCGGAGTACCCGAAAGGCGGACTAGGATACGGCTGGTAGTCTCCCTTTAAACGAGATGAGGCTTGGTGTATTGTAGTCCCGGTTTAGTAATGACGATGATTTCCTCCCGAAGCTCGAAACCCAGTACGGCTGGTTTGAAGTTAGGATTACCTCGCCTTCGGACGAGGGTTACCAAGCCAGGTGGTGGTCCTAGCTAGCGATAGCAGGGAATCCTGGAGCCTCCTAAATGGAAGCCTGCGTGGAATTGAGTCACGAAAGATCGTTTGGGCAACACACAGGGTTTTTTTTCGAAATTATAATTCTATTTAATTATAAACAAATTTAATTATCTATTTATAAATCTATTTTAAGAGTATTAAAGAATAGTCAGTAAGGATGTTCAGGAGGTGAGTAAGTTGGATCATATGAGTAACACAACTACACCTTTTTTAAGAAAGTAAAATGTTGAGCTGGCAGGTCTAGGAGCAATAAATTATTTACAAAGTATCATATGCAGAATATGTGTCAACAATTCTAAAATATTTTCTTTGCAATAACTTGAGTAATAAATATAATTTTTAAACTATTAAACTGCCTTCTTCTTGTTGCTGTTGCTGTTTGATTCCTAGTTCTATTAAAAGAGTATCCTCTAACTTGAGATAATCATCCTATTCCTACCAAAGCAATAGAAATGGACTCATACTTATATTTTCAGACCCAAACTCACTAATTTAGCTTTCTCTTCCCAACCACTATCTTTGCTCTGTTGAGGTGTCTCCTATAATTACCACATAATAATTATATTTCATTGACTAATATAACCTCTGTAGCAGATATTGCTTTAGCTTCATCCAGTAGTTTCTTCTCTTCACTACGCATACAATTTCTTTCAGCAACAAATTCTAATCGCTTGACTTCTCTCTCAAAGAATGACTCCATAATGGACAACTAGAGGGAGAGAGAATAATCTCTAATTTAAACACTATATCTCTACCTCATTGCTGGAGGGATGACATAGACTCCATGGCACTTCTAATGTATGTAATGTACCACCACTGTCACCCACTGCTAACATTGATTGACGACCTCCAACAATTAAGAGCTAACAAATAGAATTAGTACAGCTTACTAGAGAGACACCATGGGATAATAGAAGTGATTGAAGAGAGGAAATATTTTGGGACAACAATGGTACATGAGATCTAGAGAATGTTTGAATATATGTAATAATAAATGTATTTATTCATTACCTATCCATGAGATCCCAGACGTCAATATTCCCATTTTGTTTGCAGATAAAAAATACCACTATAATAATGATGTTATAATTACATCTAATGACTCTAATTATAAGGATCTGGTCGAGTAAGTGACCATGTCCCTCCTGTCAACGTCACGGTAGAGCTTCCAGATTTGAGAAGAGCATTTTAACCATTTTGTGGTCGTTTATGATAATCTCGTTATTTGTGTCGGTGGGACACAAATTGGAATGGCTAGACTTTCTTTATTTTGTTTCCTATGTCAAATTTGCTGTAACATTGATCAAATATGTACCAAAGGTACATGTAATATTAATAACTAGTAATAAACTGTCATTATTTGTGTAGACATACATGAACTTTCGGCGTAAAAGTACTGTTGGATGGAGCATAGGCAATGTACTATTGGATTTTACTGGTGGAACATTGAGTATCTTACAAATGTTTCTTATCTCTTATAACTATGGTAACTATTTGTCTATCTTATTGGTCTATCTATCCATTAATATCTTCTGTGTATCTATCCTCATCCTTTTATTCATCCATTCAGATGACTGGAAGTCTATTTTGGAGATCCTACTAAATTTGGTCTAGGCACCTTTTCCATATGTTTGATCTTCTTTTTATGACACAACATTATATTCTCTATCACCATCCGCCACCTTCAAAAGAAGGGTACAGTAAAATTGATTTCAAATGGAATTCCACAAACCCAGAGACTAGACCGTTACTAGGAGATGATTCAGATGATTTTACTCCATCTTTCTTTACAAAAGTCAAAGCTCAAATTGCATTGCTTCTAGTTAAGTTAAAGTTGAGATCATCAGTACCTGATGTTGGACCATATTCTCCTTAACTTAGTATCATAATAACTTATATTAATAAATAATTAATTATTTAGCTTTCTATATTGATTAAGTCAATGTCGAAGCTACAGAACTCTCCTAGCTAGAACCAACCATACCCACAACGACATCATCATTTCCTACAACATAACAGTGTTGACAACACCGTGATAATGATAATATTACTAATTAATCTTTAATACAAATTTCTGACCTTTATAATCATATTGATGACAAAATTACATTAATAAAAAGCATTAGAAATGTGATTAAATAAAAGTAACTACTCCAACAATTGTTATGATAACTAACTGAATTAAGACATAAAGAGACATGACCAATTGGACATAAAGTATGCTCAGTTTGTCTCTGAGATTTTAATACAATGCTGCTAGAATGGGATAGAGTATATCAGTCACAAATAGAAATCAGGCAAACTTTGTCAAGGAAACTGTTAGAATTAGAAGAATCATATAATGGTCTACTTGAACAGAAGCCAGACTTTGAAACCCTTGCAAAAGAAATAGATATTTATGGTATGTTGTGTATAATTTTTAAAGGCTTATCTTATGTGTCTCTTATCTATAGCATGACCTGCAAATGCAATGAAACAGAACACTTCACACTTTAGAACTTCCATATGATACTTTTGTTATATAGTACATTATGTTTATAAATTAATAGTTGGTTGTATTGAATTTGTTTTGTAAGTATTATGAAATATCAATTTGGTAGTATCTCCTTTTCCCTTCAGTCAATCAGAGATTGATTGACATTGTCTTTCATATCTAGTTGGGAGTAGTTCTATATATGCTCATATATTAGGTGATGTGATGTCTACTAAATAAAGTTAATCAACATTAGTTTTAATGTACTGAGAGAATCAAAGGACTCAATTGAAGGAGATTAGTATGATATGTCAACAGGTAAAATATGCTCTTTTATTATTTAAATCTCATGTGCATGACAAAACTGCAATATGAATAGCACTCATAATAATCAATGTTTATAATATAGAACTTCTATCTTTTAAAATAACAAATTATAATGACAGACTTAATTTTGCAAAGTTGAATAATGGATCATTTAAAATATTGTATGTACTGGGAGGTAATTGCAACAGTGTTAGTCTCATACTAGACAGACTGCTTTGTGTACCATCTGGGTATGAGGCTGTAGCATTCGGCATTATCTAACTCAACTAATAATGGTTAACTCCGAAGTTTATATATGCTAGATAATGTAGACAATTTAGTGAGGTGAGCCTGAGGCCCTGAGTAAACGAAATATTTAAATGGGTGTGTTAAAGTTGGTGTGTTGGTTATTTAACATAATTAGTGAATTCATGAACTAAAAGTAATTTTAACAAATCAATGTGATGAATGAAGATATGTGGATGATTAGAGTCCATGTTGTTGCCAACAGAGATCTTCAGCTATGTGTCATGTGACCATTAGTATATGATTGGTTGGAATCGTGTCAGATTTCCTTTCGCACCAAACTTCCTTTCGCTCGGGGGGGGCGTGGTAGTCTTGGGACGAGACTAATTCCCCTGGGGACGGACAGATTTAACTATAATATCAACAAATGCTCAGGCTCGCCCCACGATAAAACTAAATTTTCTATACACTTCCAACTTTGGCTACTAACAGCCATTATTTCAGTAGTGAAGTCATCAATATACAAGGTATGTAGAATGAAATTAACTCCCATGTCTTAAGAGCTCTCATAGCAGATTAATCATGTCTTCTGATGATGTTTCTATGACTCCTGGTAGCATATATAAACCACCTATTAAAGTAGAGAGTAAGGATTTAAGCTCCAGTAAAATTGTGTCAGGCCTTGCAATTGAAAAAGTTGGAGGTTCATTTGGTGTCTTACCATTTCAGTCAATGAAGGAGTGTTCAATGCCAACAGTTTCTCCCACTCTATTTGAAGGTACTTCATATTACTTTAAATATTTCAATGATATGTAATATATTGTGTTGATTACAGGTTATCCTATTGTTTCTTAATATCTCAAAGAGTTAATATTCAACCAATCAAATACAACCAAAATACGTCCAGTCCTGCTGTGTTTTGAAGGCCATCCAGACAGTGGTAAAACAAGAGCAGTCTCTCATCTTTTGGACAACTACATTGATTCAAGTCCCTTTCAACCCATAAAAAAGAAAAGTGAGAGGTCAGAAGCAGAAGGAATCACCTATTTTGAGATTGTTGCTGCTGGATTCTATCCTTTAAAAAAACTCACCATCACTGAAGTTACTAAAGAGTCCAGTTGTGCATTTGGTATTCTATCAGCTTTTAGAAAAGAACTTTTGCAAAACCATAAAGTACCTCTCTTCAACTATGATTCAAAAGGGCCACTTTCTAGTTTTGAAGATCACGAACTAGAAGGTCATCTTCAGTACATATTCAGCTATATTTGTCAATATGAACACACTCCTAAAGGTACAAAGGTCACCTCTGAAGAACAAGAGTATGCTGCACAGCTGAAGGAGTTGCTTCCAGAAGGTATTGCCCTTATTAACATTTGGGATATTGCCATCAACAAAACTGTACATTACTTCTTGACTTCACTGTGTGGTCTACTTTATAACAGTCATATGTGGCTCTTCATGGATATGGATCAAGATCTAGAAAATCTCGACAAACCACCAGAAATTCTCAAAGAAACTACCAGAATTGCAGTTACTACAAACCATAGGGGTAATGAAGAGCAATCAGTTCTCATGAAATGGCATCATGTGATAATCCTAATCAAACTATCATCACAGAGACTGCTACTGGTGTTACTGTCACACTTGTTTCTCATAGCCCAGTTACTAAAATATCCATCAGTCAAGCCAATCCTGATGTTTGCTCTCTCATCCTTAACACCTATGTCAAAATTGCAGATAAATGTAAAATTGGAACTGTAAAATATAAATTTGTTATGATTTGTGCCAAAAGTGGAGTTCCTGACGTACGAGATATCCCATCTTGTCAGTACCACATTCTACCAAATGACACACTTTGCGATGAGTGTGTGAACACTGGGAGAGTCAATGATCAGCTGAAAGTTTGGAATGAAGCAATGAGAAAGGTTAGGGAGTTTATATATAGTTATCTTGGTTAATAATATTGTTTTGTGCTTCTCTTTTCAGTATCCAATTCCTTCAAAATGTCAACCAGACAGAGGTAAGTGCTTGCTAAGATATTAGATTTGAATTTAAAATCCATTATATAGGTTTAAAAGCTTCAGAGCTTGCTTACATTGCTGAGAAGATTGCATTATGTGATCCAAGTATTGTTGGCAAAATATTTGGTTTCAAGGAATTAAGTCAATATCAAGAAATAAAAGGAGCAAAATGTTTTAATGCAATGCTGCTAGAATGGGATAGAATAAACCAGTCAGAGATACAAATCAGGCAAAATTTGTCAAGGAGACTGTTAGAATTAGATGAATCATATAATGGCCCACTTGAACAGAAGCCAGACTTTGAAATGCTTGCAAAAGAAATAGATATTCATGGTATGTTGTGTATAATGTTTAAAGGCTTATCTTATGTGTCTCTTATCTATAGCACGACCTACAAATGCAATGAAACAGAACACTTTATAATTTAGAACTTCCATATAATACGTTTGTTATTTAGTCCATTATGTTTATAAATTAATAATTAGTAGTTAATAGTATTTCATTATTGAATTTATTTTGCAATTATTACAAAATCCCAATTTGCTAGTATTCTTTTCCCTTCAGAGATTAATTGACATTGTTATCGCATCTGGTTGGAAAGAGTTTCTGTGTAAACTCACATGCTAAATGATATTGTGTCTGCCAAATTAGGTCATTTAAAATAGCATTTTGTCATTTCAACTGTTGTCTTCATTACCAGAATCTCATCAATATGATGTAAGCCCAATATTGAGTTACCACAAACCATAATTGGTATGTATAAAGCTAACTAGAAACCAAAAAGTACTCTTTGTAGTTTATGTCCAACAACTGAAACTTATGAGGGAAAGGTAGACACTATTTCAACTTAAATAACTGGGTTAGTTCAGTTGAAATATCATCTGCTTATAGCTTTAATTGAAGCCATGATTCAATTACTATAGCAAAGTGGATGTAAAAGAAATGTGGTTATAGATGCAACTTGTTGGCTTTATCCATATTCTGTTACACTAGTTTTGGTCTTGTAGCAACTTAGAATCGGACTTACATCATATTGATGAAACTGCAGCAACGAAGACCTCAGTTAAAATGACAAAATGGTTCTTTCAGTGAGCTAATCACCAATAATTATGTATCGAGAGAGAATTGGAGGGCTCGATTGAAGGAGATTTGATATGATATGTCAACAGATAAAATGTGTTCTTTCAATCTACACATGTGCAAAAAACATGCACAACACGAATATTTGATCACAATATTCAATGTTTATAATTTAACAGAAAGAGCTTTGTTTATGAAGTTTGAATAAATCTTAGTCTGTATATCAATGATCATTGTTTAATCAGGAGCCCAATTATCTCAAAATGTAATACTAGTCTACCAGCTGTTGTGTTAATCAACACTGTCTTTCTCTTATCACCTTGTCATTGGTTTGTAGTATTGTCTATCATAACAATGATAGTCTGATTAAATGCTATTATAAACAATAAATGAATCTAATTATGTGTGCAGTATATACCAACCCTAACAGCTAAATTATTTTTATAGCAGGATCCTCCCCTCCTTCCATAAGTCAACTTTATAGTAGAAACAAAGGCCTTACCACTCACAATCTACTTCTAATTACATAACACTGCAATCAAGTTCATTTTATGAGAGGTATGTGAACTTTTTCCATCATTTTTATCCCATTTGTTATTCTCTCCACAGAATGATGGATCATGATGTCCATGATGTTTCTATTGGAGCAGCCATATATGAGTCACCTATTGATGAAGAAAGCAGGGAGCCAGCTTCTTCAGCTCAATTGATATCTGGTCTTCAACAAATTGGAGGATTATTTGATATCAAACCTTTTCAGGGAATTAAAGAATCCACTGAAGCTACTACTCCATATGAAGGTAAAAGCCTGCCCTTCTTTGACACATAAAAATTATACCTTAGATATGTGTCATAGCTACGTTTATTTTCCTCATCAGGTTATTCTATTGATTCCAATTACATCAAAAAGGTAATATGCAATCAATCCAATAAAGCCAAAATACGTCCAGTTTTACTGTCATTTGGCGGCATTCCAGAAAGTGGTAAAACAAGAGCAGTATCGTATCTTTTAGACAATTATGTTGATTCAAGTCCCTTTGTACCCATCACAAAGAAAAATGAGATGAAATTAGGAGCAGATGGAATCACTTATTATGAACTGGTAGCTGCTGGATTTCATCCATTGAGAGAACTCACTATCACTGAAGTCACTAAAGAGTCCAGTTGTGCTTTCGGTATTCTGTCAGCATTTAAGGTAGAGCTTTTGGTAAATGGCCTGGTACCACTCTTCAACTTTAATACTAAAGAATCTACCCACATTTTTGGTGATCCTGAGTTAGATGATCATCTTAGCCATATATTTAATTACCTGAGTCAACGTGAGCATACTCCTACTGGTTCTGAGGTGACATATAATGAGCAACAATATGCTAGACGTTTAAAGAAGCT
This sequence comes from Xestospongia muta, assembly GCA_963693285.1. Lineage (NCBI taxonomy): Eukaryota > Metazoa > Porifera > Demospongiae > Haplosclerida > Petrosiidae > Xestospongia > Xestospongia muta. Next base: position 6,425,888 of record OY848918.1, read on the forward strand.
GCTTCCAGAAGGAATTGCACTAATCAACATATGGGATATTGCCATTAACAGAATAGTACTTCACTTTATGACTTCATTACGTGGTCTTCTTTATAACAACCATACTTGGCTGTTCCTGGACATTGAGCGAGATCTACAAAATCTTGAAAAACCACCGGAAATTCCTGAAGGAAATCATGAAGCTTCTTTCAGTAGAGATGGGTCAGTTCTTATGAAATGGCGTCCTCGTATTCATTATTTGTTACGTTTTAGTAGAATGAGTGAAAGTAAGTATGGTCCCAGGAAAGGTGTGTGTACTATATTTGCTAAGTACACAAGCACTTGTAAAAACTTAGAGCAAAAAGTTGTAGAGCTTGAAGATAAAGTAAAGCAAACTGCTAAACACATTGGTGTGTCTTCTCTTATAGAGCCTCAAATTGTTACAGTCAATTTTAATAGCTCTGATATTCATGATGATCAATCTCTTCATCTTTATCAGAAGTTTCAACAGGTTATCTACCAGACACCATATGAAGATGTACCTCTCTCATGGGTATTTCTGCGAAGTTTGTTCTTCAGGTTACAAAAGAAATTCATATCGAAATCTGAGCTAAGAGAGAAAGCTAAAAAATGTGGTATGGATGAGGACTCCTTTACCAAATTTTGCCAGTTTTATACATCCTTTGGTAGTATATTTGATCTTAGTCTTGTTAACTCAGGTTATCCCTATGTCATAGTGAAACCAATGGGATTTCTAAATTCTTTGGATAAGTTTTTATGTCCTGATGATAGCACCTGTCAGCAGTACCCAGAGTTAGTGAATGGTATCATCCCTGAGAAAGCGTTCAAAGAGGTCTTCAAAGAGGACAGGTTAGCATTCATGGAAGCCTTATTATCTATCAATCTAGCCACCAAAGTGCCTAGTTCGCAGTTAGATATATCTGATCTTGATCCCAATGATACATACTACTTTGTCCCTTTAAGCCGCAAAGGTGATCCTGTAATGAAAGCTGATCCTACAGCAGTTCATCTCATTACCAGTATCAATACACCACATGTCTTCAAACAAGCCACATTTGCTAAGCACCTCTTACAATCATTGCAAGAACCAAAACTCGTACCATGTGGTAACATTAACCAGACGATTATCAAAGAGTGTTCTACTGATACTACCATTTCTCTGGTCTCTCATAGTCCTGCTACTAAAATAGCTATCAATCAAGCCAGTCCTGAAGTCTGTTCTCTCATTGTTAAAGCTTATAACGAGATTGCGGAAACATGTAAAATTGGAACTACAAAATATAAATTTGTCACAATATGTGCCAAAAGTGGAGTTCCTGATGTACAAGATATTCCATCTTGTCAGTATCATGTACTACCAAATGACACACTCTGTGATGAGTGCGAGAAAGACTTAAGAATTAATGATCAGTTAAAAGCCTGGAATGAAGCTTTGAGAAAGGTCAGCAATTCTCTTATTTGCGATTAAGTTGTAAAGTTTATTGATTCCTCCTTACTTTTATGTAGCATCCTGTTCCTTTAAAAAGTATACCTGATAAAAGTAAATATTGTTTTTTATTTAATTAGTCATGAAAATATCATTATTCTATACAATAGAAGTAAAGATAACAGAGCTAGCCTACATTGCTGAAAAGATTGCTTCATGTGATCCAACTGTTGTTGCTAAAACACTTGGGTTCCAGGATTTGACTCCATTTCAAGAAACAGAAAGGGAGAGGCTTATTAATGAAATGTTACTTGTCTGGAGCAGAGGAGACCAGTCACACATTGAACCCAGACAGGAGCTAGCAAGGAAACTACTAGAGTTAGATACAAAGTATAATGGAGTACAAGAACAGAAGCCTGACTTTAAAGCTCTTGCACAAGAACTAGATATTCACAGTATGTTTTCTGTACTATCCCATAATATGTTTATATTCATTCTTTCTTATCTGTAGTGCGACCTACAAATCCAGTGAACTAGTAGTATTTATATTATAGAATTGATTCTATAAAAATCAATTTTTTGTTAGATCTACACTAATTAAAGAATTCTGTAAACAACCTGATTAGATAGTGCATAAATAGTTCCTCCCATACACATCCAAAGATATGTGTGAAGACCACCCTTAGTTGTTACAAGAGGAGGATGTTTAGATATAGGAGGTGTTATGTTATCATAAGAAAACTGGATAGTGAGTGGGCTGTGTATCTGTTCAACTCAATTACTCAGAAGCTATTTTAGTCTCTGAACTATCAGTAACTGACAGTAAGTAACAGTTGTTATTGATAGAAGTATATAGTAAACCTCCATTTTATAGCCTGAACAATGTCCTATCAAGTATCTCATCATGAAGAGACTGATGCAGCACGTTCTTTGCTAGTGTCTGGTGTCAATCAAATTGGACAAAGTTTTGATGTTTTTGTGCCAAACCAAGGAATAAGATGGTCACCAGTAGCAAGAACTGATTCAATCGTTTCATTTTCAGGTATATAATTTTAATGTATACAAATATAAACTGTTCATATGTGTGTGTATTTGTTTGCTTTATTATTTGCTAACCTTTTGCCTATTCTTATTATTGGGTTCTTTTGCCCAAAGTATAAAGAGCTATAAATTAATTATTTGATGCTAAATAGTTGGAACCAATACACTTTAAGTTATATTATGTTGCAGCATTGTTGTTAATGTCTTTGTGTTTATGTTCAATAGGGGTTAACGTTAATCCTGAATATATCAAGAGTGTTATACTCAATCAAGAAAACAAGACAAAGATACGCCCTATCTTACTTGCGTTTAATGGCCTTCCAAAGTCTGGGAAATCAAAGTCAGTTTCACATCTTTTAAAGAATTACATTGATTCAAATCGTGTTACACCTATGACCTATAAACATGATGAACAAAGAGAAGAGAGTATATCGTATTATGAGCTAGTAGCTGCTGGTTTTCACCCTCTGAGAGAACTCACTATCACTGAGGTCACAAAAGAGTCCAGCTGTGCTTTTGGCATAGTGTCTGCTTTTAGAAAAGAGCTATTAGAAAAAGGCGAAGCACCTTTATTTAATGGCAACCCAGAAGGTCTTGTACACGTTTTTGATGATTCTGATTTAGACGGTCATCTTCAGTATACATTTAGACATCTTCACAAAAACAATCCTAAAGGATCTGATTTGAGTAAAGAAGAACAAGAGTTTGCTCAAGGAATGATAAAGTTGCTCCCAGAAGGAATAGCGTTAATCAATATATGGGATGTCTCAATTGATGCGAGAGTTTTACATTGCCTGAGTGGTTTCTTTGGTCATCTTCATAACTGCCACTTGTGGTTGTTTCTGGATATTAATCGAGATCTTGAAAATCTTGACTGCATTCCTGAAGTTGATTCTGATCATATCAAAAAGAATGACTCGGTTCTCATGACAACTCGTCCACGACTTCATTATCTTCTTCGATCAAGTAGAATGAGTCTAAGTAATAAGTATAACAGAGAAGATGTTTGTTCAATATTTGGAAGACACAGTACCTCTCTTGGTGGCAATTTATTAAAGCGCAAGGTCACAGAGCTTGAAAACAAAATAAAACCAGCTGCTAAACATGTTGGTGTGTCTTCTCTCATAGAGCAAAAAATTGAGACCGTTGTTTTAGACGATTCTGAAATATCTAATGACATTTCACATCGTCTATACCAGAAGTTCCAACAGCTTATCTATCAGACACCATATGAAGATGTTCCTCTTTCATGGGTGTTTCTTCGTAGTTTGTTCTACAGATCACCAAAAATATTCATAGCCAAGTCAGAACTGAAGAAGAAAGCTAAAGAATGTGGTATGGATGACAACTCATTTGGCAAGTTTTGTGAGTTTTATACTTCATTTGGCAGTATATTTGATCTTAGTCTCGTTGATCCAGAATATCTGTATGTAATTGTGAAGCCAATGGGATTTCTTAGAAGTTTAGATAAGATCTTATGCCCCGATAAAACCATTCGTCACAAATACTCAGCCATTAATTGTGGTATTGTTTCTGAAAATGCTTGCAAGGATGTTTTTAAAGAGATTTGGTTAAGATTCATGGAAGCTTTAGAAGCGATTTGTTTAGCAGCAAAGATGACGAGCGCATGCATAGACATATCTGATCTCAACCGAAGTGATGTATATTATTATGTCCCATTAACTTGTACAGATTTAATTGTAACATCAGTAGACCCAACAGCTTTGTATTTGATGACTAGCCTTGATATGCCACACATCTTTCAGCCTCCTATCTTTGCTAAACATTTGTTAGAATTGTTTCCAAATGCTAAACTTATACCATGTGCTGCACCAAATAAAACGTTGATTAAAGATTATTCTACTAGTACAACCATCACTATTATCTCTCATAGTCCAACAACAAGGATTCAAGTCGATCAAGTCAATCCAGATGTATTTTCTCGCCTCATTCAAGCTTGCCACAAAATTGCAAACACTTGTAATGTTGGGCTTACAAAGTATAAATTCATTATTATGTGCGCCAAGAACCGCAACGTTACTAATGCAAAATGTATTCCTTCTTCTCGATATCATGTTCTACCTAATGATGCTCTTTGTGATGTCTGTGCAAAAAATGATAGGATTAATGAGACATTAAAGGCATGGAATAAAGCTATAACTGAGGTCAGTAAAAAATTTAAACTTTACATTGACTCAAGTGTATCCTTTTAGTTTCCTGTTCCTGAGAAATTTATGCCTAATGAGGATAAGCTCCATGAAGGTCCATAACCCACAAGGATCTTTTACTTTTTCTTACAGAAATAACTATATCAGAATTTTCTATTATTGCTAAGGAACTTGGCACCATTTCATCAGATTGTACGTTCACCCCAAAGTTTGCTAGAATACTGGGAATTAAGGATGCTGCTCAGTTTATAGGCTTTACCGGAGAAAAGACTGTCATGCAAATTCTGTTAGCTTGGGATAAATCAGCTCATTCTAATGAAAGTCAATCAAAACTTAAACACAGACAAGAGTTAGCAAGGAAGCTGCTAGAGTTTTGGTACTGAACTCTGTTCTTCAGATGAAACAGTATCGGAAAAAAGCCTTCAGAATCTAGCTAGAGAACTCAATGCCTATGGTATGTACCAGTATAGTAACTAATAAACTGATCTTTATCATTTATATAGCTACGCTGGAATCAGAAACAGAAGATGAATCAGAGTCAGATTATGACAAGTCACAGAGTTTGCAGCCATAGCAATAACATCATTGAACATCTTTATGCACTTCTTACTATCTTGTAGTGTAGTTCAAACATTAGAACTTTAATAATAATATTCTTATATTGAAATAGAGAATTTGATTTGGGTGGTTAAATTGTGTTTGGTTTTCTATAATGAAATTAAAAGCTTAGCAATTTTTAAAATTGTAAACACCATTTATATATAGTGTCAAAACATTATTAGTATAATTCAAGTGGTCATGGACTGTATTACTTGTCTGGAGTAGAGGAGACCAGTCACACATTGAACCCAGACAAGAGCTAGCAAGGAAACTGCTAGAGTTAGATACAAAGTATAATGGAGTACAAGAACAGAAACCTGACTTTAAAGCTCTTGCACAAGAACTAGATATTCACAGTATGTTTTCTGTACTATTCTATAATACGTTTATATTCATTCTTCGTTATCTGTAGTGCGACCTACAAATCCAGTGAACTAGTAGTATTTATACTTTAGAATTGATTCTATAAAAATCAATTTTTTGTTAGATCTACACTAATTAACGAATTCTGTAAACAACCTGATTAGATAGTGCATATATAGTTCCTCCCATACACATCTATAGATATATGTGAAGACCATCCTTAGTTGTTACAAGAGGAGGATGTGTAGATATAGGAGGTGTTATGTTATCATAACAAAACTGGATAGAGGGCCATGTACCTTTTCCACCCAATTACTCAGAAGCTATTTTAGTCTCTGAACTATCAGTAACTGACAGTAAGTAACAGTTGTTATTGATAGAAGTATATAGTAAACCTCCAGTATATAGTAAACAGAAGCCTGACTTTAGAGCTCTTGCACAAGAACTAGATATTCACAGTATGTTTTCTGTACTATCCTATAATATGTTTATATTCATTTTTTTAATCTGTAGTGCAACCTACAAATCCAGTGAACTAGTAGTATTTATACTATAGAATTGAAGTGAACTAGTAGTATTTATACTATAGAATTGATTCTATAAAAATCAATTTTTTGTTAGATCTACACTAATTTATGAATTCTGTAAACAACCTGATTAGATAGTGCATAAATAGTTCCTCCCATACACATCCAAAGACATGTGTGAAGACCACCCTTAGTTGTTACAAGAGGAGGATGTGTAGATATAGGAGGTGTTATGTTATCATAAGAAAACTGGATAGAGGGCCATGTACCTTTTCCACCCAATTACTCAGAAAGCTATTTTAGTCTCTGAACTATCAGTTACTGACAGTAAGTAACAGTTGTTATTGATAGAAGTATATAGTAAACTTCCACTACAGAGCCTGAACAATGTCCTATCAAGTATCTCATCTTGAAGAGACTGATGCAGCACGTTCTTTGCTAGTGTCTGGTGTCAATCAAATTGGACAAAGTTTTGATGTTTTTGCAAACCAAGGAATAAGATGGTCACCAGTGGCAAGAACTGATTCAACTGTTTCATTTTCAGGTATATAATTTTAATGTATACAAATATAAACTGTTTATATGTGTGTGTATTTGTTTGCTTTATTATTTACTAACCTTTTGCCTATTCTTATTATTGGGTTCTTTTGCCTAAAGTATTAAGAGGTATAAATTAATTATCTGATGCTAAATAGTTGGAACCAATACACTTAAAGTTATATTATGTTGCTAATGTGTCTGTGTTTTTGTCCATTAGGGGTTAATGTTAATCCTGAATATATCAAGAGTGTTATACTCAATCAAGAAAACAAGACAAAGATACGCCCTATCTTACTTGCGTTTAATGGCCTTCCAAAGTCTGGCAAATCAGAGTCAGTTTCACATTTTCTAAAGAATTACGTTGATTCAAATCGTGTTACACCATTGACCAATAAACATGATGAACAAAGAGAAGAGAGTATATCATATTATGAGCTAGTAGCTGCTGGTTTTCACCCTTTGAGAGAACTCACTATCACTGAGGTCACAAAAGAGTCCAGCTGTGCTTTTGGCATACTATCTGCTTTTAGAAAAGAGCTCTTAGTAAAAGGTGAAGCACCTCTATTTAATGGCAACCCAGAAGGTCTTGTACAAGTTTTTGATGATTCTGATTTAGACGGTCATCTTCAGTATACATTTAGACATCTTCATAAAAGCAATCCTAAAGGATCTGACTTGAGTGAAGAAGAACAAAAGTTTGCTCAAGTAATGATAAAGGTGCTCCCAGAAGGAATAGCGTTAATCAATATATGGGATGTCTCAATTGATGCGAGAGTTTTACATTGCCTGAGTGGTTTCTTTGGTCATCTTTATAACTGCCACTCGTGGTTGTTTCTGGATATTGAGCAAGATCTTGAAAATCTTGACTGCATTCCTGAAGTCAATTCTGATGATATCAAAAAGAACGACTCGGTTCTCATGACAACTCGTCCACGACTTCATTATCTTCTTCGATCAAGTAGAATGAGTCTAAGTAATAAATATAACAGAGAAGATGTTTGTTCAATATTTGCAAGACATAGTACCTCTCTTGGTGGCAATTTATTAAAGCGCAAGGTCACAGAGCTTGAAAACAAAATAAAACCAGCTGCTAAACATGTTGGTGTGTCTTCTCTCATAGAGCAAAAAATTGAGACCGTTGTTTTAGATGATTCTGGAATATCTAATGACATTTCACATCGTCTATACCAGAAGTTCCAACAGCTTATCTATCAGACACCATATGAAGATGTTCCTCTTTCATGGGTGTTCCTTCGTAGTTTGTTCTACAGATCACCAAAAATATTCATAGCCAAGTCAGAGCTGAGCGAGAAAGCTAAAGAATGTGGTATGGATGACAACTCATTCAGCAAATTTTGTGAGTTTTATACTTCCTTTGGGAGTATATTTGATCTTAGTCTCATTGATCGAAAATATCTGTATGTAATTGTGAAGCCGATGGGATTTCTAAGACGTTTAGACAAGATCTTACATCCTGATAAAACCATTCGTCACAAATACTCAGCCATTAATTGTGGTATTGTTTCTGAGAATGCTTGCAAGGATGTTTTTAAAGAGATTTGGTCAAGATTCATGGAAGCTTTAGAAGCGATTTGTTTAGCAGCAAAGATGACGAGCGCATGCATAGACATATCTGATCTCAGCCGAAGTGATGTATATTATTATGTCCCATTAACTTGTACAGATTTAATTGTAACATCAGTCGACCCAACAGCTTTGTACTTGATGACTAGCCTTGATATGCCACACATCTTTCAGCCTCCTATCTTTGCTAAGCATTTGTTAGAATTGTTTCCAAATGCTAAACTTATACCATGTGCTGCGCCAAACAAAACGTTAATTAAAGATTATTCTACTAGTACAACCATCACAATTATCTCTCATAGTCCAACAACAAGGATTCAAGTTGATCAAATCAATCCAGATGTATTTTCTTGCCTCATTCAAGCTTGCCACAAAATTGCAAACACTTGTAATGTTGGGCCTACAAAGTATAAATTCATTATTATGTGCGCCAAGAACCGCAACGTTACTAATGCAAAATGTATTCCTTCTTCTCGATATCATGTTCTACCTAATGATGCTCTTTGTGATGTCTGTGCAAAAAATGATAGGATTAATGAGACATTAAAGGCATGGAATAAAGCTATAACTGAGGTCAGTAAAAAATTTAAACTTTACATTGACTCAAGTGTATCCTTTTAGTTTCCTGTTCCTGAGAAATTTATGCCTAATAAGGGTAAGCTCTATGAAGGTCCATAACCTACAAGGATTTTTACTTTTTCTTACAGAAATAACTATATCAGAATTTTCTATTATTGCTAAGGAACTTGGCACCATTTCATCAGATTGTACGTTCATCCCAAAGTTTGCTAGAATACTGGGAATTAAGGATGCTGCTCAGTTTATAGGCTCTACTGGAGAAAAGACTGTCATGCAAATTCTGTTAGCTTGGGATAAATCAGCTCATTCTAATGAAAGTCAATCAAAACTTGAACATAGACAAGAGTTAGCAAGGAAGCTGCTAGAGTTTGGTACTGAACTCTGTTCTTCAGATGAAACAGTATCGGAAAAAAGCCTTCAGCCTCGTGCATCATATGAGATGTCAGTTTTTGAAAATCTAGCTAGAGAACTCGATGCCTATGGTATGTACCAGTATAGTAACTAATAAACTGATCTTTATCATTTATATAGCTACGCTGGAATCAGAAACAGAAGATGAATCAGAGGCAGATTGTGACAAGTCACAGAGTTTGCAGCCATAGCAATGACATCATTGAATATCTTTATGCACTTTTTACTATCTTGTAGTGTAGTTCAAACATTAGAACTTTAATAATAATATTCTTATATTGAAACGGAAATTTGATTTGGGTGGTTAAATTGTGTTTGGTTTTCTATAATGAAATTAAAAGCTTAGCAATTTTTAAAATTGTAAACACCATTAATATATAGTGTCAAAACATTATTAGTATAATTCAAGTGATCATGGACTGTATTGGTTAAACATTTCTAATTGCTTAATTATAGATGGTACAACCACCATTGAAGTTACTTATAGTACTAGTGGTGTCTGTGGTGTTGACAGTGCCCATCTAAACAATAATATTAGAATTATGTAGCATTATTGTCACCATTCTGTATAACATATTAATATAATTTCATAATGTCTCTCTTAATATCAATAACTTAAACAGCATGAATAGGAGAATGGCTTCAAGTAAATATATATACATATACATACATACATACATACATACATACATACATACATACATACATACACACATACATACATGCATACATACATACATACATACATACATATATATATGAAAGAATGTTAATAAAAACTTTTGTTTCATTCATTGAACAGACTTCTGTATTTTCGTACATAAACTATATTATAAATTGGGAGTGGTAGATAATTTACATTAATGTGATAGTGGTTATCTATTATAATTATTAGTGTCAATTAATAGAATAACATAGTTATATTATATTTATTATAGTTTTATATATCTCTTCTTGTTATTACATGAAGCATACATAATAACAATAATTATACTATAACTTTAACAGTAAAAAACATTTTACAGGCTACAAAATAATAAGTTAGATTAAATTACAAACGTGGAATATGAATCTCGGTATTATTAATATTATTAATTGTATTTGTTGTTGCGGATGTTTATGAATATAATTATACACTAATTAGGGCGGGGTAAACAATCACAAAAGAGATGGCTGAGTCGAAGGGTGATTATCCAAGTCCTGATACAGCAAGTAGCGAGGGAATGAAAGGTGACCTGGTCGTGGCAGATGTTTCTACTGTTGCTGAATTTATTGGGATCAAGCCTAAAGTTGAAAAACCAGGACTAAAGGAAGATTCACAACAGCCTTCAAATGATACACCTATTCAAATCCAAGGTGAATAAAGTATGAATGAGTTATATGTATCAAGGCTTGTTTGGAAATTTAGTCTCATATTAAAATGGTCTTATACGTTTGAAAGGGAGTGAGTGGCCAGCTTTAAATAGGGCCCAGTCTCCAGTTGTATGAAACTTACTTTGTTGACTAATCTATTAGAGCATATCTAAACATTAATTACTTATGTAGGGGTTCTCAGAATGTTATGCTATTATCTATACCTTGTTTGTTTGCTTTTGGCATTGTCATCCTTACATCCTCTTTCCTTTTTATAATGATTTTTATTATATTTAAGCAACCAATTGACCTGCCATTTTCGAGTCTTTACACAACTAATAAGACTTACAAGAATGTTATAAAGTGTTGTTAAAGTGAAGAACTAAATAGACTCTCTTTCCTTTTCCTGGATTAGCACAATGTTGTATCAAATTTCACAATGGGTTAATTAGGACAACAGGAAGACATTTTATGAGTGCTAGGGAACAGGTTACTCAGCTTCTTCATAAATCAAATATGTTCTTGGAGTGATAGTTTCTGACAAACTGTAGCCTTTAGTTTAGTTGAGTGACACTTTATCAAAATATCCATGATAACTATTCATTGACAATTAAATTTATTAATTTATGACCGAGCATGCACATTACCATGTAGTGATGATTATCTAAAAACATGGTAATATCTGTATAGCTTCTATCATTTCATTGACCTGTTCCTATTTGCTTCTAGGCTTAGATAGTTTTCAGTTCATTGGATGTTTTAACTTATTCATAGTTACTAGAGTTACTGGCATCCCTAAAAGTATTAATTGTTTTAATTATTTACTATTGAACAGACTTAAATGACTTCTCAAAAGGGCATGTATGTTGTATTTAGGGATGTCCTATGATTTATAGTGTAGTCAATTAATGACAACAGTATACATAAGAATAGCAATGCTACCACAGATTACATTGTGACAGCTTTCGTGCCCACACAGGTCCAGCACCCACGAAGACTATTTGTCTAACTGATGAGACAGATATTAAACAGAATTTTCATTGTTTATTATTAGCTACCTGTACATATATCACTATTACTATGTATGAAATAGAGACATCATTAAAATAAATAGAATGACAAAAATCAATTATAAAATGAGAATAAAGATGTACGAATGTTAATGCCAAACTACCAAAAATTACTGTAACAAGCTAGGGGGATGTACCTACATAAGTAGTGGCTATCAAAGATAAATTGTGTTAGTTCAATTATATGAAGCATTGGCACTTATATAAGATTTGTTACATCTCTACCTGTATTTTCAGATAGAGGTATTTTCTGCAATACTAATTATGTAAGTCAGTAAATTATTTAATGCTTAACTTATATAAACTAAAGTCCTCATGTGTAATCACTGTATTGTTATTTTTAGTTTTGATTTGTTTGAATTGTGTCAAAGAAAACACTCTTTTTTGTTATTCTATATAAGGTGGTTAAGTACAATACTGGTCTAAAATATTATTTTAGTTACTTACAACTTTAATTCATTATTGGACAAGATATCAGTTTAAACACATTTTATTAATTTATAGGTTCTCCATTTGATCACAAGCACCTCAAAAAGCTGATATCTAATCAAAATCATTTGACAAAGATTCGACCAGTTTTGCTTACATTGACTGGTCTACCAGATTCTGGTAAGACAAAAGCAATTAGACATCTTTTGAATCACTATGTCGATGAAAGTCCATTACCTCCAATGTCAAGAAAAAGTTACAGTCGTGAAGCAGAAGGAATCACATATTATGAACTTGTTGCTGCTGGTTTCCATCCTTTGAGAGATCTTACTGTTGCTGAAGTCACGAATGAAACCAGTTGTGCATTTGGTGTACTATCAGCTTTTCGTGAAAGTATTCGAGTTCATAAGAAAGTGCCACTGTTCCTTAGGGAGTCAGAGATTGATGCTGAGCCATGTTTTGAGGACCCAGATTTAGAAGACCATCTCCAATACATATATAAATACCTTTGTCGATATGACCAAATACCAAAAGGGCCTAATCTCGGTGACAATGAAAAGGAAATTTTTGCTGATCCTCTCTGTAAGTTGCTTCCAAGGGGCATTGCACTTATTAACATTTGGGATGTGTCTCTAAATAAAACAGTTCTATATGTTTTGAGGGCTCTCTTTGGTCAATTTTACAACAGCCATACTTGGCTGTTTTTGGACATTGAGCGTGATTTTGATAATCTTGACCAACCTCCTCAAGTCACAGAAACAACAACTGGTGGTGCTCATAAAGATGATGCAGTTTTAATGAAGTGGCGTTCTCGTCTTCAGTATTTGCTTCGTTCTAGTAGAATGAGTGAAAGTAAATATGGTCCCAGAAAGAATGTGTGTACAATATTTGCTAAGCATAGTGGTTTGTCTAATGGTAGTCTAGCACAAAAAGTTGCAAAGATTGAAGAGAAAGCACAACAAGCTTCTAAGCATGTTGGTGTGGCATCTCTTCTTGAATCTAAAATTGAGCCAATCAACTTGACTGACAATGCTATGGATGATTTCAATGATTATTCTCATCGTTTGTATCAGAAATTTCAGCACGTGATTTGTGAAACACCCTACACAGATGTTCCTCTATCTTGGGTCTTTCTACGTAGCATGTTTTACCGAGATCGTCATAAAATGTTTATACTGAAGTCTGAGCTTAAACAAAAAGCAAGTGAATGCGGCATTGATAATGAATCTTTTACCAAGTTTTGTCTTTTCTATTCTTCTTTTGGTAGCATATTCGATTTCAGCTTACTCAATCCTGACTATTTACACATTATTGTCAGGCCAATAGAGTTTTTAAGATCTCTGGATAAGATATTGCATCCAAATGAAAGTATATTTCTACATTATCCTACCGTACGTTTTGGTCTTTTCCCTGAAATAGTTTGCATAAGTTTGTTTGAAGGGGACTGGTCAATATATACGGAAGCTTTAACGTCAATTTGTTCAGCAACAAAAGTGTCTGGTGCATGCCTGAAAATACCGGACATTGATCGCTGTGATATGTTTTACTATATCCCTTTAAGTCGCAATGAATCACTTATAGAAGATGCTGATCCCACTTCTGTATACATGATTACAAGTGCTGATACACCTCATATTAATTCTCAAGTAGTGTTTACTAAATACATTTTGAAGTCATTGTCAGATGCTAAACTTGTGCCATGCTCAGAAATTAACCAAACAATAATTGAAGTTTCTTCATCTAACACCACCGTTTCTCTAGTTTGTCACGGGCCTGTTAATAAGATACACATTAGCCAACCAAATCCAGAGGTGTATTCAATTGTTGTTCAAGCTTGTCGTAACTTTATCGAAAGTTGCAAGACTGGAAGTCCCAAATGCAAGTTTGTCACAGTGTGTGTCAAGAGTGGATCTCCTGATGTAAAGTCAATTCCATGTTGCCGGTACCACACTCTACCTAATAATAGGCTCTGTGATGATTGTGAGAAAGCTGGGCATGTCAATGATCAATTAGAAGCATGGAATAAAGCCTTAAGTGAAGTCAGTATCACATTAATTCTTGATTATAATTATAACATTATTCACTTGTAGCATCCAATCCCTGAATGTTGTAAAGCTAATGAAGGTAAGATGTTACTGGATCCACTACTAAAATGTTATTATTTCTTTTCTATAATTGTAGAGTTGACAGCTTCAAATATTCATTGTATTGCTGAAGTGTTTTCAAGACATCCAGACATCATCTTTGATTTTGCCCAAATTCTTGACTTTCAAAATTACCAGAATAACTCTATGTTTCAAGGTCTCTGTAGTGAAAAACTGATCACACAAATGCTGTTAACTTGGGAAAAACATATCACTAAAGCAAGCCAATTACAAATTGAGCCAAGACGCGAGCTAGCAAGAAAACTCCTTCTGTTAGGTGATAAAGTCTGTAAACAAGAGCGGAGTCTTGAACCAAAAGCTGAAAATGGTGCTGATCAAAATCAATCCTTAAAGTATTCTGATTTTGAGCATCTTGCTAGAGAATTAGATCTTTATGGTAAATATAGCTATATTGAATGAATTTGAAACTATTGTTTTTTTATAATTTAGCAACAAGCTATAAAAGTGATGTAGTACAAAGGAAAGAAGACAATTATACTTTCACATTAAAGATTGGTGACTTTGCAAAGCCAAAGATGCCCCCTCACTAGTCAGAATTTGAAACAATTTACATTCTTGCTACTTTACTAAATTTAGTATATGAAATTTGGCTTCCTCTTTATCATCTGAGAGTTTTCAATTTGTTTTAAAGAAGTAGTATCAAAGACAATTGGATGTGTAATGTTGGATTAGTTATAATCAAGAAGGTCAGAGATTTAGTATAGATTGGTATACTTTGTTAAGCTTTATATGGAACCTGATTAGTTTGAGAAATAGATTAGATTCAATGTCAATGCATATTTGTTGACAAATAATATCTGCAAGCTTTATTCATAGTATTTGTTTATCTGATGTATGTATTACACATGCAATGGTCGAGCAGCTCTTGTCTCAGCAGATTTATATAGCATTCATCACAGTCCAGGAGATTGCTTGTGAATGCACTTAACTATTGGGACAGCTGAAGTGGACCAGAAAACATTATTGAGCATTAATGAAATGAAGGTGTATTCATTTTTATATGCATATTCTGCTACTACAAGAAACAGTTGATAGAAATGAAGGTGATCAAAGCTTTGTGTTTTGTTTTCAATGTTACAGAATCAGTATATAGAAACCTCTCATTGAATAAATCCTTAACTTCTTAGCAAACTACACCAACTCAATCCACCTGCTTCAGCATTATAATTTTAGTAGCTATACTATGAGTCTTAAATTGACTCCTCTCACGTGTGATTTTCTAAGTAGATATCTCAGTTCTGATTTGTGCTATCAGATGGTGCTGGCATAAATTTCTTCTTCGTAGTTATATAGACCTATGTCTTTTGTTTCTCCTTGTTGCTGTAGCTCCATTTGTCAGTTCAGTATTCTAATGAAGGAGTATGACTTTAATAGTCATGTGCTAAGGATTCTAATTGAGGAGTGTGACTTCAATAATCATGTGCTAAAGATTTTATTGAAGGAATGTGACTTCAAGAGTGATGTGCTAAGGATTCTAATTGAGGAGTGTGACTTCAATAATCATGTACTAAGGATTCTAATTGAGGAGTGTGACTTCAATAATCATGTGCTAAGGATTCTAATTGAGGAGTGTGACTTCAATAATCATGTGCTAAGAATTCTAATTGAGGAGTGTGACTTCAATAATCATGTGCTAAGGATTTTAATGAAGGAGTGTGACTTAAAGAGTGCTGTGCTAAGGATTCTAATTGAGGAGTGTGACTTCAATAATCATGTGCTAAAGATTTTAATGAAGGAGTGTGACTTCAATAGTCATATGCTAAGGATTCTAATTGAGGAGTGTGACTTCAATAATTATGTGCTAAGGATTTTAATGAAGGAGTGTGACTTCAAGAGTGCTGTGCTAAGGATTCTAATTGAGGAGTGTGACTTCAATAATCATGTGCTAAAGATTTTAATGAAGGAATGTGACTTCAAGAGTGATGTGCTAAGGATTCTAATTGAGGAGTGTGACTTCAATAATCATGTGCTAAGGATTCTAATTGAGGAGTGTGACTTCAATAATCATGTGCTAAGGATTTTAATGAAGGAGTGTGACTTCAAGAGTGCTGTGCTAAGGATTCTAATTGAGGAGTGTGACTTCAATAATTATGTGCTAAGGATTTTAATGAAGGAGTGTGACTTCAAGAGTGCTGTGCTAAGGATTCTAATTGAGGAGTGTGACTTCAATAATCATGTGCTAAAGATTTTAATGAAGGAATGTGACTTCAAGAGTGATGTGCTAAGGATTCTAATTGAGGAGTGTGACTTCAATAATCATGTGCTAAGGATTCTAATTGAGGAGTGTGACTTCAATAATCATGTGCTAAGGATTTTAATGAAGGAGTGTGACTTCAAGAGTGCTGTGCTAAGGATTCTAATTGAGGATTGTGACTTCAATAATCATGTGCTAAGAATTTTAATGAAGGAGTGTGACTTCAAGAGTGCTGTGCTAAGGATTCTAATTGAGGAGTGTGACTTCAATAATCATGTGCTAAAGATTTTAATGAAGGAGTGTGACTTCAATAGTCATGTGCTAGGGATTCTAATTGAGGAGTGTGACTTCAATAATCATGTGCTAAGGATTTTAATGAAGGAGTGTGACTTCAATAATCATGTGCTAAAGATTTTAATGAAGGAGTGTGACTTCAATAGTCATGTGCTAAGGATTCTAATTGAGGAGTGTGACTTCAATAATCATGTGCTAAGGATTTTAATGAAGGAGTGTGACTTCAAGAATGATGTGCTGAGGATTCTAATTGAGGGGTGTGACTTATCTATATCCATAACAACTGTGCAATGTCCTTTGTCTACCGGAAAATGACAATACTTTGATCATTATATTTTTTAAAGACTTAAGTCAAAATGACTTAGCTGATATAATTATGGAAAAGTTTTTTAGGTTGGTAACTTTAGGAAATACATCACCCAATTCTATTATTTTTTTAGGATTACAACACAAATGTAGATGAAGTTGAAGGAAAGTAGAAGAAAGCCTAAAGCTGTTCTGATTTGTAAGCTTAATAATTTTTGCTACTCAACTTTGTCTAATTGTTTATGTAGTTATATAAATAATATTAAATCAATGTATATATGTATATACCTGGTATGTTAACATTATTTTTTCTGTTCAAATGGCAAATTGTGTAACAAAAAATAATGCAGAATTATAAATGTACTGTAGCAACTAACTTTATTATTTTACTGAGTTATTACTCTGTTTGGATAATTTAGTTTATTTATTTCATGTGATCATTTTGAATAACTAAAAGTTATTGGTAATTTATTTACCAAAGAGATGTGTACATGACTTGTAACAGAAACATGGGAGATATCTGGACTTAATTCAATGCAAATTTCATCAATATCTTATACTAGCAGCACAACGACTCTCAATAGTGAAGTCACCAAACCAACCACACCTCAAACTCCATGTCATTCTTCTATCATTACTGCTGTTTACATTGGCATTTATCACAGTTAACATCATCTCATGTCTAACTAGAATATTCCAACAATTAAATCCATCAACAGAAGTGTTTTGGTGTCAAACATTTGTCAGTCTCATTTCTTCAATCTTTATTACACCATTTACACTATGGCTAATTCTAGTAGATGATAACCTCAAGACAGACTTAGGTAACAATACCTCACTAATATCTACACTACTCATTTGTATTGGTATTGGAAATAATGTATATGAGATTACAACACAAGTTGCTGCATATGTTCTATTCCAATACAGTAATCCATATCTCCTAATACATCACATGTCTGGTCTACTGAGTGGTAGTCTAATGGTGTATTATAATCAAGGTCATTTCTTTGGATGTGCTACATTACTGATTGAAGCCTCCATTGCATTCCATTCTCTACCAATAATTTTAAAAGAGATTCAACTATATAGAAGGAACATGGCTATGGAGATTCATCAAATATATCTCCATCTATCTGGATATATATTGTCCATTGTTAGGTGTGTACTGTCAGGAGCACATGAGCGTCGCGAAGCGACGCGAAGGAGCGTCAAACTGCCATTATATTTGTATTCTAACCATTGTCGAAACACGGTGTCAAGGATTATTCCATATAAGGAAATACACTTACTTAGCATAAGTACTGCTAAGTACGTGACGGAGCAATGAATATTATTACAATCATATGGCGAGTAAAACGAAGTCGAAACTAAGAAAGAAGTTATGTACGTCGAGAAACGTTTAAAAGAATTATACTTGGAGGTTATGGAGGCTTTGTCATTAAAGAGGTGGAAACAGTTGAACAACATTAAATCACTTTATTCAACAAGACTAGTTCTCTGGCAATACATGAAGACTAGTCTCAGGCTAGGGAAGTTGCTGGAGGTCTTAAAAAGAACTTTCTGCCAGCTTTTTTGCATCTATTACAAGGGTAACAAACGTTTTGGTAGTTTCCTTGCTGCATGGACAAGGAAGTAGGCACTTAAGCCTGTGACACTTTGTCCACACAGAACACCAGGACACTTGGGAGTTACCTTGTGTCTGAATATAATGATATATATATTTTGTTCAAGGTCGCTTGGCCATTTTCTTGACTTCTTGACTTCTCTTAAATTTATCTATTTAAAGCGCACCTACTAAGAGGTTACAGCCCAGAAGCTATTAAAATGCAAAACACTTAGCAGTTATCTCCATATATGGACATATGCTCTAAGCTGTGATTCGACAACAGTTGGTTAAGGGAGTTTGACGCTCCTTTGCGTCGTTTCGCGACGCTCATGCGCTCCTGGTACTGTATAGCTCTCTCATATTTATAGTGGGAACATATTTCAGAAGATCTGTTTCTCCCAATATTAGCTGTTGCACTTCCAAGTTTTATAACTGAGCTACTTGTCATCTCATCACATTGATCTCATGAATTTATACAAGAGCTGTTTAGAGTTACTGTTGTTATGGAGGATGTTGCCATGACAACTGTGCTATTACCTTTTCATCTCAAGTAGAGAGACAATGGAAGAAGGAAAAAATTAAGGGTCATATTATACCTGGAGAGAAGATGGAGTGATGACATTTACTTATGTAGTTCACCAATTCAGCACACGCGCATGTATATGGCTGCATAATATTATAAAATATATTATAATAATACATTTTATACTAAATGTAGGTGGAGTTATGATAGTTACTAGTGGATTACTATTAAGTATGATATCAGTGTAGGATAGTAGGATGCAGCCACTAGTTGTATTGCTGATGTTTCCTGGACACACATTGAAGAGATAAGTAGTCCTAATGAGAGAGACACATCATTAAAACATAGCTACTGTCATTTTGTCTCCCTATACTTAGCTAGCAACACATGCATGCACAACATGTAAACTATGCATAATATGTTAATTGTAGCTGTATCAGCAAAGGTGTGGCCTATGATACATCACTAGAGAAGAAATCATGAGTGAGGATGAAGCTCCCACCGCAAAGAAAAAATTTGGGGATGATCTTGTATCAAGTGTTTCCAGTATTGCAGCAATTATTGGTGTTGTACCTAGAGTTGCAGAACCAGGATTGAAACAAGAATTACCAAGTCCTTTGAAAGAAATACCCATCCAACTTCAAGGTAATGAATAATACTATAGTTCAGTTTAACTAATTGTCACTTTTATTTGAGTTTTGTTATAAAACCATTATGTGCTAAAGGTAAAACAGTTCATATTCAAGTAATAAATTTGTCAGAGTTGAGGTTACTTATTTAACTATCTAGAAACCCATCTCATTTATTTATTTTTTAAAAATCTTGTCTTTCTATTCTTCATTAAAGCAATAGACAACAAAGATGGCATATTTAAAATTGTACATAATAATATTATTATAGTGAGAGCAACGAAAAGTGGATTATGATTGTTTAGGTCAAGTAGATAAACTTGATATCAGTATAAGACTAACTGATATAGCTTAACTAGATATACTTTACAAATTGTGCACGTGTTGAAATCAATACATGTTATTTTGTAAATTTGTTGTCTAAAACTATAATTAATTGCTGGGAAAAATTAAGTTTTGAATTCATAAACTTGTTCATAATATACTTTATTATCAATGTACAAAAAATGTATAGGTTTATATTCTTTCTCTATTAAAGTTGTATAGCTGATTTGCAATGAAAATGTAAACAAAAAAAGTTTATAAAGACTGCATGCAGTCTAGATTAAGCTGTTATGAGAAGTGCTGATAAGAACATAATAACAATTACAGTGCTATATACTTCAAATTAACTTATATCCTTCTATGTTACAATCAAGTTATTCTATATATAGTGAATAGTGTCATTCCATGTTAGTGATATAGCTATATCAAAGTAAACTGATATTCTCCTCCTCCATACAAATAATGATATAGCTACATGTATAATTATAAAAGTAAACTTATATTATCCTCCTCTACTTTCATATATCTATGTCAAAGTAAACTTATATTACTCTCCTTTCTCCTCCAATTTCTATAAACAATGATGTAACCATATCAAAGTAAATTACAATATATTCCCACATCTTCTACAAATAATGTCATTATATAATAATGATATATTGAGTATTAAAAGTGCTAATCCTTATTACTTTATATATGACCATGATAATATCATTTTTATGTATGTAATATACAAAATAAAACTAATTTTGAAGTTGGTTTTTCATAGTGAAAGCAGTCACACAAAAGTTATTTATTATCTATTAATCTAACAATGATATATTAAAGAGAATTTTCATTCTCACATTTAACTGCTTGACTGTCAGTTAGCGTTAAAAACATATACTGTTTTGATTTGCAATTTCATAGTTTATTTTTACCAAATAACTTATCATAAAGAATGTGTAGCTTAATGATGAATAGATATAGTGTACAAGTTGTGCATGTGTTGAAAACAAGACAGGGCATTTTGTAAACTTGTTCCACAGCGTAAATCAACCATTAACTGTTGGGAAAATGTAGGTTTCATACACTCATTCAAACACTTTTTTTCAGTTCAAATATAAATAATTTACAAGTTTATAATCTTTCTTTGAAACTGAATATATAGTTGATAAGGAAAATGTAAAATGAAAACATTTAAAAAAGACTCTGCACTCTATTCCACATATAAAGTAGTGATTTTTTTAAAGATTAAACCAAACCAATAATAAACCAAGTAATGAGAACAGTAGTGTACACACAAAGAAAGAGAAAAAGATAAACATGACAATGTAGAAACAACTAACTCTTGTGTAATATATAGACCTAAAAAAATGATTATAGTACTATATAACTTCAAAGTAATTAAGTTATTCCATATATAGTGAATAGTGTCATTCCATGTTAGTGATATAGCTTTATCAAAGTAAACTTATATTATCCTCCTTCATGCAAATAGTGCATGTATATATATATATATATAAATTTATAATTCCTCCTTCGTGCAAATAGTGCACATACTTCAAGTAAACTTATATCCTTCTATGTTACAATCAAGTTATTCCATATATAGTGAATAGTGTCATTCAATGTTAGTGCTACAGTTATATCAAAGTAAACTGATATATTATCCTCCTCCATACAAAGAATGATATAGCTACATGTATAATTATAAAAGTAAGCTTATATTATCCTCCTCTACTTTCATATCTACAAAAATAGCAATATAGTTATGTCATAGTAAACTTATATTACTCTCCTTCCTCCTCCAAATTTTGTAAACAATGATGTAACCATATCAAAGTAAATCTAAATATTCCCACATCTTCTACAAATAATGTCATTCTATAATAACGATATATTGAGTATTAAAAGTGCTAATCCTTATTACTTCATACATGATCATGACAAACATATACTGTTTTGATTTGCAATTGCATAGTTTATGCTCAACAAATAACTTACCAAAATTTACGTGTAGCCTAATCGTGAATAGATATAGTATACAAGTTATGCATGTGCTGAAAATAATGTAATTCATTTTGTAAACTTGTTACACTATGTAAATCAATCATTAATTGTTGGGAATAAGTAGGTTTCATTCATACACTTTATTTTCAGTTCAAACAAGAATAATTGACAAGTTTATAGTCTTTCTCTGTTGAAACTGTTGAATGTAAGGAACATGTAAAATGAAAACATTTATAAAAGAGTCTGTATTCCACATATATAGTAGTGAATACAGTGGTATATAACTTCAAAGTAATTAAGTTATTCCATATATAGTGAATAGTGTCATTCCATGTTAGTGATATAGCTATATCAAAGTAATGCAAATAGTGCAAATAGTTCATATGTATGTGTAAACTTATATTTCCTCCTCTATAAGTAGCAATAAAGCTATGTCTAAGTTTACTTACATTACCCTCCTAAATTCCTCCTCTATTTTTTACAATAGTTATGTAGCCACATCAATGTAAACATATTAGTCTATTCCATCTTCTATGATCATGAATAAGGTCACTTCCTATATACCAATGGCCAATGTGGAAGATGTAGTACCACAATATTATCTGGTAGGAAGTCAATTTCACTCAATGAATTTCTATGTATACAACATGCAAACTATACTACATTTGAATCAACACTTTGTAGAGGATAGGATATACTTTGACATAATAGTTAATGGACAATTCTTGTAAAGGATATTATTAGTGTGGATTTATGTTAATTGGTGGTGGTAGACTTCCTCATAACATGGGAAACCAGTGGCAGTAGAGGCAAAATTAAATTTTATCTTAACTGATTAACATATTGCCTCACTGATCAATGATATTATGATACAAATCTCAATCCAAAGAATATTCCATATTATTAAACTACATGGGAAGTTGAGAAAGTAGATCAACAACATGCATTTGTTATTACTACAACTTATACTTACTACCAACAGCACAAATTGGCAACAAACCTAATGCATTAGTTAAGAACATACCCATAACTATTGTATTAATATTTCTGTAATGTGTAACATTACAAATTATTATGAATTATTTCTTTATTTGCATAATTTTACAGGCTTTCCATTTGATCATGAACATCTCAAAGAACTGATATCCAATCAAACGAATATGACCAAAATTCGACCAGTTTTTCTTACTTTGAATGGTCTTATGAATTCTGGTAAGACAGAGGCAATTTTATATTTTTTAAAGCACTATGTTGATCAACGTCCACATCCTACATTGTTGGGTAAAAGTTATGACCAAGAAACAGAAGGAATTGCATGTTATGAACTTTTTGCTGCTGGTTTCTATCCCTTAAGGCATCTTACCATTGCTGAATTCCCCAATGAGTCTGCTTGTGCATTTGGTATATTGTCAGCCTTTCGTAAAATAATTCAATTTCACAAGAGAGTTCCTTTGTTCAAAAAGGACCTTGATTTACCTACCAATGACGTTTTCAAAGATTCAGATTTAGAAAATCATCTTCAATATTTATACAAGTACCTTTGTCAATGTGAACAAGTGCCAAAAGAAGCTGATTTCAGCAATAATGAATATCTATTTGCTGATCATCTTTGCAAATCACTTCCCAGTGGAATTGCTCTTGTTAACATTTGGGACCTTTCCTTAGACAAGACAGTTCAGTGTTTTTTAACTCCTTTCTTTGACCTATTTTACAACAGTCATGCTTGGCTATTTCTAGATATTAAGCCTGAAGGTAACCTTCCTCATGTCACAGAAATTACTCCAGATGGTACAGCTTGGCTCCAACCTCATCTTTATTACTTGCTTCATTGGAGTAGAATGAGTGAAAGTAATCCAAGGGAGGGTGCAAGCACCATCTTTGCTAGACATGTCATGACCACTTCAAATGAACATTTAAAACAAATGGTCACAACACTTGAAGTTAAAGTAAAACAAGCTACCAAACATATTGGTGTGTCTTCTCTCATAGAGTCAAAAATTGAGACCATTGAGTTAAGCGATCATGGGATTTCTAATGATGCGTCAAATCGTCTTAATCAAAAGTTTGAAAAGGTGATTTATGAAACACCATTTGAAGATGTTCCTCTCTCTTGGCTGTTTCTTCGTAGTTTGTTCTATAGATTGGAGAAGATATTCATAGCCAAGTCAGAACTAAGGAAGAAAGCTAATGAATGTGGCATCAATGATGACTCACTAGCTAAATTTTGCCAATACTATACTTCCTGTGGCAGTATACTTGATCTTAGTCTTATTAAACCAGATTGTTCATATGTAATTTTGAAGCCAATATGTTTTTTGAAATTGTTGGATAAAATTTTATGTCCTGGCGAGCACCTCTGTCAACAGTATCCAACCTTAGTTTATGGCATCTTACCAGAAAGAGCATTTCAAAATGTTTTTGGAGAGAATTGGCCAGCATTTGTAGATGCTTTATCAATCCATCTGGCTACAACAGTGCCTAGTTCACAGTTAGACATACTTAATCTTGATTCCAATGAGCTGTTTTACTTTATCCCTTTAAGTCGCAAAGCAGAGAACCTCACAAAAGAAGCTGATATGGCAGCAGTTCATCTCATAGTCAATACTCCTCATGTAAATCTCATTCAACATGCAATTCCTTTGCTAATTACCTATTACAATCATTACCAGAACCAAAGCTCGTACCATGTTGTAACTTTAACCAAATGATTATCAAAGAATGTTCTACTGGTAGTACAATCACTCTCATCTCTCATGGTCCAGTTACTACAATATCAGTCAGCCAAGCTAGCCCTGATGTTTGTTCTTTAATTGTTGAAGTCTATAATAAGATTGCAGAAACTAGTAAAGTCAGAATTAAATACAAATTTGTCAAGATATGTTCAAAAAGTTTAGTCGCTGATATACAAGATATTCCATCTTGTCAGTATCATGTACTACCAAATGACACACTTTGTGATGAGTGTGTGTTAGCTGGGAGAGTCACTGACCAGTTAAAAGCTTGGAATGAAGCATTGAGAGAGGTTAGTAAAATGTATTCATTTACTAATAATTTTATGTTTTATATAACAGCACCCAATTCCTAGAAATTGTATACCAAATGAAGGTTAGATGGATTAACTTTCCTATATAGAGTCATTAATGAATCCTTACATTTTGCAGAACTAAAAGGTTCGGAACCTACACAAATTGCTAAAGAGCTTTCTTCATACACTCCAGAGGTGGTCAAGTATCTTGCTGAAACACTAGAGATTCATGATGTTCAGACTTCTAGTGTTAGTGAACTGATTTCCATATGGAATAAGAAACTTGTCAAAAGTACTAGTAGTAGCACAGGAGAAAGAGAACCAAAACGAATGTTGGCAAGGAAACTGGTTGAGGTTGGTGCTAAATTTTGCACTTCATTAGATAGTGGTCGAAAATTTGAGGCAGAATCTACTTTTGAAGCACTTGCTAAGAAATTAGATGTTTATGGTAAATACAGTGATTATAAGTACATTGACCTTTTATGTCTTAATTTGTAGCTCCAACTATTAAACAATTTCAAGCCATGACTCTTCATATGATTGAGGAAGGTAATTTACAAAACATTATCTTGGCTGTCACACCTTACCATTAAAACAAAAATGTTTATTTATGTAATTATATTAATATATTTTTTGTAGATAACCATATTTCTAGAGATGTCTATGAGAAATACTCTCAAGAGGATGGTGTTATTCCATTCAAAGCTGTTAAATGGATCATTGTTGGACCACCTCAAGTTGGTAAAACTACCACTAAAATGCGTCTTCTTAAGCAAATTAAAAACATACAAAGTGAAGGTGGTAATGTAAAACCTGATAGCACAGGATTAGAAAAACCTATAGAAGTTATGAGTGCCACAATCATTTCTTCTGATGACACTGACAACAGTTTGTACTGGAAAGCCTTAACTGTGTCACAGTTAGATCAAGCTTTGATGTGCTACATCAATTCACAACCTGCATTCACTACAGAAACTTTATCTTGTCAGACTCACAATGAATCTCATATGCCTGATTACATAAATACATTGTCAACAGAGCAAGATGAAATGGATGTTTTTGCCCTAAACAATAAGGAAGAGTATTTATCATTGCAATCTCGCAAGCGTTCCCATACTTTTGACTCCACAGACACAAATATTAAGAAACAAGCACACTCTTTTGAAAATGATGACAATGATCTCTCTCAATATTGCATACCATTCCCAGAGAGTGCACGTGATAAAGAAGAATTACCAATATTTCAATCTCGCAAGCGTTCTCATTCACCTGATTCTATAGCAAATACAATAATTAAGAAACAGGCAATTTTTTTTGATTCTGAAAATGATGAAAATGAGTTTCCCCCAAACAGCACAGAATCGCTAAAGTACAGTTCCACATATAGTGAATATCAGACAGAAGAGTCTGATAATATGGAAATTCAGCATTCCTTACTATTCATGAGAAACGAGAGGAATGTATCATCAATAGTAATGAATTTTATTAAAAAACAATGCAATGATAAAGACTTTTTTAGTCTTTTTAAAGAGGTGAAAGACTCAGTGTCTAGTAGTACATCCATTTATATTACAGATACTGGTGGTCAGCCTGAGTTTCTTCGTTTACTTCCAGTAATTCTTTCTAAGCCAGCATTTTATTTTGTTTTCTTCAGCTTGGCTAAACAACTAGATCTAAAACACCCTGTAAACTTCACCAAAGATGGTGAGACTCAAACACTCTATCACTCGACACAAACTGTCAAAGACATTTTGAGTCAATTGCTATCCTCTCTTCATATTCCAATATCATGTGATGAAGAGCATTCTAAAGTCAAATCAAGAGCATTATTATTTGGTACTAATGCTGATCATCCTTATAAGAATGTAGATGAAATAAGTGATGAATTAAAAGAGATTCTTCCATCAGATTCAACTTATGTCAACAGTATTGAGTCAAAGTTTAAAACCATTTTTATTCCTGTAAATAACATGAATGGCACAGAAGATGAAATCATTAGTATTAGACAATATCTTGAAGAGCTTGTCAATGATATTGAGCCTGTTAATATACCTGTTCGTTGGCTTATATTTCATCTTCTGCTTCGCAAAAGATTTAAAGAAGCCAAGGTCTGTTCTTTGGAAGATTGTGAACGACTTGCTAAGGAATGCTTTTGTTATATATTTGGGTTGATGGACGGTGAGTTCGATTTAAACTGATTTAAATAGATCTTGTACTAACAGTGACAAACTCAGAGTAAGTAAAACAACACACTATTGACATGTGGTCTCTGCCACGCATGCGCATATATATATTTATATAAACTAATAACAGTAAATGAATAATAAATCACAATGCAATATATTTAATACATAACAATCCCTCCTTCACCAGATAGAAAATAGGGGTTAGAAAGTAGGGTGATAACGATCAATGGGCGCACGACTTCTCTTGGAATACCTTGTAGGTCCTTTTGTCTTGTCATTAGAAATCGTAATATTCCTATCGGATGTTACAGTCGAATCTGTAGTACACGGATTTGGTTGGATTGTCTCTTCAAGCTGTACAGGTTCCATCTCCTGCATCTCTTCTGATTGATTATTGGTTTCTTCCATTTGATCAGTTGTAGTTTGTTCTTCATTTATTCCTCCAGGCATTGTCAGTGGATCCATACTCTCTTCACCTTGCGGTCTACTAAAACTTTCATTTTTATTTTCCTGTGTTTTGTTGACAATCACATGGTCAATATGCCTTCTCCATATCCTTCCATCAGTCAATTCGATATTTACTACGTTTCTTCCCTCTTTACTTACTATTTTGCCTGGTAACCATTTGTTTCCAGACCCAAAATTATGAGCCATTACTCTCTCTCCAATATTCAAATATATAGGTTTCTGATTTCGAACAAAATGTTTCTCTTTCTGATTTCTTGCTTTCTGGTGGTTTGTTGGATACAAAAGGTCTAAATGTGTTCTTATCCTCCTTCTCATTAGCAATTCAGCTGGTGCAGTACCCGTAGTACTTTGGGGTGTCACTCTGTATTTTAACAAGAAACGTGGAATTCTTGTTTCTAATGGACCCTCCATCTTTCTCAGTCCCTTCTTTACTGTTTTGACAGCACGCTCTGCCAATCCATTCGAAGCTGGGTGATATGGAGGTGTGAACATATGTCGAATTCCATTTCGTTGCATGAACTCTTTAAATTCTTGACTCGTAAAAGCCGGACCATTGTCAGACACTAGTACTTCAGGGAGACCGTGTGTAGCAAAAACTGTTCTCAATTTCAAAATAGTAGATTCGGAGGAAGTTGATGGTACACTGAAAACTTCAAGCCATTTTGAGTAGGCGTCAATAATGATTAGCAGGGTTTTACCCATAAATGGTCCTGCATGATCCACATGTAGTCGTGTCCATGGCTTCTCTGGCCACTTCCATGCTTGCACTGGTCTTGCTGGAGGCATTTCCTTTTCTTGTTGACACTTTATACAATCATGTGCTTGTTTCTCCAAATCTATATTCAAAGACGGCCACCACACATAACTCCTGGCAAAATATTTCATTTTGACAATTCCTGGATGGCCTTCATGAATTTCTTGTAGTACATGTTGTCTCAGCTGATGTGGTATGATAACTCTAGTACCCCATAAGAGACAGCCATCCTCAACACTTAACTCATCTTTTCTCTGCTTATACGGTGCTATGTCTTTACTGGTAATGTTTTCTGGCCAGCCCTGTAGGACATATTTCTTAACCTTTGACAAAACTATGTCTCTCTCAGTATAAGAATTAACTTGGGATACTGATACTAAGGAATTATCCAGTCTTTCCATAAGTAGTATAGTCTCAGCTGGCTTGGGTACGTGTTTGAGTGTTGTTGGTAATGGAAGTCTGCTAAGACCATCAGCATTTCCAATGTTTTTACCGGGACGATATTTAATAGAGTAGCAATAGCCACTTAATGTTAGTGCCCATCTCTGAACTCTGGCAGAGGCAGTTGCTGGAATTCCTCGATTTTCTCCGAATAAATACATTAACGGTTTGTGATCTGAATAAATGGAAAATGTGCGACCATACAGATATTGGTGGTACCGTTTCACTCCGAATACAATAGCAAGTGCTTCTTTGTCGATTTGCGAATATCTTTTTTCAACAGGTGTGAGAGCTCGAGAAACATAACTGATAGGACGCTCAGTTCCATCTTCCATTTGGTGAGCTAATACCGCTCCCACTCCTACTGGTGAGGCATCACACGATAATATTAATGGCTTTGAACAATCATAATGAACAAGTAGATTAGGTGACTGCAAAAATGACTTAGCTCGTATGAAGGCATCATCTTGTTCTTTCGACCAACTCCATGACACATTTGTCTGCAACAACTTATAGAGAGGTGACAAAATAGTTGACATATTTGGTATAAATTTACTGTAATAGTTAATTAAACCTAGGAATGCTTTTAATTGAGATCGATTTGTTGGCCTAGGTGCATCACTTATTGCTCTAACCTTTTCATCTGTGGGTTGGAGTCCTTCTTTACTTATTTTGTGTCCAAGATACTCAACGCTGGGAAGTAAGAACTGACACTTGGACTTCTTTAACCGCATTCCAGCTCTTTCTAATCTTGTGAGAACCTCATCTAGCGTCTTAAGATGTTCCTCCTCAGTACACCCTGTGATCAAGATGTCGTCAATATAAACTGCTACGTGCTCTAGTCCTTGCAGTAGATTCTCCATTGTTCGCTGGAATATGGCAGGGGCAGAGGAGACTCCAAAAGGCAACCTATTATACTCATAAAGACCTTTGTGAGTGTTTATGACCAGGTACTTCTTCGCAGTCTCATCTAGGCTCAATTGAAGATAGGCATGAGATAAATCTAATTTTGTGAATACGACTCCACCTGACATTTTGGTAAATAGTTCCTCAATTCTAGGAATTGGGTGTGAATCAACAAGTATTGCTTGATTTGCTGTGACTTTATAGTCACCACATACTCTTATTGTGCCATCCTCCTTCATAATAGGAACTATTGGAGCAGCCCATTCTGCTGACTGTACCTTCTTTATTATTCCTTCTTTCTCCAACCTGTTTAATTCATTTTCAACTTTGTGCTTCAATGCGAATGGAACTGGACGGGGTTTGTAGAATTTTGGACGGACTTGTGGGTCTACCAGTAGTCTCGCCTTCTCTCCTTCTATCATTCCAAGTTCATCTCGGAACACAATTTCATGGTCTGTCAGTATGCTCAGCAATTTGCTTGCATTGAGTTTGTTTACTCTGTAGATATTTCTCCAGTCCAGTTTTAGTTCTGATAACCAATTTCGTCCTAATAGACTTGGACCCGATCCATGAGCAACGATGAGGGAAAGTCTCTTCCTCTCTTCTCCATGTTTTACATCTATATTGATTTTTCCCACTGCTTTTACATCTTCTCCTGTGTAAGTTCGTAGAGTAATAGCAGCTGGTTCTAGTGGTGGTGCATCATTGAGACTCCATAGTGTGTCATATGTCGATTTACTGATAATAGATACTGCAGCTCCCGTATCAATCTCCATCCTTAATGGTTTTTTGTGAACTGTCACTGTTACATAAATAGGCTTATTATGATGTTTAGTAACTGTGTACAAATCATAAACTTCTTCCGACTGGGTTTCATTTTCTTCAATATTATTGGTGTGTTGGCTATTTCGCTGGGAACGTTCGTTAGTCCCTCTCTGTTTCACTCTACACACTTTTGCTATGTGTCCTCTCCTTTGACAATAATGGCAAACAGCTTCTGTAAACCTACACTTATGGGGGGAGTGTTTACCTCCACACCTATAACAACTGTGGACCGTAGAGTCCCACCTACCATTGTTTTGTGGTTTCTTCCCCTTGGAGATTTTCTTTATGTCAGCTTCTTCTCTCACAGCTGGTTTCTCTGCTCCAGCTAATGCCAGTTGTTTTGCATCTCTGGCAGCTGACTCCATTAACTGAGCTATCTCCAAGAGACTCTCAAAGTCGGTCCTCTTTTCCGCGAGTAGACGACACTGTATCTGCTTATTATTAATACCGCAGATAAGACGATCTCTGAGCATGTCCTTCAGAGAATCTCCATAATCACAGTGTATAGCTATATGCCGTAACTCTTCTACATACTTTGCAACAGACTCATCCTCGGCTCTGATGCGGGTGTTAAACTTGAAACGTTGTACGGTAACGATCGGTTTCGGGTTGAAATGTTGCTTCACGAGCTGAACTATCTCCTCGTAGTCTACTCCCGACGGTTTCCTTGGGGCTACTAAGTTTCTAATAGTGTAGTACGTCTCCTTGCCACATAACGTGAGTAGCGTTGCCCTCTTCTTTGTGCCTTCCGTGATGTCGTGCGCTTCTAGGTAGAAGGCAACACGTTCCATGTAGCTATCCCAGTCTTCCCTAAGAGCATCAAATTCTCCTAAGGTTGAAACTTGGCCTGCCATCCTCGTCGCCAATTGTTATATATTTGGGTTGATGGACGGTGAGTTCGATTTAAACTGATTTAAATAGATCTTGTACTAACAGTGACAAACTCAGAGTAAGTAAAACAACACACTATTGACATGTGGTCTCTGCCACGCATGCGCATATATATATTTATATAAACTAATAACAGTAAATGAATAATAAATCACAATGCAATATATTTAATACATAACAGCTTTATTGCTAAGGATGATGTCCAAGATATTCTTATTTACATTCATGAAAATTTGGGAACAATTCTTTATTACAGAGACATTGACAAAAATGTCATTGTATGTGTTCCTGATGTCCTTTTAAAGATTATATCAGAACTTGTTTTTGTTTCTGTCACTGAAAGTGCAAAAGACAAGTTTACAGGGGTAAGTACTCATGGTGAAATTCATGAAGAGTTTCTCAATTCTCTCATGGCTAACAAAGAAGTGTATGGACAATTAGATGCACAATATGTCATTAAAGTTATGAGACATTTTAAATTAATCACAACACTAACAGAGAAGGATGAGATTTCTAGCATTATTAATACTGTTCATGATAGTGCTCCACTATTTGCTCCTTCTCTACTTCGTCCTGATCATAATGGCAATCAGTCTCCTACTGATCATGATATTCATACAACATTACTTGTCTCGTTTGGAAATGACGAAATGCCACCTCATTTGTTTCAGAATTTGATTGTTGCCCTCAGAGCTCAGAGTATGGAAGTGGAGAAGAATGATTCACAATTAATGTGGAGTCTCTCACATGATCATTCTCGTTATAGTGATCATATTTACTTCAAGGTTTCCTATTGTAAGGAAAAGTGGTTTGTGGAGCTCCAACTTAGAAAAGGTATGACAGAGTACATAGAAGTTCGATGTAAACCCATAGAAGATACTACATCTGCTCAAAGTACACAACAGTACTGGCATATTGTGTACCAAAGTATCAAGAAAGTATTAAATTTTGTATGTGATACATTTCCACATACACGTCATCTTAAGCCAATGTATGGAGCCTACTGCTGGTCAGATAATGGTCTTCACTTCTCTGAATATAATGAGGAAAAGTCTACATTTTTATGCAACAATTGTAACTGGGATAAAAAAGAAGCAATTGTTTGGTTTCAGCCACTTAAAGAGGTTGGTATCATTAATATATATTGCAGTTAACATTGATGGTTGTTCTTTGACATAGATGGACATGATTAAAGTTCAGTTTCAACCTGAAACAGAAGATGTTGAAGTTCAGTTTGACTGCTTTTCTCCTTTAATAGGTATCAATCTATGTATCTTGGAACAAACTCACTTTTGTTCTGCTTTGTAGACAGTCTACCTAATGCCTACATAGCTGGACAGAAGCTCTTTGTTATACAAGGAGACCTTTATCAATCATTTCATTGGGAGGAGTGTGGTCTGAGACTGTCTTGTCCTAAAGGAGCTTTATCATCACCAAATGATAGATGTGAGGTTGCTATAGTAGCACTAGCTGGTGGTCAGTTTAAACTTCCAGAAAGAACTAAACTAGTTAGTGCTGTTTATGGCATCTCTGTTAGTAAGCCACTCCTTAAACCATTGACTCTGGAGTTACAACATTGTGTAGCTCTAGAAACAAAAGCTCATGCTGACAGGCTCAAATTTGTTAGAGCTCCTCTAATAGGATGTGACTCTAATGCTGAATTTACAATAATGGAAGAAGGGGTGTTTTTTCCTGGTAGTTGGTATGGCTCTATTACATGTGATCATTTCTGTAAGGTTGCAATGGTGGACGAACAACCTACAGGTATGACCATTTCTATGTGATGCTCTTTGTTAGCACATGTTGC
Source organism: Xestospongia muta (assembly GCA_963693285.1). Lineage (NCBI taxonomy): Eukaryota > Metazoa > Porifera > Demospongiae > Haplosclerida > Petrosiidae > Xestospongia > Xestospongia muta. Next base: position 6,459,318 of record OY848918.1, read on the forward strand.
AGGTAGTAATGCTTATTTTTGTAAAGTATATCATGAAAAGATTGCTCCTTTCACATGGACTGTAAAAATGACTGTTGTGAAGCGTCTCAATGTCCTTAACGAAGTATTTCATAAATATATGCTTTATGCTACATTTAATTGTAATTTTCATTATAGTATATGGAAAGAAAGTATCCTCAAGCTATTGCTTATAGCTTTGATGAAGTATTACCTAGGCCTTCAGAAACAGCTTTAAAATTTTTACTAGATGATAAGGATGAGAAACGTCCTAAGGGTTGGAAAATATTTCCAGTGTCAGATTCCCAGGTCAGAGATTACAAAATAATTTATCTTTGTTTAGTATACTTTTCTTTTGCAGCTTAAATTTAAACTCATTGACAAATTTGTAAGCCCTGAAGTGCCTGAACCACCAGCTTATGTTGTCAACGTGTACGCAGAGGAAAGTTCTGAAACTGAAGAAATTTTTCACTATCCAGTTCCATTGATTTGTGTGAACAAGCCAGAAAAGACATTATTTATCCATCTATCATTGAGAATTAATCCAATAGCAGGTACTTGAAAACTTGTGAAATAAAGTGAATGATTACATTAAGCAGTGTGCTAACATATGGACATAAGCAATTTTGTTTTCAAAAATGAAATAACCTGTCCTGCCATGTCTTCATAGTATTATATTTTTTGACTATAGATTCTGTGATATCAAACTCTCCTAATCAAAGTAGTACTCCCTTAGACTCTGCAGTGGCTAAGAGAGCTCTAGTTCAGTGTACTGACATTATCACTGAATCAAATATAGATCCCTTTACCCTTGTAATAAAGCTGTACTCAAGAGAAATCGTGCCCCAGGATGTTTATAAGAGAGTTAAAGACAAAGATACTAGAGATTCAGCAGAGGATCGCCGTGGTAGAATTCTTGATTACTTAACGGATCGTATTGAACATGATGTTGACATTTTGACATCATTTCTGAGTGTTTTAAGAGAATTAAGTCGAGATGATTTAGCAGACATAATCATGACAAAATATTTTAGGTTGGTAGCTTTTGTTTAACCAATTGATCAAATTCTAATCTTTCTTTTTCAGAATTAAACACAGTTGAAAGTAGAAGATAAAACTACATCAATCTATCTTAAATGTAACAATGTTGACTAAGCCATTGCAAATATAACCTTTCATATCATACACCTTTTGTCAGTTTAATTTTATATACTTATATATTTTATTTTAAGTACTTTCCTACCTTTTCCTAGGGTGGAAAACAATTGTCATAATTTCTTCAATAGCTGTATTTAATTTAATAGACACTTTAGACATGTATTATTATCTGCTGCTATTTCTTGTAGTTGCTATTTATAATGACCTATAAGCTGTTTAATATTATGATTGGTTGTTTTATCCTTTCCTTTGTTTTGCTATTAAATTTTAAGCTACATATAATTATGTACATATGTCTTTATATACTGTTCAAATAATTATTGTATTACCTCTATTACCTGCTGATTGTCAACTTATGAAAATTGATGACTCCTGAATGATGACGGTGACAAATTCCCACTCTCAACCATCCACATATTTCATCATAAATTTGTGCTTATAGCAGTCATGTCCTACAGTAAAAGATATGCAAAGTGTTCTCAATAAACAAGCTCTTCAGTTTTATACATGGAATTTTGTCTTCTAATGACATCAATGGAGTTTCTAATTTCATCCTCTACAGCTTTATTGAATCATGAATTATGAAGTATAATGTCAATGTTATAGGTGTGAAGATTCTTTCATCATATAAGGATGCTGTCCTATCAGTACAAACATGACAATTGCTTAAATAAAATCTTGAAAGTTTCGTCTGAACTTTGAAATAATGACCATTAAACACCTATAATTCACCTTATAATATAAACAATATTTTAATTTTTAGTAAATAAATTATAGTTATTAAGAGGTTATCCAATAATAATTATTGATCCTTAATGTTTGATACTCAACAAATAAAAAAAAACATTTCTTGTTTTAATATTTTTGACATCAGGTTTAAAGTATCTGCTCATGATCAAGAAGTAATAATTTGATAAGTTTAACTGATTAAACATAATATTACAAATAAACTTAATTAGACTTTATGTAAACTGTGGAAGTTTTGAATGTTCATGATCACATATTAAATTCTTAACTATGAATTATGCTAGGATTTATTTACGTCTGTGTTATGAGTAGTCTGGTTAGAAAAAGAACGTAGATAGAGAGATTATATATATGCATCCTGAGACATTGTGTAGTAGTAAAAAGTTAACAAAGAATATTATGTTTATATTCCTAATACTGACAAAGCTCTTGAAATATGTAATGATCTTAATGAAACTAATAAGTCAAGAATCAAGTATCAAAATATTTTCAAAAGCTAATAAATTAGCAAATTAAAAATATTTTTTAAAGCCAGTAAATGTTTTGTTGTTCTTCAAGCTATAATATATACAGATATGAGTATGTTACATTGTTTTTTATTATACACATTCACTTATACATTTATTTATTATTTTTAAATTTCTTCAACATAAACCTAACTGAGAATGAGCGTATGTAATTTTAGGACGAAGAAGCGAGACCTGCCGAAAAATAAACTATCGAGTCAGTGAACACAACGGAAACAGTAAAATATATTAATATATGATTCTATCACAATACTGTCCGTGCGTGCATATTACTATTTTTTTGACTACACTTTTGTCTATGAAAGAAATTTATAAACAGCGCTTCATAAATCTAATTGATTATTTATTTAATTAGTCTAACTAGCCAGACACTCCGCCTATTCGTCAAAAGAGGAGGGGCTAACTAGCTTTGAAGATATTTTCCATGATACATCTTAATTTTCTAGCTTATGGGAAGAAGTAAGAAAGATGGAGAAGAAGGTTAGTATACTGAGGCCAAATTATATAACCCATAGCTATTATTTGCTGTTTAAATGTTTTGTAAAGTTAATAAAGTAGTGCCTGTAGGTCCTCCAGGAAGTCCATACATCATTGTGTATAATTAATATTTTGGATTAGGGGGTGGGGATCAGTTTAATAGGATGTCCTGCACTGGTTAATAATAATGTTGCTGTATTTGCTAACATTCAATTATTATATCAAACTTTATAATAGCAAAAATGTAGAGCTAGAGATATTAAAGGGTATATAACATTTAGAATTCCTTAGTTATGATTAATATTGTCTTTCATATAATGATAGCAAATGTACAATATCATTTATATGGGTGGAGTACACTATTATCATCCCTATTTATAATAGAGACAATTCTTTCATTTTCTTAATTCATTTTAACTTGTAATATTATATATTATATCCTCTTTTTCCTTCAATATCAGTACCAAATTCCTCCAAATATACATCACGTAGAATAGTGTGTTATCACTTGATTATTATTACATCATACCTAGTCCATTGTAGTCATGACCAATTCCAGGAAGTGACAAGTGCATGTGTAGGCTTTACAATAAAAACGACACCTCTGAAACTGCTGTGTCAATATCCCTATGAAAACTGTTATTAAAAACTAACTACCATAAATGTTGTCACTAACAATAGGACAATCATAGCGATTAAAATAAATATTTATATGCACTGTGTTAGGTAGAACAAAAGAATTCTTTCATATATGCTGCACTGTCATGATAAGTGCACATAGATCATCATGCATTAAATTAACCCTTGGATACTATATTGCCTGGGATGGATGTATCTTAAATACAATCATGTCTGCTCATAGTGATCATGATAGCTCACCTTCTTATCCCTATGATTCTCCTATTGAAGTTGAAGAGTCTCATAATACCTCTAAGGGTGTTCAAGAAAGATCTAGACTGGGTCCAAGTGCAGGAATATATGTAGGTGTTACACAAGTTGGACGAGTTCTTGGAATTATGCCAATAAAAGTAATGTACCAGCCATCAATACAGGCATCAACAATTACTCATGATTCAGCTTTCATAGAAGGTATTTTTGTATTCATTTCTGTAAACTACTTCAGTGTTTGTTACCACAGCATGCTAAATACAATAATAATAAGTGTTGTTAAGTTATCTTTTCCTTTTTAACAGGCCACACTGTTGATGACAAATATATCAAAGAATTGATATTAAATCAATCAAATACTGCCAAAATACGTCCAGTGTTGCTATCTTTTGGTGGTATTCCTGAAAGCGGTAAAACGAAGGCTGTCCAGCATCTTCTGAATAATTATGTTGATCCAAGTCCTTTTGAACCTATAACAAAGAAAAGTGAGATGAAGTTAAGAGCAGAAGGAATCACTTATTATGAGCTGGTAGCTGCTGGATTTCATCCTTTGAGAGATCTCACTATCACTGAGGTCACAAAAGAGTCTAGTTGTGCTTTTGGTATTTTGTCTGCTTTTCAAATTGGACTTTTAGAAAAAGGCCAAGTACCACTTTTCAAGTTCAATCCCAATCAACCAAATAATTTTAAAGATGAAGAATTAGAAGATCATCTTCAGCAAACATTCAAGTATCTTTATGAATATGAGCACACTCCTAGAGGAAATGAAGTCACTATCGCTGAACAAAAGTATGCTCGACGTCTATACAAGTTGCTTCCAGAAGGCATTGCACTTGTCAACATATGGAATATTGCAATCAATAAAACAGTTCTCCATTTTATGACTGCATTACGTGGTCTTCTTTACAACAGTTACACTTGGCTTTTTCTAGATATGGACCAAGACCTGGAAGATCTCGAAAAACCTCCAGAAATATCTGATACTACTATAGCTAGTAGAGATTGGTCGGTTCTCATGAAATGGCGTCCTCGTCTTCATTACTTTCTTCGTCGCAGTAGAATGAGCGAAAATAAACATAGTGCTAGGAAGAATGTGTGTACTATATTTGCTAAGCATAAGAGCTCTACCAATGAAGACTTGAAGCAAAAGATCACCGAACTTGAAGCTAAAGTACAGCAAGCTGCTAAACATATTGGTGTGTCTTCTCTTATAGAGCCAAAAATTGAGACCATTGAGTTAAATGGTCATGGTATTCCTAATGATTATTCTCTTCATCTTTATCAGAAGTTTCAAAGAGTAATTTACAATACACCATATGAAGCTATACCTCTCTCTTGGGTATTTCTTTGCAGCTTATTTTACAGGTCATCAAATATATTTATAGCTAAGACAGAGCTTTTACTGAAAGCTAAAGAATGTGGTATGGATGATATCTCACTTACTAAGTTTTGCAAGTTCTACACTTCCTTTGGCAGTATATTTGATCTTAGTCTTGTTAATCCAGACTATCCCTATGTCATAGTGAAGCCAATGTGTTTTCTAAAGTCTTTAGATCAATTATTAAGCCCACAAAGTAGCATTTGTCAGTATTATGTAAATGGTATTGTTCCAGCAAAAGCATGCCAAGAAGCTTTTGGTAAGAATTGGTTGGCATTTATGGAAGCATTATTATCTGTCAATCTAGCCACAAAAGTATCTAATTCAAATTTAGATATGCCCAATCTTGATTTCAATGAAATGCATTACTTTGTCCCTTTAAGTCGTAAAGGCAATCTTATAACAAAAGCCGATCCTACAGCAGTTCATCTCATTACTAGTATCAATACACCACATGTTTTCAAACAAGCCACGTTTGCTAAGTACCTCCTAGAGTCATTGCCAGAACCAAAGCTTGTACCATGTAGTAATCCTAACCAAACGATCATCAAAGAGTGTTCTACTGGTACTATCATCAGTCTTGTCTCTCATAGTCCTGCCAGCAAAATATCAGTTAGTAAAGCTAATTCTGAAGTCTGCTCTCTCAGTGTTAAAGCTTATAATGATATTGCAGAAACATGTAAAATTGGAACTACAAAATACAAATTTGTTGCAATATGTGTTAAAGGTGGAGATCCTGATGTACGAGATATTCCATTTTGTCAGTATCATGTTTTACCAAATGACACACTCTGTGATGATTGTGTGATAGCTGGGAGAGTTAATGATCAGTTGAAAGCATGGAATGAAGCATTGAGAAAGGTTAGGGACTTTATAGTTGTCATATCTTATAATATTGTTCTTGCTTGTCCTTTTAGTATCCAATTCCTTCAAAAAGTCAACCAGACAGAGGTAAGTTTTTGTTAAGATATTAAACTTAAATTGTAATCTATTATATATAGATTTAAAGTCTTCAGAGCTTGCTTACATTGCTGAGAAGATTGCATTATGTAATCCAAGTATTGTTGGTGAAACATTTGGTTTCAAGGATTTAAGTCAATTTCAAGAAATGAAAGGAGAGAAACTTTTTAATGCAATGCTATTACAATGGGATAGAGTAAACCAGCTGGATGCACAAGTAGAAATCAGGCAAGAGTTGGCAAGGAAACTATTAGAATTAGATGCATTGTATAATGGCCTGCCTGAACAGAAGCCAGACTTTGAAGCCATTGCAAAAGAAATAGATATTCATGGTATGTTGTGTATAAACTTTAAAGGTGCTCATACATGTGTCTTTTTTCTATAGCACGACTTTAATGCAGTGAAGCAGCTACTTAGTAGTTTAGAACTTTAATGAGTTTAATATGATACTCTTGCCATTATGTTTACAAATTAATGATAGTAGTTTTTCAGTACTCTATTTGTTATTGTTGTATTATGTAGTATTGTTTTGTTGCTATAAAAAAGATATTTCAATTACAGCTTGATTAATTGGCATGGTTGTTTAGTTGAAAGGGACTGGTCTTCACATTATTTAGGAGCTATATGTATGCTAAATTGAGTTAACTGACAATAGGCAATGTTTATAAAAATTTTCTAAAAATTATATTTTTAAGATAACCACAATTATTTTAGAGTTATACACATGAATTCACTTATACTTAGTGAATAGTGTTGCTTGAATGTCATGTAACATCCAATTACAGTCTGTTTACTGCACAAAATACAGTCAATAAATATAGTTAACATTCCATTCTATGTTGTGAAACATTGGTATTATTGTATTTGATTGTTACCAAGGTGATAGCTTATGAATATCATCATAACAGTACTCTAGCTATAGGGTGGAATAGGTAGGCAATTCAAATCAAATGATGGATGGATATTCAAGTCCAGTCGCTGCAAAAAGTGATGGAGTGAAAGGTGATTTGGTAGCAACTGAAGCTTTTACAGGAATAATTGGGATTAAGCCTAAAGTTGAAGAGCCAGGACTGAAAGCAGAGCTACATCCATTTCATCCTTCAAATGACACACCCATCCAAATGCAAGGTACATGATGAATAAAATGTAAATAGTTATAAATTATATATATATATACATACATACATGCATATATACATACATACATACATCCATACATACGTACATATTCATACATACATATATACATATATACATACATTCATACATACATACATATATACATGAAGACTTCACAGTGAAACACTGACTAGAGCTAGAAAGATTGTATAATTAGCAGCAGTGTCTGTGCAAGAATGCTAGAGACTTGTGAGAAGCTTCAGTCGCATTATTCATCATTGCGTTTAGGGGCTTAATGTATTGTTTGCTACGTGTGTCAGTGGTTAAATAATGCTCGCTTTCAATTGTCTTGTACAACAATAAAATAAAATGAAACAAATGGACGTGACTATATAATAATAATAATAATAACAATAGTAACAATAATAATAATATAGATACTACGTGCTGGTACGCTATATGTGTGTGCTGTGCCTGGCAGTAAAATCGTTCAGGGATTATTTTGATGATGCCATAAGACACTTAGTTATTGTATTGCAATGTTTTGAGAGAATTGGCAGAAGCTATGACACTGTCCAGCTCCAAAGATGTTTTCTTGAGTTACAGAGGTCATGCAGAAGCTTCGAACAATCAGACCCAATTTCAAAGCGCTTGTGGTAAAAATTATTGGTGTCTGTGCGTCGGCGGTTACCTTATTCAGTGAACACTGAAAATAATTTTGGAAAAGTGGACAAATTACACACACGCGTTGTCTATAACAATCTTAGGACCGCCCCTCTTCGCCATCTTCTCACATCCACTGTTATTTATATGACTAATTGTCCAGTATATGTGGCTGAATATTCATTGAATGACTAAGTCTACGAAGTATTTGGACAATTCAGGAATTATACAGAAACAAACCCAGACTAAAAAAAATCATGAGGAGAGATTTAATTTATTTTACAATTGCAAGAAGATACTTATAATCAGAACAGATATGATATTTGATTCATGTTCGCTACTTTAGATATGAGGCAACTTGGCAGCATACATTATACACCTGTACCTAGGCAATATTCCTGTACTAACTGACAAGCCCACACCAACTTCTTCAATATGGTGTATGTCTAAGCAGTATTCCATAACTGCTTTGTTAGTTGTATGTTACATGTCTTCATAGCCTTTATATAGTAATCAGCTATTCGTCAACTGGCAGGACATCCTGCTGGCCAAATAGCCACTGCTAACAATTTAACATTCCTTCTGATCTGTGTGTAACAACCAATAATTCAATTGTGATAATTTAATACTTTATTTTGTATATATTTTCTTAATTTATAGGTTCTCTATTTAAACACGAGCACCTCAAAAAGCTGATATCTAATCAAAATCATTTGACCAAGATTCGACCAGTTTTGCTTACATTGACTGGTCTACCAGATTCTGGTAAGACAAAAGCAATTAAACATCTTTTGAATCACTATGTCGATGAAAGTCCATTACCTCCAATGTTAAGAAAAGGTGACAGTCGTGAAGCAGAAGGAATCACATATTATGAACTTGTTGCTGCTGGTTTCCATCCTTTGAGAGATCTTACCATTGCTGAAGTCACGAATGAAACCAGTTGTGCATTTGGTGTACTATCAGCTTTTCGTGAAAGTATTCGAGTTGACAAGAAAGTGCCGCTGTTCATGAAGGAGTCAGAGGTTGATGTTGAGCCATGTTTTGAAGACCCAGATTTAGAAGACCATCTCCAATACATATATAGATACCTTTGTCGATATGAGCACATACCAAAAGGGCCTAATCTCAGTGACAATGGGAAGAAAAGTTTTGCTGATCCTCTCTATAAGTTGCTTCCAAGGGGCATTGCACTTATTAACATTTGGGATGTGTCTCTAAATAAAGCAGTTCTACGTTTTCTGAATGCTCTCTCTGGTCAATTTTACAACAGCCATACTTGGCTGTTTTTAGACATTGAGCGTGATTTTGATAATCTTGACCAACCTCCTCAAGTCACAGAAGCAACAACCAGCGGTGCTCATAAAGATGATGCAGTTTTAATGAAGTGGCGTTCTCGTCTTCAGTATTTGCTTTGTTCTAGTAGATTGAGTGAAAGTAAATATGGTCCTAGAAAGAATGTGTGTACAATATTTGCTAAGCATAGTGGTTTGTCTAATGATAGCCTAGCACAAAAAGTTACAAAGCTTGAAGAGAAAGCACAACAAGCTTCTAAGCATATTGGTGTGGCATCTCTTCTTGAATCTAAAATCGAGCCAATCGACTTGACTGACAATGCTATGGATGATTTCAATGATTATTCTCATCGTCTGTATCAGAAATTTCAGCACGTGATTTGTGAAACGCCTTACACAGATGTTCCTCTATCTTGGGTTTTTCTTCGTAGCATGTTTTACCGAGATCGTTATAAAATGTTTATACTGAAGTCTGAGCTTAAACAAAAAGCAAGTGAATGTGGCATTGATGATGAATCTTTTGCCAAGTTTTGTCTTTTTTATTCTTCTTTTGGTAGCATATTCGATTTCAGCTTACTCAATCCTGACTATTTACACATTATTGTCAGGCCAATAGAGTTTTTAAGATCTCTAGATAAGATATTGCATCCAAATGAAAGTATATTTCTACAATATCCTACCGTATATTTTGGTCTTTTCCCTGAAATAGCTTGCAGAAGTTTGTTTGAAGGGGACTGGCCAATATATGTGGAAGCTTTAACGTCAATTTGTTCGGTAACAAAAGTGTCTGGTGCATGCCTAAAAATACCAGACATTGATCGCTGTGATATGTTTTACTACATCCCTTTAAGTCGCAATGAATCACTTATAAAAGATGCTGATCCCACTTCTGTATACATGATTACAAGTGCTGATACACCTCATATTAATTCTCAAGTAGTGTTTACTAAATACATTTTGAAGTCATTGTCAGATGCTAAACTTGTCCCATGCTCAGAAATTAACCAAACAATAATTGAAATTTCTTCATCTAACACCACCATTTCTCTAGTTTGTCACTGGCCTGTTAATAAAATACACATTAGCCAACCAAATCCAGAGGTGTATTCAATTGTTGTTCAAGCTTGTCGTAACTTTATTGAAAGTTGCACAACTGGAAATCCCAAATGCAAGTTTGTCATTGTGTGTGCCAAGAGTGGATCTCCTGATGTAAAGTCAATTCCAAGTTGCCGGTACCACACTCTACCTAATAATAGGCTCTGTGATGATTGTGAAAAAGCTGGGCATGTCAATGACCAGTTAAGAGCATGGAATAAAGCCTTAAGTGAGGTCAGCATCACATTTAATTTTATTTTATAATTACAAACTTAATTTACTTACTTATAGCATCCAATTCCCAAATGCTGCAAAGCCAATGAAGGTAAGATGATACAGCGTGCACTATTAAACTATCATTTATTCTCCATTATTGTAGAATTGACAGGTTCAAATATTCATTGTATTGCTGAAGTGTTTTCAAGACATCCAGACATCATCATTGATTTTGCTGAACTTCTTGGCTTTAAAAATTACAAGAATAACTCAATGTTTCAAGGTCTCTGTGGTGAAAAACTTATCACACAAATGCTGTTAACTTGGGAAAAGGATATTACCAAAACAACCCAATCACAAATCGAGCCGAGACAAGAGCTAGCAAGAAAAATCCTTCTGCTAGGTGATAACCTTTGTAGACAAGAGTGTGGTCTTGGATCAAGAGCTGAAAATGATGCTGATCAAAATCAATCCTTAAAGTATTCTGATTTTGAGCATCTTGCTAGAGAATTAGATCTTTATGGTAAATATAACTATATTGTCATCAATTTGAAGTTATCATTTTTTATAATTTAGCAACAAGTGACTGGACTAAAAAAGAAGCAACACTTTGGTTTCAGCAACTTAAAGAGGTTGGTATCATTAATATATATTGTAGTTAACATTGATGGTTGTTCTTTGACATAGATGGACATGATTAAAGTTCAGTTTCAACCTGAAATCAAAGATGTTGAAGTTCAGTTTGACTGCTTTTCTCCTTTAATAGGTATCAATCTATGTATCTTGGAACGAACTAATTTTTGTTCTGCTTTGTAGACAGTCTACTTAATGCCTACATAGCTGGAAAGAAGCTCTTTGTTATTCAAGGAGACCTTTATCAATCATTTCATTGGGAGGAGTGTGGTCTGAGACTGTCTTGTCCTAAAGGAGCTTTATCATCACCAAATGATAGATGTGAGGTTGCTATAGTAGCACTAGCTGGTGGTCAGTTTAAACTTCCAGAGAGAACTAAACTAGTTAGTGCTGTTTATGGTATTTCTGTTGGCAAGGCACTCCTTAAACCATTGACTCTGGAGTTACAACACTGTGTAGCTCTGGAAACAAAAGCTCAGGCTGACAGACTCAAATTTGTTAGAGCTCCTCTTGTAGGATGTGACTCTAATGCTGAATTTACAATAATGGAAGAAGGGGTGTTTTTTCCTGGTAGTTGGTATGGCTCTATTACATGTGATCATTTCTGTAAGGTTGCAATGGTGGACGAACAACCTACAAGTATGACCATTTCTATGTGATGCCCTTTGTTAGCACGTGTTGCAGGTAGTAATGCTTATTTTTGTAAAGTATATCATGAAAAGATTGCTCCTTTCACATGGACTGTAAAAATGACTGTTGTGAAGCGTCTCAATGTCCTTAACGAAGTATTTCATAAATATATGCTTTATGCTACATTTAATTGTAATTTTCATTATAGTACATGGAAAGAAAGTATCCTCAAGCTATTGCTTATAGCTTTGATGAAGTATTACCTAGGCCTTCAGAAACAGTTTTAAGGTTTTTACTAGATGATAAGGATGAGAAACGTCCTAAGGGTTGGAAAATATTTCCAATGTCAGATTCCCAGGTCAGAGATTACAAAATGATTTATCTTTGTTTAGTATACTTTTCGTTTGCAGCTTAAATTTAAACTCATTGACAAATTTGTAAGCCCTGAAGTGCCTGAACCACCAGCTTATGTTGTCAACGTGTACGCAGAGGAAAGTTCTGAAACTGAAGAAATTTTTCACTATCCAGTTCCATTGATTGGTGTAAACAAGCCAGAAAAGACATTATTTATCCATCTATCATTGAGAATTAATCCAATAGCAGGTACTTGACAACTTGTGAAATAAAGTGAATGATTATATTAAGCAGTGTGCTAACATATGGACATAAGCAATTTTGTTTACAAAAAAGAAATAACCTGTCCTGCCATGTCTTCATACTATTACATTTTTTGACTATAGATTCTGTGATATCAAACTCTCCTAATCAAAGTAGTACTCCCTTAGACTCTGCAGTGGCTAAGAGAGCTCTAGTTCAGTGTACTGACACTATCATTGAATCAAATATAGATCCCTTCACCCTTGTAAGAAAGCTGTACTCAAGAGAAATCATACCCCAGGATGTTTATAAGAGAGTTAAAGACAAAGATACTAGAGATTCAGCAGAGGATCGTCGTGATAAGATTCTTGATTACTTAACAGATCGAATAGAACATGATGTTAGTATTTTTACATCATTTCTGAGTGTTTTAAGAGAATTAGGTCGAGATGATTTAGCAGATATAATCATGACAAAATATTTTAGGTTGGTAGCTTTTGTTTAACTAATTGATTAAATTCTAATCTTTCTATTTCAGAATTAAACACAGCTGAAGGTAGAAGATAAAACTACATCCATCTATCTTAAATGTAGCAATGTTGACTAAGCCATTGCAAATATAACCTTTCATATCATACACCTTTTGTCAGTTTAATTTTGTATACTTATATATTTTATTTTAAGTACTTTCCTACCTTTTCCTAGGGTGGAAATTAATTGTCATAATTTCTTCAATAGCTGTATTTTATTTAATAGACACTTAAGACATGTATTATTATCTGCTGCTATTTCTTGTAGTTGCTATTTATAACGAAAGGCACTAAAGTGCCGAACCTCGCTGTAGTTTCTAAGTTATTTATAAATTCTATGCCAGCTTAGGCCCAGCTATGATGTTGTTATTGCAAGAAAATTTATTAGCATTCCAGAAGGTGTGGTTATAAAATGGTAATTTTTGTCATTGTGTATTTGCTCATTAATTGTTGCTTGATTTCTAGCTTTGCCATGTCTGTGAAGCAGTAACTGAGTAAGTGATAGTATCATTCAATTGCCAAGCAAGATTAAGTGCTAATTTCGTGATGAAAAGTTTCTCTGAGTCTTTACATGACCCTTTAAAATGTATCAATATTTCATATATAGAATTTATTGTAACTTGAAGATGAAACGTTCTTTGGAAACGTCCCGTAGTACAAATATAAATCGATATATTATCTATTAGTAGCAGTCTTTTCAGTGCTTGGAGACGTTTCCTGAATGCGTTACTTCGCTCTAAGTCTACAAAACATTTTTCAGAACTTTTCTAACGATTACTTCGACCAACGGCCTTCTGTCTTGCTGATCCGTATTCCTCTGAGATTGTTTACAACATACTAAAAAATCTCCACGTTAAGTTTTTTACTTTTCGAGAAACGGCACTTGACCTCTGCAGCCTGAAAATTCTTTTGCGAGTTTTAAGCTTCTGTTTTCCTTTACGATGTTCTTGATACTACTGTTGTAAAGTCCACATGTTTTTCTATTCGTTGCTAAATGTTGGTAGCTGCTAATGCTTCGGTTGCCAAGTTATAGCAGTTCAAAAAATAAAAGGCACTAAAGTGCCGAACCTCGCTGTAGTTTCTAAGTTATTTATAAATTCTATGCCAGCTTAGGCCCAGCTATGATGTTGTTATTGCAAGAAAATTTATTAACATTCCAGAAGGTGTGGTTATAAAATGGTAATTTTTGTCATTCTGTATATGCTCATTAATTGTTGCTTGATTTCTAGCTTTGCCATGTTTGTGAAGCAGTAACTGAGTAAGTGATAGTATCATTCAATTGCCAAGCAAGATTAAGTGCTAATTTCGTGATGAAAAGTTTCCCTGAGTCTTTACATGACCCTTTAAAATGTATCAATATTTCATATATAAAATTTATTGTAACTTGAAGATGAAACGTTCTTTGGAAACATCCCGTAGTGCAAATATAAAACAATATATTATCTATTAGTAGCAGTCTTTTCAGTGCTTGGAGACGTTTCCTGAATGCGTTACTTTGCTCCAAGTCCACAAAACATTTTTCAGAACTTTTCTAACGATTACTTCGACCAACGGCCTTCTATCTTGCTGATCCGTATTCCTCTGAGATTGTTTACAACATACTAAAAAATCTCCACGTTAAGTTTTTTACTTTTCGAGAAACGGCACTTGACCTCTGCAGTCTGAAAATTCTTTTGCGAGTTTTAAGCTTCTGTTTTCCTTTACGATGTTCTTGATACTACTGTTGTAAAGTCCACATGTTTTTCTATTCGTTGCTAAACGTTGGTAGCTGCTAATGCTTCGGTTGCCAAGTTATAGCAGTTCAAAAAAAACAGGCAGTGCAGACACACACACACACACACACACACACACACACACACACACACACACACACACACACACACGCACACACAAACAGACTACAGTACCCTCGCTATGCGCCCACGCACAGCGAGGTTAAAAACAGGCAGTGCAGACACACACACACACACACACACACACACACACAAACAGACTACAGTACCCTCGCTATGCGCCCACGCACAGCGAGGTTAAAAACAACCCTGGTAACAGACACACACACACACACACACAAACAGACTACAGTACCCTCGCTATGCGCCCACGCACAGCGAGGTTGATGACCTATAAGCTGTTTAATATTATGATTGGTTGTTTTATCCTTTCCTTTGTTTTGCTATTAAATTTTAAGCTACATATAATTATGTACATATGTCTTTATATACTGTTCAAATAATTATTGTATTACCTCTATTACCTGCTGATTGTCAACTTATGAAAATTGATGACTCCTGAATGATGACGGTGACAAATTCCCACTCTCAACTATCCATATATTTCATCATAAATTTGTGCTTATAGCAGTCATGTCCTACAGTAAAAGATATGCAAAGTGTTCTCAATAAACAAGCTCTTCAGTTTTATACATGGAATTTTGTCTTCTAATGACATCAATGGAGTTTCTAATTTCATCCTCTACAGCTTTATTGAATCATGAATTATGAAGTATAATGTCAATGTTATAGGTGTGAAGATTCTTTCATCATATAAGGATGCTGTCCTATCAGTACAAACATGACAATTGCTTAAATAAAATCTTGAAAGTTTCTTCTGAACTTTGAAATAATGACCATCGAACACCTATAATTCACCTTATAATATAAACAATATTTTTAAATTTTATTAAATAAATTATAGTTATTAAGAGGTTATCCAATAATAATTATTGATCCTTAAGGTTTGATTCTCAACAAATAAAAAAAAACATTTCTTGTTTTAATATTTTTGACATCAGGTTTAAAGTATCTGCCCATGATCAAGAAGTAATAATTTGATAATTTTAACTGATTAAACATAACATTACAAACTGTGGAAGTTTTGAATGGCAATTGAATGTGAAAGATTTAGTGATTTGGACAAACAAAAAACTTCTGTGTTATGAGTAGTCTGGTTAGAAAAAGAACGTACATAGAGAGATTATATATATGCATCCTGAGACATTGTGTAGTAGTAAAAAAGTTAACAAAAGAACATCATATTTATATTCATAATACTGACAAAGCTCTTGAAATATGTAATGATCTTAATGAAACTAATAAGTCAAGAATCAAGTATCAAAATATTTCAAAAGCTAATAAATTAGCAAATTAAAAATATTTTTTAAAGCCAGTAAATGCTTTGTAGTTCTTCAAGCTATAATATATACAGATATGAGTATGTTACATTGTTCTTTATTATACACATTCAATTATACATTTAGTTATTATTTTTAAATCTCTTCAACATAAACCTAACTGAGAACGAGCGTATGTAATTTTTGAATGAAGAAGCAGGACCTGCCGAAAAATAAACTATCGAGTCAGTGAACACAACGGAAACAGTAAAATATATTAATATATGATTCTATCACAATACTGTCTGTGCGTGCATGTTACTATTTTTTTGACTACACTTTTGTCTATGAAAGAAATTTACAAACAGCGCTTCATAATCTAGCTAGCCAGACACTCCGTCTATTCGTCAAAAGAGGAGGGGCTAACTAGATTTGAATAATATTTTCCATGATACATCTTAATTTTCTAGCTTATGGGAAGAAGTAAGAAAGATGGAGAAGAAGGTTAGTATACTGAGGCCGAATTATATAACCCATAGCTTTTATTTGCTGTTTAAATGTTTTGTAAAGTTAATAAAGTAGTGCCTGTAGGTCCTCCAGGAAGTCCATACATCATTGTGTATAATTAATATTTTGGATTAGGGGGTGGGGATCAGTTTAATAGGATGTCCTGCACTGGTTAATAATAATGTTGCTGTATTTGCTAACATTCAATTATTATATCAAACTTTATAATAGCAATAATGTAGAGCTAGAGACATTAAAGGGTATATAACATTTTCAATTCCTTAGTTATGATTAATATTGTCTTTCATATAATGATAGCAAATGTACAATATCATTTATATGGGTGGAGTACACTATTATCATCCCTATTTATAATAGAGACAATTCTTTCATTTTCTTAATTCATTTTAACTTGTAATATTATATATTATATCCTCTTTTTCCTTCAATATCAGTACCAAATTCCTCCAAATATACATCACGTAGAAAAGTGTGTTATCACTTGATTATTATTACATCATACCTAGTCCATTGTAGTCATGACCAATTCCAGGAAGTGACAAGTGCATGTGTAGGCTTTACAATAAAAACGACACCTCTGAAACTGCTGTGTCAATATCCCTATGAAAACTGTTATTAAAAACTAACTACCATAAATGTTGTCACTAACAATAGGACAATCATAGCGATTAAAATAAATATTTATATGCACTGTGTTAGGTAGAACAAAAGAATTCTTTCATATATGCTGCACTGTCATGATAAGTGCACATAGATCATCATGCATTAAATTAACCCTTGGATACTATATTGCCTGGGATGGATGTATCTTAAATACAATCATGTCTGCTCATAGTGATCATGATAGCTCACCTTCTTATCCCTATGATTCTCCTATTGAAGTTGAAGAGTCTCATAATATCTCTAAGGGTGTTCAAGAAAGATCTAGACTGGGTCCAAGTGCAGGAATATATGTAGGTGTTACACAAGTTGGACGAGTTCTTGGAATTATGCCAATAAAAGTAATGTACCAGCCATCAATACAGGCATCAACAATTACTCATGATTCAGCTTTCATAGAAGGTATTTTTGTATTCATTTCTGTAAACTACTTCAGTGTTTGTTACCACAGCATGCTAAATACAATAATAATAAGTGTTGTTAAGTTATCTTTTCCTTTTTAACAGGCCACACTGTTGATGACAAATATATCAAAGAATTGATATTAAATCAATCAAATACTGCCAAAATACGTCCAGTGTTGCTATCTTTTGGTGGTATTCCTGAAAGCGGTAAAACGAAGGCTGTCCAGCATCTTCTGAATAATTATGTTGATCCAAGTCCTTTTGAACCTATAACAAAGAAAAGTGAGATGAAGTTAAGAGCAGAAGGAATCACTTATTATGAGCTGGTAGCTGCTGGATTTCATCCTTTGAGAGATCTCACTATCACTGAGGTCACAAAAGAGTCTAGTTGTGCTTTTGGTATTTTGTCTGCTTTTCAAATTGGACTTTTAGAAAAAGGCCAAGTACCACTTTTCAAGTTCAATCCCAATCAACCAAATAATTTTAAAGATGAAGAATTAGAAGATCATCTTCAGCAAACATTCAAGTATCTTTATGAATATGAGCACACTCCTAGAGGAAATGAAGTCACTATCGCTGAACAAAAGTATGCTCGACGTCTATACAAGTTGCTTCCAGAAGGCATTGCACTTGTCAACATATGGAATATTGCAATCAATAAAACAGTTCTCCATTTTATGACTGCATTACGTGGTCTTCTTTACAACAGTTACACTTGGCTTTTTCTAGATATGGACCAAGACCTGGAAGATCTCGAAAAACCTCCAGAAATATCTGATACTACTATAGCTAGTAGAGATTGGTCGGTTCTCATGAAATGGCGTCCTCGTCTTCATTACTTTCTTCGTCGCAGTAGAATGAGCGAAAATAAACATAGTGCTAGGAAGAATGTGTGTACTATATTTGCTAAGCATAAGAGCTCTACCAATGAAGACTTGAAGCAAAAGATCACCGAACTTGAAGCTAAAGTACAGCAAGCTGCTAAACATATTGGTGTGTCTTCTCTTATAGAGCCAAAAATTGAGACCATTGAGTTAAATGGTCATGGTATTCCTAACGATTATTCTCTTCATCTTTATCAGAAGTTTCAAAGAGTAATTTACAATACACCATATGAAGCTATACCTCTCTCTTGGGTATTTCTTTGCAGCTTATTTTACAGGTCATCAAATATATTTATAGCTAAGACAGAGCTTTTACTGAAAGCTAAAGAATGTGGTATGGATGATATCTCACTTACTAAGTTTTGCAAGTTCTACACTTCCTTTGGCAGTATATTTGATCTTAGTCTTGTTAATCCAGACTATCCCTATGTCATAGTGAAGCCAATGTGTTTTCTAAAGTCTTTAGATCAATTATTAAGCCCACAAAGTAGCATTTGTCAGTATTATGTAAATGGTATTGTTCCAGCAAAAGCATGCCAAGAAGCTTTTGGTAAGAATTGGTTGGCATTTATAGAGGCATTATTATCTGTCAATCTAGCCACAAAAGTATCTAATTCAAATTTAGATATGCCCAATCTTGATTTCAATGAAATGCATTACTTTGTCCCTTTAAGTCGTAAAGGCAATCTTATAACAAAAGCCGATCCTACAGCAGTTCAACTCATTACTAGTATCAATACACCACATGTTTTCAAACAAGCCACGTTTGCTAAGTACCTCCTAGAGTCATTGCCAGAAACAAAGCTTGTACCATGTAGTAATCCTAACCAAACGATCATCAAAGAGTGTTCTACTGGTACTATCATCACTCTTGTCTCTCATAGTCCTGCCAGCAAAATATCAGTTAGTAAAGCTAATTCTGAAGTCTGCTCTCTCATTGTTAAAGCTTATAATGATATTGCAGAAACATGTAAAATTGGAACTACAAAATACAAATTTGTTGCAATATGTGTTAAAGGTGGAGATCCTGATGTACGAGATATTCCATTTTGTCAGTATCATGTTTTACCAAATGACACACTCTGTGATGATTGTGTGATAGCTGGGAGAGTTAATGATCAGTTGAAAGCATGGAATGAAGCATTGAGAAAGGTTAGGGACTTTATAGTTGTCATATCTTATAATATTGTTCTTGCTTGTCCTTTTAGTATCCAATTCCTTCAAAAAGTCAACCAGACAGAGGTAAGTTGTTGTTAAGATATTAAACTTAAATTGTAATCTATTATATATAGATTTAAAGTCTTCAGAGCTTGCTTACATTGCTGAAAAGATTGCATTATGTAATCCAAGTATTGTTGGTGAAACATTTGGTTTCAAGGATTTAAGTCAATTTCAAGAAATGAAAGGAGAGAAACTTTTTAATGCAATGCTATTACAATGGGATAGAGTAAACCAGCTGGATGCACAGGTAGAAATCAGGCAAGAGTTGGCAAGGAAACTGTTAGAATTAGATGCATTGTATAATGGCCTGCCTGAACAGAAGCCAGACTTTGAAGCCATTGCAAAAGAAATAGATATTCATGGTATGTTGTGTATAAACTTTAAAGGTGCTCATACATGTGTCTTTTTTCTATAGCACGACTTTAATGCAGTGAAGCAGCTACTTAGTAGTTTAGAACTTTAATGAGTTTAATATGATACTCTTGCCATTATGTTTACAAATTAATGATAGTAGTTTTTCAGTACTCTATTTGTTATTGTTGTATTATGTAGTATTGTTTTGTTGCTATAAAAAAGATATTTCAATTACAGCTTGATTAATTGGCATGGTTGTTTAGTTGAAAGGGGCTGGTCTTCACATTATTTAGGAGCTATATGTATGCTAAATTGAGTTAACTGACAATAGGCAATGTTTATAAAAATTTTCTAAAAATTATATTTTTAAGATAACCACAATTATTTTAGAGTTATACACATGAATTCACTTATACTTAGTGAATAGTGTTGCTTGAATGTCATGTAACATCCAATTACAGTCTGTTTACTGCACAAAATACAGTCAATAAATATAGTTAACATTCCATTCTATGTTGTGAAACATTGGTATTATTGTATTTGATTGTTACCAAGGTGATAGCTTATGAATATCATCATAACAGTACTCTAGCTATAGGGTGGAATAGGTAGGCAATTCAAATCAAATGATGGATGGATATTCAAGTCCAGTCATCGCAAAAAGTGATGGAGTGAAAGGTGATTTGGTAGCAACTGAAGCTTTTACAGGAATAATTGGGATCAAGCCTAATGTTGAAGAGCCAGGACTGAAAGCAGAGCTACATCCTTCATTTCCTCCTTCAAATGACACACCCATCCAAATACAAGGTACATGATAAATAAAATGTAAATAGTTATAAATTATATTGACAATGATAATGTGTTATGCTTCTAGCATAGCTCTCCAGTTATAATCTAAAGTTGCAATGAATAAAATCTATATAGCAACAGGTGTGTATGTGTGTGCGTGTGAAAAAATGTCATTTGTATTAATCAAAGCCATGAGCTGATTTTTAAAATAATTCATTGCTTATATTGAGAATACACACTAACCACTAACCACCAAAGGGATATTCATTAGGACATAGGATATCAATAATCACATCAACAATTATCTGCCTCTTTATAAGAATTCTAGAAATACTGTAATGGAACATTCTTATTAACAATCACAAGTTTTCTCTAATGGAGCAATTTTCAACAAAACAAAAAGAACGTGATGTATTTTATAAACTGTATGCTCATTATTAAGCCAGACTTTATCCTATTGTAGGAATAAATGGTATGTTTAATGATAATACTGTGTCTTCTTAACTTGTGGCTTGTTAGCCATTAAGATTAGCTTTAATGGTCAAACCTAAACAGAGTGATATTTATATTATGAATGTTTAATTGTTAACTACAAGAACTAACAATACTGTATTTAGCTAAATCAGTATATCCTCAGTTCCAACAACACAAAGTACAACAATACAATTGTAGAGACAGATACTTCAAAAAAGATATATAAACAATGGCAGTAATATAATATTATCATATTGTACACATATAATATGCAACAATTTCATCAGAAATGTTCGTCTCAATATTATTAAAGAAAACATAATAGTCTCTAGTCTGACCGGTATCAGTGTTAAATAAATTTCTATATTAACTTATTCATTAACGTTATTACTAGTTGACCATTGACTATCTCCTCTGATGAATCTCTGTCAATGGTGACTGTGGACTGAGAAGCTAATGGATCTTTTAAATGTAGCCAAGCAGAAAATCTGATTATTGTAACTATAACAGTTTAACCATTCTACTATTTAATGGGTTAACCTCCACTCAGCTATTATGAGAGAAATCAGTGGTTAAAGAATTTTAACTTGGTACATACTAGATTGTTTAACAAATAACTTTTATTTTTTCAATCAGGAACAGATGTATTGGAACCTGGTCCCTACAGAACTTGTAATTGTTAAGTTCTTGATCAAAACAAGACAAATGACAACTCCAAGAACTCATTAAACCTTTATAAATATTCAATTATCCCAAACTATTTTCATGATTTAAGATGATGCATGTATCACCAGTATGTTGACATGTCTGCTTGATTAATCCTAGTTTGTGCATTAGAAGCATACTCATGTAGTTCGCATTTGTCTATCTGTGGCCTGTTTGGTGCATGTTCAATTAACTCTCAACACCACAACATTCATTGCAACTTGACACTATTAGCCCAGTTCAATCAATGGAATATTCTATTACCTTGTGAATATAGTCTAGGCTCTAGGGTGGCCATCCTTTTTCGAATTCAGTGCAGAAGATGGCTGAAAATTCAGCTGCTGCAAATAGTGACGGAACTGATACTGACTCCACATCACTTGTTTCAGTTCAGTCAAATGTGACAAAACCAAGAGTGCAAGCAGAGCCATCACGTGCTTCAACAACCACACCAAAAACGATATTCAGTCCTTTAGAAAGTCAAGTTGTACATCAACAAGTTGAAGGACTGTTTGGTGTCCAACTCGTTCGGCCATCTGAGGCTACAATACTTACAGATCACAATACTCTATATTAAGGTGACAGACTACTCTTGTATTTCATAAAAAATATCTTTTGTTTTTAGTTTAACATACTCCATATTTATCATAGTGAATATCATGTTTTAACAGGTTATCCTATTGGTCCTGATTACCTCAAAGGCTTAATACTCAACCAGTCAAATAAAGCCAAGATTCGTCCTGTGTTGTTGTTTCTTCGTGGTCTTCCAAAAAGTGGTAAAACTGAAGCCATTTCTCATCTTCTGGAACGTTATGTTGATCCAAATTCTATTACACCTATGACACCAATGAATGAGAAGATGGAAAGAAATTATCATGAACTCATTAGTTTCCATTCTGAAAAAAATCTCACTATTACTGGAGTCCCTAAGGAGTCTAGTTGTGCCTTTGGCATACTCTCTGCTTTAAGGAATGAGCATTTAAAAAAAAGCAAAGTACCACTATTCAATTTTCCTGAAAGATCTCCCCGATGCTTTGGAGACAGTGCACGTGAATTAGATGATCATCTTTGTCGTATATTCCAATTTCTATATGAGTATGAGCACACTCCTAGAGGAAATGAGGTCACTG
Organism: Xestospongia muta; assembly: GCA_963693285.1. Taxonomy (NCBI): domain Eukaryota; kingdom Metazoa; phylum Porifera; class Demospongiae; order Haplosclerida; family Petrosiidae; genus Xestospongia; species Xestospongia muta. The sequence continues at coordinate 6,482,489 of OY848918.1, forward strand.
ATAAAGAACAAGAGTATGCTCGACGTCTACACAAGTTGCTTCCAGAAGGTATTGCGCTGATCAATATATGGAACATTGCTAGCAATGAAAAGATCCTCCATTTTTTGTCAGCACTACGTGGTCTTCTTTATAACAGTCATGTGTGGCTCTTCATGGATATGGATCGAGATCTTGAAAATCTTAACAAACCACCTGAATTCCCTGAAGTAACAAGCAATGCTGTTTGTAGTAATGATGATCAGTCAGTTCTCATGAAATGGCGTCCTCGCCTTCATTACTTGCTTCGTTTCAGTAGAATGAGTGAAAGTATACATGATAGCAGAGAGGGTGTGTGCACTGTATTTGCTAAGCACAGGAACACTTCCAATGAAGATTTAAAACATAAAGTACTTAAAGCTAAAGTACAGCAAGCTGCTAAACATATTGGAGTGTCGTCTCTCATAGAGCCAAAAATTGAGACCATTAATTTTGATAGTTCTGGCATTTCTAATGATTCGTCTCTTCGTCTTTATGAAAAAATGCAGCTTTCTATATTTGACACATGTTCTGAAGATGTTCCTCTCTCTTGGTTATTTCTTCGCAGTCTGTTTTACAATTCACAAGAGATATTTGTTGAGAAGTCAGAGTTGATCAATAAAGCTAAAAAATGTGGTATGAATGTTGACTCAGTTAATAAGTTTTGCGAGTTTTATACTTCTTTTGGCAGTATATTTGATCTTAGTCTCATTAATCCAGACTATCCCTATGTCATAGTAAAACCAATGGGTTTTCTAAATTCTTTAGAAAAAATTTTAAGCCCTAAAGATAGAATTCGTCAACAGTATCCCACATTAGTGAATGGGATCATTTCAGAGAAAGCATGCCAAGTTTTTGGAGGGAATTGGTCAAAATTCATAGAAGCCTTAGTGTCTGTCAATTTGGCCACAAAGGTGTCTAGTTCAAAGTTGGATGTAGATGATCTTGACCCAAATGATGCATACTACTTCATCCCTTTAAGTCGCAATGGGAGTCTCATAATGGAAGCAGATCCTACAGCAGTTCACATCATCATCAATGTCGATACACCTCACGTGTTCCAACAGGCAACATTTGCTAAGTATCTCTTGGGATCATTACAAGAACCAAAGCTTATACCATGTAATAATCCTAACAAAACAATTATCAAAGAGTGTTCTACTAACACTACCATCACTCTTGTCTCTCACAGTCCTGCCACTAAAATATCCATCAGCCAAGTAAATTTTCAAGTTTGCTCTCATATTATTAAAGCTTACAGCAAGATTGCTGAAACATGCAAATTTGGAACTACAAAATATAAATTTGTTATGATTTGTGCCAAAAATGGAGTTCCTGCTGTAAAAGATATTCCATCATGTCAGTACCATGTACTACCAAACAACAAACTCTGTGCTGTGTGTGAGATAGCTGGGAGAGTCGACAATCAGTTAAAAATGTGGAACAAAGCTCTGAGAAAGGTCAGCAACTATACAGGACTTAGACATTACAATCATTATGTTTTATATTATAGCACCCAATTCCAGAAGATTGTATGCCAAATGAAGGTTAGTTAATACAATGTATTTAGTATTATATTCACATATCACTATATAGAACTAAAAGAATCAGAACCTAAATGGATTGCTGAAAAAATTGCTTCATATATTCCAGCAATAGTTCCATATCTTTCTGAAGCACTTGAAGTTGACCCAACTCCAAGCACTGATGTCAGTGCAATGATCTCATTATGGAATAAGAAACTCATCAAAAGTTGTGGAACAGAGAATGTAGAACCAAGACGAATGCTGGCAAGGAAACTGATAGAAATGAGTGCTAAGTTCTGTAGTTCAATGGAAATTAGCTATAAAATTGAGGTAGAATCTTTTTTTGAAAGTCTTGCCAAGGATCTAGATGTTCATGGTAAATTCAATTGACCTAATTACATTTTGTATTGTCAATTTTTTATATAGCTCCAAGTATTAAACAATTGCAAGTTATGATCCCATCAACTGAACAAGGTAAATAAAATGAAGCTTATGTTTTTAATAAGGAATTAATTTATTAACTAATAATAGGGTAGTAATAATAGACATGGGTTTTGTATCTTCCACTTCAAATTCCTAGATCTCATGCATGTGATGGCTCTTGATTAAGAATCAAAATGAATCCTTAGTTTTAAATCATAGTTGATATACAGTAATAATTATAAGGAAACAAAGTTCAATTGGATTTTCATTTTATGTTTGTTTTATAGATAAAATCACAAGCGATATCTATGAAAAATATTGTAAAGAAGATGGTGTTATTCCATTTAAAGCTGTTAAATGGATATTTATTGGACCACCTCAAGTTGGTAAAACTACTACTAAAATGCGTCTTCTTGAGCAGATTTATAACATAGAAAGGGAAGGTGGGATCATAAAACCTGACAGTACTGGGATTGAACGGCCTGTAGAGATTATCAGTGCTGCCATGATTCCTGACAATGATGCTAAAAATTCTTTGTATTGGAGGGCCTTGAATGAGTCACAGTTAGATCAGGCATTGATGTGCTACATCAATTCACAATCAATATCTTCTAGAAGGCACTCAGTAGTTCATTTTCGTCATCGAACTCATCCATCTGAGAGTGTAGATGTTTTACTGGAAAATGAAAATTCTTTAGAAGAAAGTGACTATTCAACATCTGATAACGAAGATTCACCAGTTTATTCTCATAGTCGTACATATTCTTCTGAAAATGATGACAATGAGGATACTAACCATCCCAGCAAAGTTCAATTTCCTTCTGCACCTGATGCTTTATATGATAAAAGGGTAAATACTGAGCCAGTGTCTTCTGGTTCCCCTCAAGTCATTGATGTTGTAGAGGAAATCCCAGAGGTATTGCCTGTCATAGACCCTACAAAAGAGAAGCAACATTTACCGAAACGGCTTAGTTTGGTACTTGAATTTATAAAAACTCAATGCAATGATGAAGATTTTTTTCAAGTAGTTAAAGAAATTAAAGATTCAATATCAGGTAGCACTTGCATTTATATTACAGATACTGGTGGTCAACCTGAGTTTCTTCGCTTACTTCCAGTAATTCTTTCTAAGCCAGCATTTTATTTTGTTTTCTTCAGTTTGGCTCAGTGTCTTGACCAAGCTTATGCTGTACAGTTCACCAAAGATGGTGAGACTCAAAAGCTTTACCAATCAACCCAAACTATCAAAGAGGTTTTAAGTCAATTATTATCCTCTCTTCATATTCACACAGATGATGAAAAGTATTCTAAAGTCAAATCAAGAGCGTTATTATTTGGTACTAATGCTGATCGTCCTTATAAGGATGTAGATGAAATTAATGATGAATTAAAAGAAATTCTTCCTTCAAATTCAACTTATGTCAACAGCATTGAGTCAAAGTTTAAAACTGTTTTTATTCCTGTAAATAACATGTATGGCACAGAAGATGAAATTAACAAGATAAGACGATATCTTGAAGAACTTGTTAAAGAAATTGAGCCTGTTAAAATACCTGTTAGATGGCTTATATTTCATCTTCTGCTTCGCAAACGTTTTAAAAATTCTAAAGTCTGTTCTTTCGATGATTGCCAACAACTTGCTTTTGAATGTTCAATTGCTAGGGATCATGTAAAAGCTGTTCTTACATTCATTCATCAAAATTTGGGAACAATTCTTTACTATGGAAAAGTTGATGAGAATGTCATTATATGTGTTCCCGAAGTTCTCCTAAATATTATATCACAACTTGTTGTTGTTTCTGTTGGAGAGGGCAAAAGTACAGAAGCAAGTACTTATGGTATAATCCATGAAGATTCTCTTGAATCTCTCATGAATGACAAAGAAGTCTATGGAGATTTAGATCCACAATATGTCATTAAAGTCATGAAGCATTTTCAATTGGTGGCTATGCTTACAGAGAAGGATGAGATTTCTAGTGATAGTGTTTTTACAAATAGTGCACCACTCTTTTTCCCTGGTGTCCTTCGTCCAGATCCTGATTATAATAACAATCTTGTTTCTACTGATCACAATATTCGTACAACATTACTCATTTCATTCGGGGAAAAAAATGAAATGCCACCTCATCTGTTTCAGAACTTAGTTGTTACTCTCAGAGCTCAGAGTATAGAAATGGAAAAAAAGGAGCCACAATTAATGTGGAATCTCTCACAAGATCATTCTCGCTATAATGATCATATTTATTTCAAAGTTTCCTATTGTAAAGAAGAGTGGTTTGTGGAGCTCCAGCTTAGAAAACTTATGACAGAGTACATAGAAGTTCGATGTAAACCCACAGAAGCTGCATCTGCTCAAAGTACACAACAGTATTGGCATATTGTGTACAAAAATATCAAAAAAGTATTGAATTTTGTATGTGATACATTTCCACATACACGTCATCTTAAGCCAGTGTATGGAGCCTACTGCTGGTCAGATAATGATTTCCACTTCTCTAAATATAATGAGGCAAAGTCTACATTTTTGTGCAACAACTGTGACTGGGATAAAAAAGAAGCAATAGTTTGGTTTAAGCCATTTAAAGAGGTTAGTATCATTATTAGATATTGCAGTTAACATTGATGGTTGTTTTTTGATGTAGATGGATAAAGTTACAATCAAAGATGAACTTTCATTTGAACACAAGACAACTGATGTAGGAGTTCAGTTTGACTGTTTTTCTCCTTTGATAGGTATCAATTAATGTATTTTGAACTAACTTACGTTTGTTCTACTTTGTAGATAATCTACAAAATGCCTACATAGCTGGTCAGAAACTCTTTGTTATTCAAGGAGACCATTTTCAATCATTTCACTGGAATGAGTGTGGTCTACAACTGTCTTGTCCTCAAGGAGCTTTATCATCTTCAGATGAGAGATGTGAGGTTGCCATAATAGCACTAGCTGGTGGTCAGTTTAAACTTCCAGTGAGAACTAAACTTGTTAGTGCTATCTATGCAATTTCTGTCAGCAAGGGACTCCTCAAACCATTGACTCTGGAGTTACAACACTGTGTAGCTCTTGAAACAAAAGCTCAGACTGATTGCCTATTTTTTGTAAGAGCTCCTCACATAGGATGTGACTTCAATGCTGAATTTACAATAATGGAAGGAGGAACATTTTATCCTGGTAATTGGTATGGCTCTATTACTCGTTGTCACTTTTGCAAAGTTGGTGTGGTGCAAAAAGAAATATCAGTTGAGCAATCTACAGGTATTATAATTGCTGTGATGTTACATATGCTATGCGCACATCACAATAGGTACTATTGATATTGCTGATTGCAATCTTTTTAATATAGCTACTACTGATGTCAATGCAGCTACTAATAATGGTACTGATGTTCATACAGCTGCTAATCGTCTTGCATATTTTTGCAAAGTATATTATGAAAAGATTGCACCCTTGGAATGGTCAGTAAAGTTAAGTATTGTGAGACGTCTCAATGCTCTTGAAGAGGTATTCTATAGTATTAATAATTTTTACTGAATTTCTATGGGTTTTCTTCTTTAGTATATGAAAAGACAGCGTCCTAAAGCTGATGCTGCTGATTATTTTGACAAAGTGCTACCTTCGGGAAATTTTTTTAAATTTGATCTAAATATTGATACTCAGAAACCTCCTCAAGGGTGGAGTATATATCAGTTAACAACAAATTCAGAAGTCAGTCAGTGATTATAAAAATGTTTTTGTTTATGCATTTTTGTAGTTTGAATATGAGTTCATTGATAAGTTTGCAAGTGATGAATTGCCAGAACCACCATCTTGTACAGTGAAAGTATATGCCAAAGACAGTCCAGACACAGAAGAAATTTTTCATTATCTGGTTCCATTGAAAGGTGTGAACAATCCAGAAAAGATAACTATTCATTTATCACTGAGGAGTAGTCCAGTGGCAGGTACTTTACATATATACTTCCTAATTATCATTATATTAATAACCACTTGTTTATCCATTTGTATAACCTTTAACATGACACATGCTAAATTCTTTTATTATAGAGTCAATATCTGAGACATCAAACTTGACTAATCAAAGTAGTACTTCATTAAATCCTGCAGTAGCTAGGAGAGCTTTACTTCAATGTACTGATATTATCATTGAGTCAAGTATAGATCCCTTTGCTCTAGCAAGAAAGCTTTGTGCAAAAGAAATCATTTCTGAGGACATTTACAAGAAAGTACGAGATAAGGAAACTAAAGATTCAACAGAGGATCGTCTGGACAAGATTTTAGATCATTTAAAAGATCGCGTTCAAAATAATGCTGATATTTTTACAAAATTTCTAAATGTTTTGAGAGAATTAAGTCGAAATGACTTAACTGATATAATTATGGCAAAGTATTTCAGGTTGGTAGCTTTAGCAAGTATATCACTTAATTGTAATCTTTCTTCTTTAGAATTACAACACAAATTGAAACTGAAATTGAGTTAAAATAGTAGAAAAGACTAAAGATGTTCTGGTTTGTAAGCATATTAAGTTTTTGCTACTTAATTGTCTAATTGTTTATGTAGTGATAAAAATAGCTATAATATTATGATTATTCACAGACCAGTATATACATTTTGTGTGTTATTTATTATTTTTGTTCAAATGGCAAGCTGTGTAATGCCAAACTAACTTCATTGAGTCATTTCTGTTTTAATATAATTATTTTTATTATACTTTATTATATAGTTATTGCTAATTAATTTTAATTGCATGTGTAACGAAACATGGGAGCTGTCTGGTTATCTATACAGTCTGGTATTGATGCAGATTGTACTGCCTCATCAGAATTACCAATATTAACATATCCAGAATTGACCCTCTAATACTAGCAGCACAACGACTCAATAGTGAAGTTACCAAACCAACCATACCTCAAACTCCATGTCATTCTTCTATCATTACTACTGTTTACATTGGCATTTATCACAGTTAACATCATCTCATGTCTAACTAGAATATTCCAACAATTAAATCCATCAACAGAAGTGTTTTGGTGTCAAACATTTGTCAGTCTCATCTTCTCAATCTTTACTACACCATTTACACTATGGCTAATTCTAGTAGATGATAACCTCAAGACAGATCTAGTTAACAATACCTCACTAATATCTACACTATTCATTGGTATTGGTATTGGATATAATGTATATGAGATTACAACACAAGTTGCTGCATATGTTCTATTCCAATACAGTAACCCATATCTCCTAATACATCATATGTCTGGTCTACTGAGTGGTAGTCTAATGGTGTATTATAATCAAGGCCATTTCTTTGGGTGTGCTACATTACTGATTGAAGCCTCCACTGCATTTCGTTCTCTATCAATATTTTTAAAAGAGATCCAACTAGAAGGAACATGGCTATGGAGATTCATGAAATATATCTCCATCTATCTGTATATATGTTGTCCATTGTTAGGTGTGTACTGTATAGCTCTCTCATATTTATAGTGGGAACATATTTCAGAAGATCTGTCTTTCCCAATGTTAGCTGTTGCATTTCCAAGTTTTATAACTGAGCTACATGTCATCTCATCACATTGGCCTCATGAATCTATAGAAGAGCTGTTTAGAGTTACTGTTGTTATGGAGGATGCAGAGAGACAATGGAAGAAGGAAAAAATTAAGGGTCATATTATACCTGAAGATGGAATGATGACATTTACATATGTAGTTCACTAATTCAGCACAAGCACATGTATATGGCTACATAATATTATAAAATATATTATAATAATACAGTTTATATTAAATGTAGGTGGAGTTATGATAGTTACTAGTGGCTTACTATTAAGTATCAGTGTAGGATAGTAGGATGCAACCACTAGTTGTATTGCTGATGTTTCCTGGACACATATTGAAGAGATAAGTGTCCAAATGAGAGAGACACATCATTAAAACATAGTTACTGTCATCTTGTCTCCCTATACTTAGCTAGCAACACATGCATGCACAATATGTAAATTATGCATGATATGTAGCTGTATCAGCAAAGGTGGGGCCTATGATACATCACTAGAGAAGAAATCATGAGTGAGGGTGAATCTCCCACCGCAAAGAAAAAATTTGGGGATGATCTTGTATCAAGTGTTTCCAGTATTGCAGGAATTATTGGTGTTGTGCCTAGAGTTGCAGAACCAGGATTGAAACAAAAATTACCAAGTCCTTCGAAAGAAATACCCATCCAAGTTCAAGGTAATGAATAATACTATAGTTCAGTTTAACTAATTGTCACTTTTATTTGAGTTTTGTTATAAAACCATTGTGTGCTAAAGGTAATACAGTTCATATTCAAGTAATAAATTTGTCAGAGCTGAGGTTACTTATTTAACTATCTAGAAACCCATCTCATTTATTTATTTTTTAAAAATCTTGTCTTTCTATTCTTCATTAAAGCAATACACAACAAAGATGGCATATTTAAAATTGTACATAATAACATTATTATAGTGAGAGCAACAAAATGTGGATCATGATTGTTTAGGTCAAGTAGATAAACTGTATACTTGATAACAGTATAAGACTAACTGATATAGCTTAACTAGATATACTTTACAAGTTGTGCATGTGTTGAAATCAATCTTATTTTGTAAGTTTGTTGTCTAAAACTACAATTAATTGCAGGGAAAAATTAAGTTTTGAATTCATAAACTCGTTCATAATATAGTTTATCATCAATGTACAAAAAATGTATAGGTTTATATTCTTTCTCTATTGAAGTAGTATAGTTGATTTGCAATGAAAATGTAAACAAAAAATGTTTATAAAGATTGCATGCAGTCTAGATTAAGCTGTTATGAAAAGTGCTGATAAGAACATAATAGCAATTACAGTGCTATATACTTCAAGTTAACTTATATCCTTGTATGTTACAATTAAATTATTCCATATATAGTGAATAGTGTCATTCCATGTTAGTGATACAGTTATATCAAAGTAAACTGATATTGTCCTTCTCCATACAAACAATGATATAGCTACATGTATAATTAACCTCGCTGTGCGTGGGCGCAAAGCGAGGGTACTGTAGTCTGTCAGTGTGTGTGTGTGTGTGTTTGTGTGTGTGTGTGTGTGTCTGCACTGCCTGTTACCTTTGAACTACTATAACTTGGCAACCGAAGCGTTAGCAGCTGCCAACGTTTAGTAACGAATAGAAAAACATGTGGACTTTACAACAGTAGTATCAAGAACATCGTCAAAGAAAAGGAAAGCTTAAAACTCGCAAAAGAATTTTCAGGCTGCAGGGTCTAGGTGCCGTTTCTTAAAAACTAAAAAACTTAATGTGGAAATTTTTTAGTATGCTGTAGAGAACCTTAGAGGAATACGGATCAGCAAGACAGAAGGCCGTTGGTCGAAGCAATCGTTAGAAAAGTTCTGAAAAGTGTTTTGTGGACTTGGAGCGAAGTAACGCATTCAGGAAACGTCTCAAAGCACTGAAAAAACTGCTACTAATAGATAATATATCGACTTATATTTGTACTACGGGACGTTTCCAAAGAACGTTTCAATTTCATGTTACAATAAATTTGTATATGAAATATTGATACATTTTAAAGGGTCATGTAAAGACTCAGAGAAACTCTTCATCACGAATTTAGCACTTAATTTTGCTTGGCAATTGAATGATACTATCACTTACTCAGTTACTGCTTCACAGACATGGTAAAGCTAGAAATCAAGCAACAATTAATGAGCATATACAGAATGACAAAGCTTACCATTTTATAACCACACCTTCTGGAATGTTAATAAATTTTCTTGCAATAACAACATCATAGCTGGGCCTAAGCTGGCATAGGATTTATAAATAACTTAGAAACTGCAGCGAGGTTCTGCACTTTAGTGTCTTTCATTATAAAAGTAAACTTATATTATCCTCCTCTTTTTCATATATCTACAAAAATAGCAATATAGTTATGTCAAAGTAAACTTATATTACTCTCCTTCCTCCTTCAAATTTTATAAACAATGATGTAACCATATCAAAGTAAATTTAAATATTCCCACATCTTCTACAAACAGTGTCATTCTATAATAATGATATATTGAGTATTAGAAGTGCTAATGCATGATCATGACTAAAAATCTTTTCTATATATGTAATATACAAAATAAAACTAATTTTGAAGTTGGTTTATTATAGTGAAAGCAGTCACACAAAAGTTATTTATTATCTATTTATCTAACAATGATACATTAAAGAGAATTTTCATTGTTCTGACATTTAACTGCTTGACTGTTAGTTAGCGTTAAAAACATATACTGTTTTGATTGCAATTGCATAGCTCACGCTTAACAAATAACTTATCAAAAAGGATGTGTAGCTTAACCATGAATAGATATAGTGTACAAGTTGTGCATGTGTTGAAAACAAGACAGGGCATTTTGTAAACTTGTTCCACAGTGTAAATCAACCATTAACTGTTGGGAAAAAGTAAGTTTCATAAACTCATTCATACACTTTATTTTCAGTTCAAATACAAATAATTTACAAGTTTATAATCTTTCTCTTTTGAAGCAGAATATATAGTTGATCTGTAAGGAACATGTAAAGCGAAAACATATATAAAAGACTCTGTGCAGTATTCCACATATAGAGTAGCGATTTTTTTTAAAGATTAAACCAAACCAATAATAAACCAAGTAATGAGAACAGTAGTGTACACACAAAGAAAGAGAAAAAGATAAACATGACAATGTAGGAACAACTAACTCTTGTGTAATATATAGACTTAAAAAATGATTACAGTACTATATAACTTCAAAGTAATTAAGTTATTCCATAGATAGTGAATAGTGTCATTCCATGTTAGTGATATAGCTATATCAAAGTAAACTTATATTATCCTCCTTCGTACAAATAGTGCATGGATATATGTAAACTTATAATTCCTCAAGCTCCTTCATGCAAATAGTGCATGTATATATGTAAACTTATAATTCCTCCTTCATGCAAATTGTGCATGTATATATGTAAACTTATGTTATCCTCCTCCGTGCAATAGTGCAAATAGTGCATGTGTATGTGTAAACTTATATGCAAATAGTGTATGTGTATGTGTGAACTTATATTTCCTTCTCTATCATCTATAAATAACAATACAGCTATGTCAAAGTAAACTTACATTACCCTCCTAAATTCCTCTTACATTTTTACAAATATTTATGTAGCCACAACAAAGTAAACATATAAGTCCTCCTCCATCTTCTATGAATAGGGTCACTTCCTATATACCAATGGGCAATGTGGAAGATGTAGTACCACAATATTATCTGGTATAGGAGGTCAATCCCACTTATTATTTATGGCAATGAATTTCTATGTATTCAACATGCAAACTAAACTACATTTGAATGAAGACTTTGTAAAGGATAGGATATACTTTGATATAATAGTTAATGGAAATGACAATTCTTGTAAAGGATATTATTAGTGTGGATTTATGTTAATTTGTGGTGGTAGACTTCCTCATAACATGGGAAACCAGTGGCAGTAAAGGCAAAATTAAACTGTATCTTAACTGATTATTATATTGCCTCACTGATCAATGATATTATGATAAATATCTAAGTTCCAAAAAATCCCATATTATTAAACTACATGGGAAGTTGGGAAGTAGATCAATGACAGGCATTTGTTATTACTACAATGTATACTGGCTACCAACAGCACAAATTGGCAACAAACCTAATGCATTAGTTAAGAACATACCCATAACTATTGAATTAATATTTCTGTAATGTGTAGCATTACAAATTATTTATGAATGATTTTTTTATTTACATAATTTTACAGGCTTTCCATTTGATCATGAACATCTCAAAGAGCTGATATCCAATCAAACAATTATGACCAAAATTCGACCAGTTTTTCTTACTTTGAATGGTCTTATGAATTCTGGTAAGACAGAGGCAATTTTAAATTTTTTAAAGCACTATGTTGATCAATGTCCACATTCTACATTGTCGGGCAAAATTTACAACCAAGAAACAGAAGGAATTGCATGTTATGAACTTTTTGCTGCTGGTTTCTATCCCTTAAGACATCTTACCATTGCTGAACTCACCAATGAGTCTGCTTGTGCATTTGGTATATTGTCAGCCTTTCACAAAGAAATTCAATTTCACAAGAAAGTTCCTTTGTTCAAAAAGGACTTTGATTCACCTACCAATGATGTTTTCAAAGATTCAGATTTAGAAGATCATCTTCGGTATATATACAAGTACCTTTGTCAATGTGAACAAGTGCCAAAAGAAGCTGGTTTCAGTAATAATGAATATCAATTTGCTGATTGTCTTTGCAAATCACTTCCAAGTGGAATTGCTCTTATTAACATTTGGAACCTTTCCTTAGATAAAACAGTTCAGTGTTTTTTAACTCCTCTCTTTGACCAATTTTACAACAACCATGCTTGGCTATTTCTAGATATTGAGCCTGAAGGTGACCACAATAATCTTTCTCATGTCACAGAAATTAATCCAGATGGTACAGCTTGGCTCCAACCTCATTTTTATTACTTGCTTCATTGGAGTAGAATGAGCAAAAGTAATCCAAGGGAAGGTGCATGCACCATCTTTGCTAGACATGTCAAGACCACTTCAAATGAACATTTAAAACAAATGGTCACAACACTTGAAACTAAAGTAAAACAAGCTGCCAAACGCTGTTAAATGGATATTTATTGGACCACCTCAAGTTGGTAAAACTACTACTAAAATGCGTCTTCTTGAGCAGATTTATAACATAGAAAGGGAAGGTGGGATCATAAAACCTGACAGTACTGGGATTGAACGGCCTGTAGAGATTATCAGTGCTGCCATGATTCCTGACAATGATGCTAAAAATTCTTTGTATTGGAGGGCCTTGAATGAGTCACAGTTAGATCAGGCATTGATGTGCTACATCAATTCACAATCAATATCTTCTAGAAGGCACTCAGTAGTTCATTTTCGTCATCGAACTCATCCATCTGAGAGTGTAGATGTTTTACTGGAAAATGAAAATTCTTTAGAAGAAAGTGACTATTCAACATCTGATAACGAAGATTCACCAGTTTATTCTCATAGTCGTACATATTCTTCTGAAAATGATGACAATGAGGATACTAACCATCCCAGCAAAGTTCAATTTCCTTCTGCACCTGATGCTTTATATGATAAAAGGGTAAATACTGAGCCAGTGTCTTCTGGTTCCCCTCAAGTCATTGATGTTGTAGAGGAAATCCCAGAGGTATTGCCTGTCATAGACCCTACAAAAGAGAAGCAACATTTACCGAAACGGCTTAGTTTGGTACTTGAATTTATAAAAACTCAATGCAATGATGAAGATTTTTTTCAAGTAGTTAAAGAAATTAAAGATTCAATATCAGGTAGCACTTGCATTTATATTACAGATACTGGTGGTCAACCTGAGTTTCTTCGCTTACTTCCAGTAATTCTTTCTAAGCCAGCATTTTATTTTGTTTTCTTCAGTTTGGCTCAGTGTCTTGACCAAGCTTATGCTGTACAGTTCACCAAAGATGGTGAGACTCAAAAGCTTTACCAATCAACCCAAACTATCAAAGAGGTTTTAAGTCAATTATTATCCTCTCTTCATATTCACACAGATGATGAAAAGTATTCTAAAGTCAAATCAAGAGCGTTATTATTTGGTACTAATGCTGATCGTCCTTATAAGGATGTAGATGAAATTAATGATGAATTAAAAGAAATTCTTCCTTCAAATTCAACTTATGTCAACAGCATTGAGTCAAAGTTTAAAACTGTTTTTATTCCTGTAAATAACATGTATGGCACAGAAGATGAAATTAACAAGATAAGACGATATCTTGAAGAACTTGTTAAAGAAATTGAGCCTGTTAAAATACCTGTTAGATGGCTTATATTTCATCTTCTGCTTCGCAAACGTTTTAAAAATTCTAAAGTCTGTTCTTTCGATGATTGCCAACAACTTGCTTTTGAATGTTCAATTGCTAGGGATCATGTAAAAGCTGTTCTTACATTCATTCATCAAAATTTGGGAACAATTCTTTACTATGGAAAAGTTGATGAGAATGTCATTATATGTGTTCCCGAAGTTCTCCTAAATATTATATCACAACTTGTTGTTGTTTCTGTTGGAGAGGGCAAAAGTACAGAAGCAAGTACTTATGGTATAATCCATGAAGATTCTCTTGAATCTCTCATGAATGACAAAGAAGTCTATGGAGATTTAGATCCACAATATGTCATTAAAGTCATGAAGCATTTTCAATTGGTGGCTATGCTTACAGAGAAGGATGAGATTTCTAGTGATAGTGTTTTTACAAATAGTGCACCACTCTTTTTCCCTGGTGTCCTTCGTCCAGATCCTGATTATAATAACAATCTTGTTTCTACTGATCACAATATTCGTACAACATTACTCATTTCATTCGGGGAAAAAAATGAAATGCCACCTCATCTGTTTCAGAACTTAGTTGTTACTCTCAGAGCTCAGAGTATAGAAATGGAAAAAAAGGAGCCACAATTAATGTGGAATCTCTCACAAGATCATTCTCGCTATAATGATCATATTTATTTCAAAGTTTCCTATTGTAAAGAAGAGTGGTTTGTGGAGCTCCAGCTTAGAAAACTTATGACAGAGTACATAGAAGTTCGATGTAAACCCACAGAAGCTGCATCTGCTCAAAGTACACAACAGTATTGGCATATTGTGTACAAAAATATCAAAAAAGTATTGAATTTTGTATGTGATACATTTCCACATACACGTCATCTTAAGCCAGTGTATGGAGCCTACTGCTGGTCAGATAATGATTTCCACTTCTCTAAATATAATGAGGCAAAGTCTACATTTTTGTGCAACAACTGTGACTGGGATAAAAAAGAAGCAATAGTTTGGTTTAAGCCATTTAAAGAGGTTAGTATCATTATTAGATATTGCAGTTAACATTGATGGTTGTTTTTTGATGTAGATGGATAAAGTTACAATCAAAGATGAACTTTCATTTGAACACAAGACAACTGATGTAGGAGTTCAGTTTGACTGTTTTTCTCCTTTGATAGGTATCAATTAATGTATTTTGAACTAACTTACGTTTGTTCTACTTTGTAGATAATCTACAAAATGCCTACATAGCTGGTCAGAAACTCTTTGTTATTCAAGGAGACCATTTTCAATCATTTCACTGGAATGAGTGTGGTCTACAACTGTCTTGTCCTCAAGGAGCTTTATCATCTTCAGATGAGAGATGTGAGGTTGCCATAATAGCACTAGCTGGTGGTCAGTTTAAACTTCCAGTGAGAACTAAACTTGTTAGTGCTATCTATGCAATTTCTGTCAGCAAGGGACTCCTCAAACCATTGACTCTGGAGTTACAACACTGTGTAGCTCTTGAAACAAAAGCTCAGACTGATTGCCTATTTTTTGTAAGAGCTCCTCACATAGGATGTGACTTCAATGCTGAATTTACAATAATGGAAGGAGGAACATTTTATCCTGGTAATTGGTATGGCTCTATTACTCGTTGTCACTTTTGCAAAGTTGGTGTGGTGCAAAAAGAAATATCAGTTGAGCAATCTACAGGTATTATAATTGCTGTGATGTTACATATGCTATGCGCACATCACAATAGGTACTATTGATATTGCTGATTGCAATCTTTTTAATATAGCTACTACTGATGTCAATGCAGCTACTAATAATGGTACTGATGTTCATACAGCTGCTAATCGTCTTGCATATTTTTGCAAAGTATATTATGAAAAGATTGCACCCTTGGAATGGTCAGTAAAGTTAAGTATTGTGAGACGTCTCAATGCTCTTGAAGAGGTATTCTATAGTATTAATAATTTTTACTGAATTTCTATGGGTTTTCTTCTTTAGTATATGAAAAGACAGCGTCCTAAAGCTGATGCTGCTGATTATTTTGACAAAGTGCTACCTTCGGGAAATTTTTTTAAATTTGATCTAAATATTGATACTCAGAAACCTCCTCAAGGGTGGAGTATATATCAGTTAACAACAAATTCAGAAGTCAGTCAGTGATTATAAAAATGTTTTTGTTTATGCATTTTTGTAGTTTGAATATGAGTTCATTGATAAGTTTGCAAGTGATGAATTGCCAGAACCACCATCTTGTACAGTGAAAGTATATGCCAAAGACAGTCCAGACACAGAAGAAATTTTTCATTATCTGGTTCCATTGAAAGGTGTGAACAATCCAGAAAAGATAACTATTCATTTATCACTGAGGAGTAGTCCAGTGGCAGGTACTTTACATATATACTTCCTAATTATCATTATATTAATAACCACTTGTTTATCCATTTGTATAACCTTTAACATGACACATGCTAAATTCTTTTATTATAGAGTCAATATCTGAGACATCAAACTTGACTAATCAAAGTAGTACTTCATTAAATCCTGCAGTAGCTAGGAGAGCTTTACTTCAATGTACTGATATTATCATTGAGTCAAGTATAGATCCCTTTGCTCTAGCAAGAAAGCTTTGTGCAAAAGAAATCATTTCTGAGGACATTTACAAGAAAGTACGAGATAAGGAAACTAAAGATTCAACAGAGGATCGTCTGGACAAGATTTTAGATCATTTAAAAGATCGCGTTCAAAATAATGCTGATATTTTTACAAAATTTCTAAATGTTTTGAGAGAATTAAGTCGAAATGACTTAACTGATATAATTATGGCAAAGTATTTCAGGTTGGTAGCTTTAGCAAGTATATCACTTAATTGTAATCTTTCTTCTTTAGAATTACAACACAAATTGAAACTGAAATTGAGTTAAAATAGTAGAAAAGACTAAAGATGTTCTGGTTTGTAAGCATATTAAGTTTTTGCTACTTAATTGTCTAATTGTTTATGTAGTGATAAAAATAGCTATAATATTATGATTATTCACAGACCAGTATATACATTTTGTGTGTTATTTATTATTTTTGTTCAAATGGCAAGCTGTGTAATGCCAAACTAACTTCATTGAGTCATTTCTGTTTTAATATAATTATTTTTATTATACTTTATTATATAGTTATTGCTAATTAATTTTAATTGCATGTGTAACGAAACATGGGAGCTGTCTGGTTATCTATACAGTCTGGTATTGATGCAGATTGTACTGCCTCATCAGAATTACCAATATTAACATATCCAGAATTGACCCTCTAATACTAGCAGCACAACGACTCAATAGTGAAGTTACCAAACCAACCATACCTCAAACTCCATGTCATTCTTCTATCATTACTACTGTTTACATTGGCATTTATCACAGTTAACATCATCTCATGTCTAACTAGAATATTCCAACAATTAAATCCATCAACAGAAGTGTTTTGGTGTCAAACATTTGTCAGTCTCATCTTCTCAATCTTTACTACACCATTTACACTATGGCTAATTCTAGTAGATGATAACCTCAAGACAGATCTAGTTAACAATACCTCACTAATATCTACACTATTCATTGGTATTGGTATTGGATATAATGTATATGAGATTACAACACAAGTTGCTGCATATGTTCTATTCCAATACAGTAACCCATATCTCCTAATACATCATATGTCTGGTCTACTGAGTGGTAGTCTAATGGTGTATTATAATCAAGGCCATTTCTTTGGGTGTGCTACATTACTGATTGAAGCCTCCACTGCATTTCGTTCTCTATCAATATTTTTAAAAGAGATCCAACTAGAAGGAACATGGCTATGGAGATTCATGAAATATATCTCCATCTATCTGTATATATGTTGTCCATTGTTAGGTGTGTACTGTATAGCTCTCTCATATTTATAGTGGGAACATATTTCAGAAGATCTGTCTTTCCCAATGTTAGCTGTTGCATTTCCAAGTTTTATAACTGAGCTACATGTCATCTCATCACATTGGCCTCATGAATCTATAGAAGAGCTGTTTAGAGTTACTGTTGTTATGGAGGATGCAGAGAGACAATGGAAGAAGGAAAAAATTAAGGGTCATATTATACCTGAAGATGGAATGATGACATTTACATATGTAGTTCACTAATTCAGCACAAGCACATGTATATGGCTACATAATATTATAAAATATATTATAATAATACAGTTTATATTAAATGTAGGTGGAGTTATGATAGTTACTAGTGGCTTACTATTAAGTATCAGTGTAGGATAGTAGGATGCAACCACTAGTTGTATTGCTGATGTTTCCTGGACACATATTGAAGAGATAAGTGTCCAAATGAGAGAGACACATCATTAAAACATAGTTACTGTCATCTTGTCTCCCTATACTTAGCTAGCAACACATGCATGCACAATATGTAAATTATGCATGATATGTAGCTGTATCAGCAAAGGTGGGGCCTATGATACATCACTAGAGAAGAAATCATGAGTGAGGGTGAATCTCCCACCGCAAAGAAAAAATTTGGGGATGATCTTGTATCAAGTGTTTCCAGTATTGCAGGAATTATTGGTGTTGTGCCTAGAGTTGCAGAACCAGGATTGAAACAAAAATTACCAAGTCCTTCGAAAGAAATACCCATCCAAGTTCAAGGTAATGAATAATACTATAGTTCAGTTTAACTAATTGTCACTTTTATTTGAGTTTTGTTATAAAACCATTGTGTGCTAAAGGTAATACAGTTCATATTCAAGTAATAAATTTGTCAGAGCTGAGGTTACTTATTTAACTATCTAGAAACCCATCTCATTTATTTATTTTTTAAAAATCTTGTCTTTCTATTCTTCATTAAAGCAATACACAACAAAGATGGCATATTTAAAATTGTACATAATAACATTATTATAGTGAGAGCAACAAAATGTGGATCATGATTGTTTAGGTCAAGTAGATAAACTGTATACTTGATAACAGTATAAGACTAACTGATATAGCTTAACTAGATATACTTTACAAGTTGTGCATGTGTTGAAATCAATCTTATTTTGTAAGTTTGTTGTCTAAAACTACAATTAATTGCAGGGAAAAATTAAGTTTTGAATTCATAAACTCGTTCATAATATAGTTTATCATCAATGTACAAAAAATGTATAGGTTTATATTCTTTCTCTATTGAAGTAGTATAGTTGATTTGCAATGAAAATGTAAACAAAAAATGTTTATAAAGATTGCATGCAGTCTAGATTAAGCTGTTATGAAAAGTGCTGATAAGAACATAATAGCAATTACAGTGCTATATACTTCAAGTTAACTTATATCCTTGTATGTTACAATTAAATTATTCCATATATAGTGAATAGTGTCATTCCATGTTAGTGATACAGTTATATCAAAGTAAACTGATATTGTCCTTCTCCATACAAACAATGATATAGCTACATGTATAATTAACCTCGCTGTGCGTGGGCGCAAAGCGAGGGTACTGTAGTCTGTCAGTGTGTGTGTGTGTGTGTTTGTGTGTGTGTGTGTGTGTCTGCACTGCCTGTTACCTTTGAACTACTATAACTTGGCAACCGAAGCGTTAGCAGCTGCCAACGTTTAGTAACGAATAGAAAAACATGTGGACTTTACAACAGTAGTATCAAGAACATCGTCAAAGAAAAGGAAAGCTTAAAACTCGCAAAAGAATTTTCAGGCTGCAGGGTCTAGGTGCCGTTTCTTAAAAACTAAAAAACTTAATGTGGAAATTTTTTAGTATGCTGTAGAGAACCTTAGAGGAATACGGATCAGCAAGACAGAAGGCCGTTGGTCGAAGCAATCGTTAGAAAAGTTCTGAAAAGTGTTTTGTGGACTTGGAGCGAAGTAACGCATTCAGGAAACGTCTCAAAGCACTGAAAAAACTGCTACTAATAGATAATATATCGACTTATATTTGTACTACGGGACGTTTCCAAAGAACGTTTCAATTTCATGTTACAATAAATTTGTATATGAAATATTGATACATTTTAAAGGGTCATGTAAAGACTCAGAGAAACTCTTCATCACGAATTTAGCACTTAATTTTGCTTGGCAATTGAATGATACTATCACTTACTCAGTTACTGCTTCACAGACATGGTAAAGCTAGAAATCAAGCAACAATTAATGAGCATATACAGAATGACAAAGCTTACCATTTTATAACCACACCTTCTGGAATGTTAATAAATTTTCTTGCAATAACAACATCATAGCTGGGCCTAAGCTGGCATAGGATTTATAAATAACTTAGAAACTGCAGCGAGGTTCTGCACTTTAGTGTCTTTCATTATAAAAGTAAACTTATATTATCCTCCTCTTTTTCATATATCTACAAAAATAGCAATATAGTTATGTCAAAGTAAACTTATATTACTCTCCTTCCTCCTTCAAATTTTATAAACAATGATGTAACCATATCAAAGTAAATTTAAATATTCCCACATCTTCTACAAACAGTGTCATTCTATAATAATGATATATTGAGTATTAGAAGTGCTAATGCATGATCATGACTAAAAATCTTTTCTATATATGTAATATACAAAATAAAACTAATTTTGAAGTTGGTTTATTATAGTGAAAGCAGTCACACAAAAGTTATTTATTATCTATTTATCTAACAATGATACATTAAAGAGAATTTTCATTGTTCTGACATTTAACTGCTTGACTGTTAGTTAGCGTTAAAAACATATACTGTTTTGATTGCAATTGCATAGCTCACGCTTAACAAATAACTTATCAAAAAGGATGTGTAGCTTAACCATGAATAGATATAGTGTACAAGTTGTGCATGTGTTGAAAACAAGACAGGGCATTTTGTAAACTTGTTCCACAGTGTAAATCAACCATTAACTGTTGGGAAAAAGTAAGTTTCATAAACTCATTCATACACTTTATTTTCAGTTCAAATACAAATAATTTACAAGTTTATAATCTTTCTCTTTTGAAGCAGAATATATAGTTGATCTGTAAGGAACATGTAAAGCGAAAACATATATAAAAGACTCTGTGCAGTATTCCACATATAGAGTAGCGATTTTTTTTAAAGATTAAACCAAACCAATAATAAACCAAGTAATGAGAACAGTAGTGTACACACAAAGAAAGAGAAAAAGATAAACATGACAATGTAGGAACAACTAACTCTTGTGTAATATATAGACTTAAAAAATGATTACAGTACTATATAACTTCAAAGTAATTAAGTTATTCCATAGATAGTGAATAGTGTCATTCCATGTTAGTGATATAGCTATATCAAAGTAAACTTATATTATCCTCCTTCGTACAAATAGTGCATGGATATATGTAAACTTATAATTCCTCAAGCTCCTTCATGCAAATAGTGCATGTATATATGTAAACTTATAATTCCTCCTTCATGCAAATTGTGCATGTATATATGTAAACTTATGTTATCCTCCTCCGTGCAATAGTGCAAATAGTGCATGTGTATGTGTAAACTTATATGCAAATAGTGTATGTGTATGTGTGAACTTATATTTCCTTCTCTATCATCTATAAATAACAATACAGCTATGTCAAAGTAAACTTACATTACCCTCCTAAATTCCTCTTACATTTTTACAAATATTTATGTAGCCACAACAAAGTAAACATATAAGTCCTCCTCCATCTTCTATGAATAGGGTCACTTCCTATATACCAATGGGCAATGTGGAAGATGTAGTACCACAATATTATCTGGTATAGGAGGTCAATCCCACTTATTATTTATGGCAATGAATTTCTATGTATTCAACATGCAAACTAAACTACATTTGAATGAAGACTTTGTAAAGGATAGGATATACTTTGATATAATAGTTAATGGAAATGACAATTCTTGTAAAGGATATTATTAGTGTGGATTTATGTTAATTTGTGGTGGTAGACTTCCTCATAACATGGGAAACCAGTGGCAGTAAAGGCAAAATTAAACTGTATCTTAACTGATTATTATATTGCCTCACTGATCAATGATATTATGATAAATATCTAAGTTCCAAAAAATCCCATATTATTAAACTACATGGGAAGTTGGGAAGTAGATCAATGACAGGCATTTGTTATTACTACAATGTATACTGGCTACCAACAGCACAAATTGGCAACAAACCTAATGCATTAGTTAAGAACATACCCATAACTATTGAATTAATATTTCTGTAATGTGTAGCATTACAAATTATTTATGAATGATTTTTTTATTTACATAATTTTACAGGCTTTCCATTTGATCATGAACATCTCAAAGAGCTGATATCCAATCAAACAATTATGACCAAAATTCGACCAGTTTTTCTTACTTTGAATGGTCTTATGAATTCTGGTAAGACAGAGGCAATTTTAAATTTTTTAAAGCACTATGTTGATCAATGTCCACATTCTACATTGTCGGGCAAAATTTACAACCAAGAAACAGAAGGAATTGCATGTTATGAACTTTTTGCTGCTGGTTTCTATCCCTTAAGACATCTTACCATTGCTGAACTCACCAATGAGTCTGCTTGTGCATTTGGTATATTGTCAGCCTTTCACAAAGAAATTCAATTTCACAAGAAAGTTCCTTTGTTCAAAAAGGACTTTGATTCACCTACCAATGATGTTTTCAAAGATTCAGATTTAGAAGATCATCTTCGGTATATATACAAGTACCTTTGTCAATGTGAACAAGTGCCAAAAGAAGCTGGTTTCAGTAATAATGAATATCAATTTGCTGATTGTCTTTGCAAATCACTTCCAAGTGGAATTGCTCTTATTAACATTTGGAACCTTTCCTTAGATAAAACAGTTCAGTGTTTTTTAACTCCTCTCTTTGACCAATTTTACAACAACCATGCTTGGCTATTTCTAGATATTGAGCCTGAAGGTGACCACAATAATCTTTCTCATGTCACAGAAATTAATCCAGATGGTACAGCTTGGCTCCAACCTCATTTTTATTACTTGCTTCATTGGAGTAGAATGAGCAAAAGTAATCCAAGGGAAGGTGCATGCACCATCTTTGCTAGACATGTCAAGACCACTTCAAATGAACATTTAAAACAAATGGTCACAACACTTGAAACTAAAGTAAAACAAGCTGCCAAACATATTGGTGTGTCTTCTCTCATAGAGTCAAAAATTGAGACCATTGAGTTAAGTGATCATGCGATATCTAATGATGCTTCAAATCGTCTTAATCAAAAGTTTGAAAAGGTAATTTATGAAACACCATATGAAGATGTTCCTCTCTCTTGGCTGTTTCTTCGTAGTTTGTTTTATAGATTGGATAAGATATTCATAGCCAAGTCTGAGTTGAGGAAGAAAGCTAATGAATGTGGCATCAATGATGACTCACTAGCTAAATTTTGCCAATACTATACTTCCTGTGGCAGTATACTTGATCTTAGTCTTATTAGGCCAGATTGTTTGTTTGTAATTTTGAAGCCAATATGTTTTTTGAAATTGTTGGATAAAATTTTATGTCCTGGTGAGCACCTCTGTCAACAGTATCCAAACTTAGTTTACGGCATCTACCAGAAAAAGCATTTCAAAATGTTTTTGGAGAGAATTGGCCAGAATTTGTAGATGCTTTATCAATCCATCTGGCTACAACAGTGCCTAGTTCACAGTTAGACATACTTAATCTTGATTCCAATGAAGTGTTTTACTTTATCCCTTTAAGTCGCAAAGTGGAAAGCCTCACAAGAGAAGCTGATATGGCAGCAGTTCATGTCATAGTCAATACTCCTCATGTAAATCTCATTCAACAGGCAACCTTTGCTAATTACCTATTACGATCGTTACCAGAATCAAAGCTCGTACCATGTTGTAACTTTAACCAAATGATTATCAAAGAATGTTCTACTGGTACTACAATCACTCTTGTCTCTCATGGTCCAGTTACTACAATATCAGTCAGCCAAGCTAGTCCTGATATTTGCTCTCTCACTCATTGTTGAAGTCTATAATAAGATTGCAGAAACTAGTAAAGTCAGAAGTAAATACAAATTTGTTAAGATATGTTCAAAAAGTTTAGTCCCCGATATACAAGATATTCCATCTTGTCAGTACCACGTACTACCAAATGACACACTTTGTGATGAGTGCGTGTTAGCTGAGAGAGTCACTGATCAGTTAAAAGCTTGGAATGAAGCATTGAGAGAGGTTAGTAAAATATATTCATTACCAATAAATTTATGTTTTATTTTAAATAACAGCACCCAATTCCTAGAAATTGTATACCAAATGAAGGTTAGATGGATTAACTTTCCTATATAGAGTTATTAATGAATCTTTACATTTTGCAGAACTAAAAGGTTCAGAACCTACACAAATTGCTAAAGAGCTTACTTTATATACTCCAGAGGTGGTCAAGTATCTTGCTAAAAGACTAGAGATTCATGATGTTTACACTTCTAGTGTTAGTGAACTGATTTCCATATGGAATGAGAAACTTGTCAAAAGTACTAGTAGTAGCACAGGAAAAATAGAACCAAAACGAATGTTGGCAAGGAAACTGGTTGAGGTTGGTGCTAAATTTTGTACTTCATTAGAGAGTGGTCATAAAGTTGAGGCAGTGTCCACATTTGAAAAACTTGCCAGGAAATTAGATGTTTATGGTAAATACAGTGATTATAAGTACATTGACCTTATATGCCTTAATTTTTTTAGCTCCAACTATTAAACAATTTCAAGCCATGACTCCACATATGACTGAGGAAGGTAATTTACAAACATTATCTTAGCTGTCACACCTTACCATTAAAACAAAAATGTTTATTTATGTAATTATATTAATGTATTTTTGGTAGGTAATGATATTTCTAGAGATGTCTATGAGAAGTACTCTCAAGAGGATGGTGTTATTCCATTCAAAGCTGTTAAATGGATTCTTGTTGGACCACCTCAAGTTGGCAAAACTACCACTAAAATGCGTCTTCTTAAGCAAATTAAAAACATACAAAGTGAAGGTGGTAACGTAAAACCTGATAGCACAGGATTAGAAAAACCTTTAGAGGTCATGAGTGCTACAATGATTTCTACCAATGAAAAACCTCTAGACGTCATGAGTGCCACAATGATTTCTGCCAATGAGGCTAACAATAGTTTGTACTGGAAAGCCTTAACTGAGTCACAGTTAGATCAAGCTTTGATGTGCTATATCAATTCACAGCCTGCATCAACTACGGAAACTTTATCTTGTCAGACTCACAATGAATCTCATATGCCTGATTACATAAATACATTGTCAACAGAGCAAGATGAAATGGATGGTTTTGCCCTAAACAATAGGGAAGAGCATTTATCATTGCAATCTCCCAAGCGTTCCCATACTTTTGACTCCACAGACACAAATTTTAAGAAACAACCACACTCTTTTGAAAATGATGATAATGATCTCTCTCAATATTGCATACCATACCAAGAAAGTACATGTGATGAAGTAGAAGTAGCAATATTTCAATCTCGCAAGCGTTCTCATTCACCTGATTCTATAGCAAATACAATAATTAAGAAACAGGCAATGTTTTTTGATTCTGAAAATGATGAAAATGAGTTTCCCCCAAACAGCACAGAATCGCTAGAGTACAGTTCCACAGATAGTGAATATCAGTCAGAAGAGTCTGATAATATGGAAATTCAGCATTCCTCACTATTCTTGAGAAACAAGAGGGATATATCATCAATAGTAATGAATTTTATTAAAAAACAATGCAATGATAAAGACTTTTTTAGTCTTTTTAAAGAGGTGAAAGACTCAGTATCTAGTAGTACATCCATTTATATTACAGATACTGGTGGTCAACCTGAGTTTCTTCGTTTACTTCCAGTAATTCTTTCTAAGCCAGCATTTTATTTTGTTTTCTTTAGCTTGGCTCAACAGCTAGATCTAAAACACCCTGTAAACTTCACCAAAGATGGTGAGACTCAAAACCTCTATGACTCAACACAAACTGTCAAAGACATTTTGAGTCAATTGCTATCCTCTCTTCATATTCCAATATCACGTGATGACGAGCATTCAAAAGTCAAATCTAGAGCATTATTATTTGGTACTAATGATGATCGTCCTTATAAGGATAAAGATGAAATAAATGATGAGTTAAAAGAAATTCTTCCATCAGATTCAACTTATGTCACCAGTGTTGAGTCAAAATTTAAAACTGTTTTCATTCCTGTAAATAACATGAGTGGCACAGAAGATGAAATCATTAGTATTAGACAATATCTTGAAGAGCTTGTCAATGATATTGAGCCTGTTAATATACCTGTTCGTTGGCTTATATTTCATCTTCTGCTTCGCAAAAGATTTAAAGAAGCCAAGGTCTGTTCTTTGGAGGATTGTGAACGACTTGCTAATAAATGTTCAATTGCTAAGAATGATGTTCAAGATATTCTTATTTACATTCATGAAAATTTGGGAACAATTCTTTATTACAAAGATATTGACAAAAATGTCATTGTATGTGTTCCTGATGTCCTTTTAAAGATTATATCAGAACTTGTTGTTGTTTCTGTCACTCAAAGTGCAAAAGACAAGTTTACAGAGGTAAGTATTCATGGTGAAATTCATGAAGAGTTTCTAAATTCTCTCATGGCTAACGAAGAAGTATATGGACAATTAGACGCGCAATATGTCATTAAAGTCATGAAACATTTTAAATTAATCACAACTCTAACAGAGAAGGATAGCATTAATAACACTGTTTATGATAGTGCTCCACTATTTGCTCCTTCTCTACTTCGTCCTGATCATAATGGCAATCAGGCTCCTACTGATCATGATGTTCGTACAACATTGCTTGTCTCATTCGGAAATGATGAAATGCCACCTCATCTGTTTCAAAATTTGATAGTTGCCCTCAGAGCTCAGAGTATGGAATTGGAGAAAAATGATTCACAATTAATATGGAGTCTCTCACATGGTCATTTTCGTTATAGTGATCATATTTACTTCAAGGTTTCCTATTGTAAGAAAGAGGGACTTATAGAGCTACAGCTAAAGACGTTTAAGTTAGCATATTATATAGAAGTTCGATGTCAATGTATATCCCATCAAAGTATACAATATTTTGTGTTTCAAAATGTCAAGAAAGTGTTGCATTTAGTTTGTGATACATTTCCTCACACCCGTCATATTAATCCAGTTTATGGAGCTTACTGCTTGTCAAATGATAGTCTTCACTTCTCACAATATAATGAGAAAAAGTCAACTTTTTTGTGCCATAATTGTGTGTGGGATAAAAGTGAAGTAATGATTTGGTTTCAACCTTCTGAAGAGGTAGATTTAATCATATATTACATATTGCAGTAAGTAGTTTTGTTCTTTGATCTAGATGGATGAAGTGATAACAAAAGATGCTGAAGTTCAGTTTGAACCTGAGACCAATAATGCTGAAGTTCAATATGACCACTCTGTAGAGGTTGGCATCATTATGACATAATGAAATAATTGTTTATTTTGTTCTTAATTTGATACAGATGGATGAAGTGATAACAAAAGATGCTGAAGTTCAATTTGACTATTTTAGTCCTATAATTGGTAGGTACTTATAATATCTATTTCTAATATTACACTGACATGTTTGCTCTACCTTACAGATAATTTTGAAAATGTCTACATAGCTGGACAAAAACTTTTTGTTATTCAAGGTGACAACTTTCAGTCTTTTTACTGGGATGAGTGTGGTCTGAGATTATCTTGTCCTAAGGGAGCTTTATCATCATCAGATGAGAGATGTGAGGTTGCTATAGTAGCACTAGCTGGTGGTCAGTTCAAACTTCCAGAAAGAACTAAACTAGTTAGTGCTGTTTATGCAATCTCTCTTTGCAAGCCACTCCTCAAACCATTGAGTCTTAAGATACAACATTGTGTAGCTCTGGAAACAAAAGATCAGGCTGACTGTCTCAAATTTGTCAGAGATCCTCTCGTAGGATATGATTCTAATACTGAATTTACAATATTGGAAGGAGGAGAATTTCATCCTGGTAGTTGGTATGGTTCAATCACTTGTTGTCGTTTCTGCAAAGTTGGTGTAGTCGAGAAAGAAAAACCAATGGAACAATTTACAGGTATTACAATTGCTATAATCGTATATGTATACTAACCACACAATACAACAGGTACTACTGATGTTAATACATATGATCATAATCCTCTCAATAAAGCTACCAATGATGACAATGTAGCTGATCATGATCCTCTCAATAAAGCTACTAATGATGACAATGTAGCTGATCATGATCCTCTCAATGTGGCTACCAATGATGACAATGTAGCTGATCATGATCCTCTCAATGTAGCTACCAATGATGACAATGTAGCTGATCATGATCCTCTCAATGTAGCTACTAATGATGACAATGTATCTACTGATAGTGTTATTGATGTTAACACAGTTACTAATCGTGTTGCATATTTTTGCAAAATCTATTATAAAACTATCTCTCCTTTTGAATGGTCTGTAAAATTAATTATTGTGAGACGTCTCAATGCTCTTGAAGAGGTATTGTATATTTCTGATTATCTTAGTTCTAAATATCTATTGTTTTAGTATATGAAAAGAAAACAACCTAGAGCTGATTCTGATGATTATTTTGACTTTGTATTACCTTCAAAAAAAATTTTTTAAGTTTGATCTTAATACTGATGCTCAGGAACCTCCTCAAGGGTGGAGTATATATCAGTTAACAGAAAATCCAGAGGTAAATTAGTGATTATAAACATATAATCTTTTATGTATTGTTGTAGTTTAAATATGAGTTCATTGATAAGTTTCCAAGTGATGAACTGCCAGAACCACCATCATGTTCATTGAGAGTATATGCCAAAGACAGTCCAGACACAAAAGAAGTTTGTCACTATCCAGTTCCATTGAAAGGTGTGGTCAAGCCAAAAAAGATTAATATTCACTTATCACTGAAGAGTAATTCAGTGGCAGGTAACTGTACATATATATTATAATTATTATGTGAATTAAAATTTAATGATTGGATAGTGTGTATGATAGATTAAAATAAACTCAGACTTGAAGTAAAAGTCAAGGTATGCATGGATATAATGTATATATAAGAAATACATTCTATCAAATATAACCATTTTTACATATCTTTAAATACAGGTTCTATGAAATCAATATTGACTAGTACTACTTTGAACTCTGCAGTAGTTAAGAGAACTTTAGTTCATTGTACTGTTGATATTGTTGAATCGAGTATAGATCCCTTTGCTCTAGCAAGGAGACTCTACTCAAATGAAATCATTTGTGAGAATGTTTACAAGAGAATAAAAGACAGTGGAACTGGAGATACAATGGAAGATCGTCTTGAGAAGATTCTTGATCATTTAAAAGATCTTGCTAAAAAAGATGCTAGTATTTTGATAACTTTCCTAAACATTTTAAGCGATTTAGGTCGTGATGACTTGACTGACACGATCAAGAAAAAATATTTAGGCAAGTAACTTTTGTTTTTAGCAAGTACATGACCAAATTTTACTCTATCATTTTTAGAATTACAACCCAAATGAAGCTAAAAGTGGAATATAGTGTATACGTCTAAAGTCATGCTGTTTTGTAAATGCTTAGATTTTATTTGTTTATTTTTGCCTGATTTATATTTGTATATATAGTGCTATGTTAATTATGTTATTGTTGATATTTACAAAGGGAGCTAAATGTAATAAAAAAGTGCACTTCTATATAATGTAGCACACAACTTTGCTGAATTGTTTATTTTGTTTTGCAAACTATTGCTGAATTCATTGTTAGTACTGTAATAATTATTTTTAATTAAACACTGAATATCATCTGATTATATCACAAGAGATATGATACAAATGTGGAAAAAATCAAAGGTAGTGTCTGGACTTCCATGCAGTCTTGTATATATCAGTGTAATATGTTCTATTCCAATATAGTGATCCACATCTTGTAACACATTGTATATCTGCTACACAAAGATTCTAACTTATGGTAAAACCAGCTAGATAAAGCCTGCCACCTATCAGATATTCTTGTCATGAGTGTTTCATCACATCTAATAACAACTCACTAATTACTGCTTTAAAGGTCTCCTGGTATGATTATTAAGGCTATATCTTTAACTATAAACCTATCTAAAGGAAGTGACAATGAGAACCAGATATATGTGGAACATATGTTGTATGTACCTACATATAACAAGCATGCAAATCTATATTGCAATCTTTTTATATAGCTCAATTTAAAAAGACAGCTGTAAAGCAGCACTCTTTGCTTATGGTCAGTATAGTTTGAACTGTGACCATAATGATATATCTAACACTCACTATTCTAGTGTATTTCTGTAGTCACTGGCTCTCCCACTAGTAAACTCTCTACTGCCTAACTAACTATGGTCAATTATGAAATTTAGTTCATTCAAATAATTATATACTCTGTTAGGAATGTAAATTAGTTCATTCCAATTAAAGGCTTAAAACCAGTATTCAGGCAAGACTCGTGATGTCAGGAATTTACTGGAGTTAATTGGATGCTCACCTCTATCCTTGAGATCATTTCTTAAAACAATATCATATGAAAATCCTCTGAAATGCAACATATATATCAGAAAGAAATGAATGGAATAATTGGTATATATCTCATGAAGTTTAATTAGTGATGTTCTTTGAATTACAGAATTTGATTTTTGATATTCATAGAATTTTATAGTGGATTAGTATGTTTATTGAATATATTACACCATTTCAAAGAAATTGGTGGACATATTTGTAAAAATTGATTGGTTGATTTAACTAATACATGGTTATACAAATAAATTGTATGTGCAAATAAGTAAACCTGTTTTTATTACTAATATGTTATGAAATTGTATGACTGTTTATGTAGTTAACATATAGTTAGAACAAACAATGGTATTTTTATTGCTAGAAAATAAGATATTTGTTACTATGAATTCATATATGCACTTTAATTTGCCATGCATAATATTAAACTTAAAAAAATTGTTGTACCAGAATATAATGGCTAAAAATAGTAACACTGGATATTACTACCACAATCCTTTTATGAAAAATGAATTTTTCTTGAAATATGATTGTAAACAGCATGCATTCACAGTGTTACTATTTCTGTTATGTATATGCCTATTGCCTATATAATATATATATTATATGTGTGTGTGTGTTTGTGTGTGACCGGATTTGCAAATAGGGACCACTTCTGTCAAAACATTTGTAACTTGATTTGTGAAAAAACTACTATTAAAGCATATCAAGAAAAAAGGTTTTGTATACTGTATCCCTTTTTGCAAATCCGGTCACACACACACACACATATAAATATATATATATATATGTTTTAGACTTCTATCATTATATAATGGTGTTATTTCCTACATGATATATATATATATATATATAATATATATATACTGAATTTGAAATTGATTTGTACAAAAATAAAAATATGATAAACAATTTCAAATGTTTTTGGCTGAAGTCATTATACAATGAATTATCGAATTATATGTAACAATAAATGATTTGACTTTCAGCAAAAACTTATTTATAAATTAAAAATTATGTACATCTGTATAATGACAAGGTATATGAAATCACCAAACCAAAAGAATTAATATGGTAAAAATTGTTAACAAGAATTAAGCTTTAGGGATATCACATATATGCTTGTACGTTATGCATATTATTCATATTGTATTAATGAATGTTGTTAGCATGACATGTCACTTCCTTTTATAGCTTGTTGGTACAAGATATAAATATCGTAGTGTCTATTCGTCCGGCAGGAAATGTATACTTTGTTGTATAAAGGTAGGTTAAGTTTAGGGGGTGGGGATCAGGTTAATACACAACAAAGTATACATTTCCTGCCGGACAAATAGACACTGCCTATAATATTTCCCCTATAAGTAGCGTAAGTTAGCTTCTACATGAAATTGCCAGGATCTATTTATGTCTTATGTGTCCTGCTGCATATAATTGTACCTTGCAATGAAGGTGTTTCGTGGGAGACTGGTTCACTCTGTAAATCCAGAGAAGATTGAAATAATAGAAGATGCAGTCATTGGATATTCAGAAGAAAATGGACAGGTAAATTTGATAGTACAATACAATAATTATGAACTTTTTAATTCAGATATTCTTTTTTGAAAAAGATGGAAGTAAGTTTGAACAGCTAATGAAAAAATATGGATTCCATGATACTGATGTCCAAAGATTGACAAAAAGGTTTGAGATATCAATTTTATTGTGGGCTTTTGATATCATTGCATTTTTAGTCAATTTTTGATGCCTGGTTTTGTGGATGCACATGTTCATCCTGTAACATATCAAATGACTAAAGTCCGAAATGAGACATCGTTCATCAAATGGTTGATCAATGATATTTACCCACTAGAGCAAGATTTTTCAGACATTAAATTTGCTCATAACAAATATAATGAAATTGTGGTTAGTGAGTAACATAAAATATGTATGCAATTACAAGTGAAAGTAAATTACCAAATTTAGAGTAGTACTCTTCACTGTGGCACAACCACTGCCAACTATTTTGCAACAATTTATCTTGATTCTGCTAAAGAGCTATGTCAAGTCGTTGGTATGAGAGATTGGGAATTACTATATGTTAATAATATTATTTTATTATAAATAATAGGAAAACAAGGCCTGAGAGCATTTGTTGGTAAGGTCAATATGGACACTCATTCAGGTAAATATGGTGAGACAACAGAAGGTTCAGTCAAAGATACACTAGCCTTTGTTGATTTTGTTAAAGAATTGAAGGTATTTATTAAACAGACTACTGACTAATATTCATATTCTTTTTTTGTCAGAATCCTCTCATTCAACCAGTTATTATTCCTCGTAATTTATTATCTTGTACTGAGTCACTGTTGACACAATTAGCAAAGATTGCAGCTGATAATGGGCTATGTATACAGGTATAAACCATAGATATCAACATATTATAAAGAGACTAGTGTGCATGTAAGTACATACAGAGTATTGATGAATCACTGTAAAAAATCGACAAGTAAATTTAAGTAATTATACATTTGACACAATCTACTGCTTTGATTACATACTTATACTAATTACTATGCAATTGATAACTCATGTACTTCAACAAATGACTTCAAAAAATGACATGTACATATGTAAACTGTGCTGTTTTAAAAATTACATAACAACAGTCCTCACATATAGGCACGCATCAATGAATATTATTGTATCTAACCACTAAGATGTTAAACAGAGTCTTCATAGCTCTGACAATTACTTAATCAACCAGTATATTAGTTATAAAAATGAACTATAGCCTAATTGATTTTATATTGGTTAAATCAACCAATCAAATTTACAACAAGCAAAGCTATAACTAATGTAAAGTAATGAATACTGTTATTGTTCATTGTACAAATTAATATGTCACCTTAACCAACTAGTGGGTGGAACACTATGGAATCTAAACTTCAACTCTGTTACTCACTGTATAATCTGTTGTTCTGTAATAGTATACGACACCAACAAATTATACAGTGAGTAATTCACATGGACTCTAGATTCCACATAGCAAACATCGGCAATGATTCTCACTTCCTAGCAGTCAGTGAACACTGGCAATTTGCCAAAGTGTTCACTGAATCAATTGGGTATTATAATAACTAAATAATTTTTACTGTGAATTAGTTTTATTACTATGAATATATTAAATGATTCTTTCGTATTGCGTTATTGATTTTTCATAATTAATGAATTCATGATTAAAAAAGCTATTATAATGAATAAAGATTGCCATATTTGGAATATTTAGATATAATTAAGGAGAATCATTGAATTCATGGATGATAGAAACTCATAACATTGTGTGTTACATTATCCCAATCCGCAAATGTTGGTTCTTGGTGTAACTTGACTATGATGACTGTAGTGCACACTGTAAAAATTGATTTGTTGATTTAACTAATATATTGTTATACAAGTTACATGTAATAAACTTAATATGATGTAAAAGTAAACATAACATTGTTTTCATTACTAATGTACTACTGTTTATGCAGCTGTAGTGCATTAGTAATAAAAACAGTGTTATGTTTACTTTTACATCATACTAAGTTTGCTACATGCAACCTGTATAACAATATATTAGTTAAATCAACAAATCAATTTTTACAGTGATGATGTCATCATATTAATAACATCACTTAAACCCTAAACCAAACCTAACATTATTAACTCTATAACACATAGTGATGTCATCATAGGACAAGTTGTTACATCATCAATCAAGTTACACCAAGAAGCATCCCATTTTGTTAATTTAGTAGAATTTTTCAAAATATAATCTATTCATTGTCATTAGCATTTTGTTGCATAACTTGGTCTAGCATAACTTTGTCAAATGCTTGGTTAAAACTTCTTCCGTGATCAGAAAACAAAAACAGTGATACTGTTGAATATAACCAAAGAGAGAAGTGAGTCATCAATAATCATCTGGCGCATCAGGTGAGATATCTCTTGTTTGTATTCTGTTGTAACGTCACTTGAGAAGGTTAAAAAGAATAAAGAAATTTGCTTGGTAGTGCCTTATGGTCAATTAGTTTGCAAATTGGCCAGTAAGTTGACTATTGTCAGAATAAGCTGAGCCATTAATAATTTACCATATATGTTTAAGCTTGTGGAATGTTAAATGTACATGCACTCTGCACTATGTAGTATAGATCTACACTGCCCACTGCAGCGAGGTTAAGCACTTTAGTGCATTTCATTTTTACAGTGCTGTAGTTTATGTCTGATAATTGAAACTATGTGTGAGAGATAGATAGTATTTCAATTTAACTAACTGAATTAGTTTCAGTTAAAATAGTATCTGCTTATAGTTTCAATTGAAGCCATGATTCAACTACTATAGCAAAGTGGGTATAAAACCAATGTGGTTGTAGATGCAACTAGTTGGCTTTATCCTTATTCTGTTACATTTGTTTTGACCTTGTAGCAACTTAGAATGGATTTACATCATATTGATGAACTGTGGTAATGAAGACTTCAATTAAAATGACAAAATGCTTTTTCAGTGAATGAATATTGTTATTGTTCATTGTACAAATTAATATGTTACTTTAACCAACTAGGCTTACATGGGTGGAACACTATGGAATCTAAACTTCAACTCTGTTACTCACTGTATAATCTGTTGTTCTGTAATAGTATACGATACCAACAAATTGTACAGTGAGTAATTCACATGGACTCTAGATTCCACATAGCAAACATTGGCAGTGATGCTCACTTCCTAGCAACCAGTGAACATTGGCAATTTGCCAAAGTGTTTACTGAATGCCACTCTTCATACTTCATTAAATATTTAGTGGGACAACCCTGAGCAAACCTGAGCAAGCGAGTTGTAAATATATATATATATGTGGGTATAGTAAACAATTCTTTCATATTGTGTTATATATTTTTCATAATTAGTGAATTCTTGATTGAAAAAGCTATTATAATGAATAAAGATATGCCATATTTGAAATGTTTAGATATAATTAAGGAGAATCATTGAATTCATGGATGATTTAAATTCATAACAGTGTGCATTATATAATCCCAATCAAGAACTGTTGGTGTTCTATTTTGTTAATTTAGTAGAATTTTTCAAAATATAATCTGTTCATTGTCATTGTTGCATAACTTGGTCTAGTATAATAGTTTTGTCAAATGCTTGGTTAATACTTCTTCTGTGATCAGAAAACAAAAACAGTGATACTGTTGAATATAACCATTAAACTGGAGACAGTTACCCAAAATCTCCAAACAATGTAGAAGCAAATTGTAATAAGTTTCATGGAGTTGCGTATCCACTTATGCAAACATTTTTATACCAATCATGGACATGTTGTCTCATGCATATCTGCCTTAATCTTTGTTTGTCTCTCATAAATATTTCTTTCTGCACTTTCTGCTTCTTTTCTTCATCTCTCATTCAAAAGCTTTTTCGTCTTCCTTCTGCTGTTACTGCTTCTATTTTCATCTCTGTCTCTCTCACAATCTTTCATTTCCTTTCTCTAAACCACTCTTTGTTTAGTCTTGTCATTAATTTCTCCAGCACCTCACCATACTTTAACCACATAAGATTTAGACAGATAAAACTAATGTACCAAAAACCACAAGATGACCTCTGAGGATAGACAAGCAAGTGTGAGTGATTTGTCACCCCACAACTATGTACAATGGAATTGACATTTCATGTAGTTCAATGTCTCATGATGCAATTAGGCATGTAATTCCATAGTACTACATTGTCGACTCAGCATCTTATTCTATCTAAGGCTCAATAAAATGTAGGAAATGCATACATACTCCAATTTAATACATTTATATTCTCTAAGGTTAGGGTTTAGAATATAGTATATTAATTTCTGATCTTCATAGTTTCTCATTGTATTTTGTAGGCACGAATGCAAACAAAATTGATTTTGGTTAAAACAACCAATCTACTTTAACATGTACATGATAATAATTACTACTTGTTTGTTGATTTCATGGTGCACACACAATATTACAATGAGAGCACACATGTATACAACAAGTGATAATTATATTTTATAAGATCAAAACTTTTGTGACAGAGCTTTTTATGTGAAGATGAAGAAGAAATCAAATACACTCTTACTGAATGCCACAGAGGACATAGCTGTACTGAGATCATGGACAGAGTAGGACTTCTCAATAACAAAGTTAATATTATATAATTAATGCCATAATTTATTAAAGTCTTGTGTTTTAATCAAAATAGTCATTGATGGTTAATGCTAGTTTTCTAAAAGAAGATGAGGTGCAATTATTAAAAGAAAGAGATAGTAGCATTGTTTACTGTCCAATTACAACTCGCAGGTACCACTATAAATCTGATATAATAGTAACTACTTTAATTTCAATTATTGAAATATCAACAGTCAAGAAGTGTATGTTAACATCCGTGACAGGCTATCGAGAGGTTTAAAAGTAGCACTTGGAACAGGTAAATAAAACAAATGTAGTAATAACATATACCTATTAACTGTGTTTATTTCTGTCAAGGATGTAGTTGGGGGTTTTCTTCTACATCAATTCTTGATGTAATAAAAGCTGCAAGAAAGACGTCTATGGAAGAAAATAAGTACAAAGCCCTCACTACTGCTGAATTATTTTATATGTCCACACTGGGTGGTGCAAAAGGTATAACATATCATTTATTTACCTCAGGTTATTATTGTATATTCTAGCTCTATCAATGGAAGATCAAATCGGAAACTTCAAGGTACATGAAAATGTCATTTAAATATATTGAAAATAATGATAAACATCAATAATTAATATACAATAGGTTAATAAACAATTTGATGCTTTGGTGGTGGATGTACAATTTCCTACAGATCTGCTTTCATCAAAGGTAGCACATTCAATTATCTATGTACTTCCTTTATTGTTACTTGTACAATTTAATAGGATATTGTGGAACATTTCTTATACAAGGGTAAGATTACAATTGCATTTGTTGTTTTATAGATACCATTATCATAGGAAATGTTAGCACTATGATAATGAAAGTATTTGTAGCTGGAAAGAATGTTGTTGATAAAGAAAAGAAACAAGGTATATATGTTGTCTACAAGATATTTAAGTTTCAATTTCACTGTTTAATATGCACATAAAAAGGTCTGTATGTATGACTTGTATGTTTCTATATATTATTTACAAACATGAAGCTAATGTGTCATTAGTTTGGATAGCTTTATGTTTTAAGTAGTAAACATAAACATTGTGACCACATCTATAAATACTGATTAATATCAAAAGTACAAGTTCTTTTACAATCATTGGACCTGGATCTATTATAGCTATAAACTAATAGACATAGACCAATAAAAACAGTACAAAAAGAAATTCCTAAAATGCATTGACATAGAGTTCAAACATGATAAAACATATGATTTATTATAATGTAATAATAACTATCAATAACATTAAAATAGAGTAAATAAATAGACTATCTTACCTCTTTTTAGATATTTTGGCTAAACTTATTCAGTACAATTTTGAAGAAGGTGAGTGAGCATTGTATGCACAATCATCCATTACTTATGTTGAACATATCAATTAAACTCGTTTTACCTTTTTGTTCTAATTTTATAGATATTAAGTGTCAAGAAAATGATGTTATTGCAGATATCTATACGAAATACTCTCAAGAGGATGGTCTTATTCCTTTCAAACCTGTTAAATGGATACTTGTTGGACCACCCCAAGTTGGTAAAACTACCACTAAAATGCGTCTTCTTAAACAGATTCATAACATTGAAACTGAAATCGAAGACGGAAATATGAGACCAAACAGCACTGGTATTGATAAGCCTGTAGAGGTTATTAGTGCAACAATTATTTCTCCCAATGAAACTGAAACTAATATGTACTGGAAACCCTTGAATGAGTCACAATTAGATCAGGTTTTAATGTGCTACATCAATTCACATCAACCACAGCCAAAATCCACAACTAAAAGTTTATCTCAGACTCACAAGCAATCTCATATGCCTGCTTGTGTAGATACAATGCCAACAGATCTAGAGCTTATTGAAAATGATGCCAATAATGCCTTTGCCCAAAATAATGAAGAAAATAGTACCAAAGAGCTCTTAATATCACAATCTCGCAAGCGTTCCCATGATTCTGATTCCTCATATACAAATCTTAAAAAACAAGCATGTTCTTTTGAAAATGATGATAATGTTTTCTCTCACAATTACATATCATGCCAAGAGAGTGCATGTGATGAAGAACAATTACCAATGCTTCAATCTCGTAAACGTTCTCACTCAACTGATTCTATAGCAGATACAATGGTTAAGAAACAGGCAACTTTTAATGATTCTGATAACGATGAGAATGAGTTTCCCGCAAACAGTAAAGAATCACTAGAGTACAGTATCATGGATACTAAATATCAGCCAGAGGAGTCTGATAATATGGAAATTGAGCATTCCGTGCAATTTTCAAAGAGAGAAGAGAGGCATCCATCATCTATAGTAATGAGCTTTATAAGAAAGCAATGCAATGATAAGGGCTTTTTAAAACTTGTTCAAGAGATGAAAGATTCAGTATCTTTTTATAGTACATCCATTTATATTACAGATACTGGTGGTCAGCCTGAGTTTCTCCGTTTACTTCCAGTGATTCTATCTAAGCCAGCATTTTATTTTGTTTTCTTCAGTTTGGCTCAGCCTCTTGATAAAGATTATGATGTATTGTTCACCAAAGATGGTGAGACTCAAAAGCTTTACCAATCAACCCAAACTATCAAAGAGGTTTTAAGTCAATTATTATCCTCTCTTCATATTCACACAGACGATGAAAAGTATTCAATGGTAAAGTCAAGAGCGTTATTATTTGGTACTAATGCTGATCATCCTTATAAGGATGTAGATGAAATAAATGATGAATTAAAAGAAATTCTTCCATCAGATTCAACTTGTGTCACCAGTGTTGAGTCAAAGTTTAAAACTGTTTATATTCCTGTAAATAACATGAGTGGCACAGAAGATGAAATCATTAGTATTAGACAATATCTCGAAGAGCTTGTCAATGATATTGAGCCTGTTAATATACCTGTTCGTTGGCTTATATTTCATCTTCTACTTCGCAAAAGATTTAAAGATGCTAAAGTCTGTTCTTTGAAAGATTGTGAACAACTTGCTAAGGAATGCTTTATTGCTAAGGATGATGTCCAAGATATTCTTATTTACATTCATGAAAATTTGGGAACAATTCTTTATTACAGAGACATTGACAAAAATGTCATTGTATGTGTTCCTGATGTCCTTTTAAAGATTATATCAAAACTTGTAGCTTCTGTCACTCAAAATACAAGAGATAAATTTACAGAGGTAAGTACTCATGGCGAAATTCACGAAGAGTCTATCAATTCTCTCATGATGGATGAGATAAAAATGTGTGGAAATTTAGATGCACAATATGTCATTAAAGTCATGAGACATTTTCAATTGATCACGACGTTAACAGAGAAAGATGGCATTCATAATCCTGCTCATGATAGTGCACTTCTATTTGCTCCTTCTCTACTTCGTCCTGATCATAATGGCAATAGGGCTCCTACTGATCATGATATTAGTACAACATTACTTGTCTCGTTTGGCAATGATGAAATGCCACCTCATTTGTTTCAAAATTTGATAGTTGCTCTCAGAGCTCAGAGTATCGAAATGAAGAAGAAGGAGTCACAATTAATGTGGAACCTCTCACATTGTCATGACCGCTTTAGTGATCATATTTACTTTAAAGTGTCCTATGCTGATGAAGAGTGGTTTGTGGAGCTCACACTTAGGAATTCGAAACTGGATACAACATACATAGAAGTTCGATGTAAGCCCACAAGCAGTGCATCTATAACTAGTAAAAGCATACAATATAATTTGTACTTAAATATCAAGGCAACATTACAATTGGTTTGTGATATATTTGATCATACTCGTCATCTGAACCCAATTTATGGGGCCTACTGCAAGTCAGCAACTAGTATTCACTTTAGTAAATTTAATGAGGAAAAATGCACTTTCTTGTGTGAAGACAGTAGGTGCTGTGAATGTAACAAAAGTGAAGCAATGTCATGGTTTATACCTTCTGAAAAGGTTAATAAACATAATTAATTTTAGATAATTGTCATTATCATTTATGCTTATACTAGATGGAAGATGTTAAAGCCAAAGACACTGTGGTTCAGATTGACTATGTTCTTCCTTTGATAGGTACAAAATTATTTAATTTTATTACTATAGCTAATTTGTATTATTGCTTTTTATTTACAGAAAATCTACCTAATGCCTACATAGCTGGTCAGAAGCTCTTTGTTATTCAAGGAGACCATTTTCATTCATTTCACTGGTATGAGTGTGGTCTACAACTATCTTGTCCTCGAGGAACTTTATCGTCATCAGATGAGAGATGTGAGGTTGCTATAGTAGCACTAGCTGGTGGTCAGTTTACACTTCCAGCGAGAACTAAACTAGTTAGTGCTGTTTATGTCATCTCTGTTAGCAACCCACGACTGAAATCATTGACCCTTAAGTTACAACACTGTGTAGCTCTAGAAACAAAAGATCAGGCTGACCGTCTCAAATTTGTTAGAGCTTCTCATGTAGAATTTGGCTCTAATGCTGACTTTACAATACTTGAAGAAGGAGAGTTTTGTCCTGGTAGTTGGTATGGTTCAATTACTCGTCATCATTTCTGTGGTCTTGGTGTGGTGCAAGAGGAGATATCAGCGGAGCAATCTACAGGTATTACAAATCCTATAGTCTTACATATAATTATACTAAGCATGAATTACAACAGGTACTACTGATACTGATGATCCTGTCAATGTAGCAACTGCTGATGTCAATGTAGCTACTGAACAAAGTGGCTATTTTTGTAAAGTGTATTATGAAAAGATTGCTTCATTGGAGTGGATAGTAAAATTAGTCATTGTGAGATCTCTTAAAGCTCTAGAAGAGGTATATTTTCCCTACTATATGTCATTCTTTTATCTCATTTTTGTAGTATATGAACACAAGACATCCTCAAGCAATTAATTATACTTTTAGCACAGTGTTACCTACTCTGTTGAAGTTAGCCTCACATTCCCGAGCCTCACATTCCTGAGGACAAATATTTGACATTCTTGTGGTTTTGCTGTTGCGTGGGCTTTAATATTATCATTGGGTGGGGCTGGCTAATGTTTGGAAGATTAAGAAAATATATTTAAATATTTTTATTTTTATTTAAATAAACCAGACAAAGGTGCCTGAGCAATACCAATAACAATATATATTGTTTGTATAACACTGAGAATGCATACCAATGCTAGATTGGTTATAATAGAAATAAAAATTAAAGTTAAATATTATAACAATATATGAAACAAAAACATTACAAACAAATACATTTGTATGTCAACAGAAACTTAATAAATGAAATAAACATTGAATTTTATCTTCAAATTTATTGCTGCAGAACTCATTTCACTACCTAGGTTGAAACATTAGATATAATACTTAAGGTTGGTTGGAAAACAATTTTATCAATCAGAAACATCAAAGAGTGTTAATTTTTATGATCAACAGTTTACAATTAATACAACCAACTGCACGCTATAATAGGCCAACAATAATAATTTCTATTATTTTTCTTTTTATGCTGGGAGGAGACAACTGTATTCAAAATACATGTAAATATGGTTAATAGGTTTTGACTACATTTGAGC
The DNA here is from genome assembly GCA_963693285.1 of Xestospongia muta. NCBI lineage: Eukaryota > Metazoa > Porifera > Demospongiae > Haplosclerida > Petrosiidae > Xestospongia > Xestospongia muta. Next base: position 6,524,689 of record OY848918.1, read on the forward strand.
TACAAGATACATGAGAATATGATTAATACAATCAACTATACACCTTAATGAATCAACAAAAATAAATGTTGTTACATTTTTAGTTTCCGTTGGACATAAGCACTACACCTACTCCTATAATGGTCTTCACTGCATTTATCTCATTATTTATATGAACATACTTAAGCCTAGAAAGAAACAGCCATGATAATACATACAAATGCTTACTACATACTTTACCTGTGACAACCAAAAATTAACTATGGAATCACTTCTCTATTCACTACAGACAATTGTTTTTGAAGCCAAACTTACTGGGGAGATCCCATGGTAAAGTTATGTTCAGTACTCATTACAATAACACGAATATTACCAATATCAAAAATTGTACCTATATTATTGAATGCATTAGAATCAAGATAGATTATATCACTGCTTACCAATCCTGATCTGTTCCTGATTTTGACAAAAGTAATCTTTTGTTGTAGGGAACACCACACTTGCCTCCAGAGTCAGTTCCTTTATAGAAATAACTGGAAAGACAGGATACAAAAACAAGTTTATCTAGTTCCCTTACTTACCTTAACTTGGAAAAGTATTTTCGTGATTACCAATATATACCATATGTGGTGCTTGAGTAAATATTGGTTGAATTAAATCAAAGAATTCATCCCACTACAAAAGAGAGAATGAAAGTCAGTTTCATATTGACTTAACACTCATATCTCCAATATGTAATACAAGATCTATCATAGGTATGTCTGATTCAATGAGGCGAGTTATTTGAAGAGAAGGAACTTGTGAATGGATTGCTTGAAGACTAACATCACTTGGGATTCACCCATATATTGGAGGGAGAGAGTTCAAATAGATCGTAAAGTATCATATTTTAATTCCAAATGTTATAATTTTTATTCCGGCATTTGGATCAGATTTAGGTGGTACTTTAAATGAATAAATTGGACTCCACCCATAATTATCATCACCAAATTGGTAATTATACACATGATCAGTGTTAGCCTGAAACAAGAATCATGACATCATTAAAATATAATGGACTAACCTGTTCATAGTGACCACATGAAGTACTCCAGAGTCTATGTAGCAGGAGGTTCACACATGTCACTACCAGAATAGCTTATGACATTTTGTCTATGGTTACATGTGAGTAACAATGAAATAAATAATATAAGACGTCATGTATTTTCAATTTGATATATGTTGCAAGATTTTGCCACCATTTAGCTTGTGGTTTGTTGGAATCTCGAGTTATCCACATCAAACTGAAAGTGAAGGAGAAGTAAATCAGAGATTGATATAGCAAATTAATATTATATTATTAGGTGATTATAAGGCTGGCCGTGGATCATGTAAAGGTACTAGGAGAATTACAACAATTGAGTTAATTGTGTAAACACATTTGTGATCACAAAATATATGTGAATATTAATAATATGATCAACTATACACTTTTATAGCTTAACAAAAATAAATTTTCTAAACTTTTCATTTTAGTTGGGTGAGACATCATACCTATTCCTGAAATGGTTTTGACTGCAGTTGATGTAAATGTGGAAGAGAGCAAGAAATAACAATCTAGTGCATAACACATGAGTACACATACACAACACACATACCTATAATTATAATACAGGTATTTGATATGATCTAGTGTTTTCTTCACATCTTGATTATTATTTATTTATTAATTAAAGTTACTTGACTTAGTTTTAATGTATGTGTATTGTAAAAGGAATTATCACATTGAACATACCTTCATTTGATTTTACTCCAATTCTTGTCTTTGTTAAGACACGATAGTGTTAATCCTCAGAGATTCATCGTGACATTAACAGTTCCATTACATGTGCTTATCAACACTACTTCAAATGTAAGCACTTCATTATTGCTAGCAGGCTTAAAAATGTTGCATCAGTACTATCTGTAAATAGGACACAATAAGTGTTAATCATCAGGGATTCATCACAACATTAACAATTCTATTGCATGTGAATAGGATTAATACAATCAACTAAACACCTTAATAGATCAGCAAAAATAAAATTATCTACATTTTTCATTTTTGCTGGGCAGTGACAACATATCTACTCTTGCAATGGCCTCAACTGCATTTGTACTTACAAAATATATGTGAATTTGATTAATACAACCAACAAATACCTTAAGATATCAGCAAAAATAAAAATTTCGACATATTTGTTTTGCTTGTTGGAGCACCACACCTACTCTTTCCACGGTCTCAACTGTATATATGTATGCAAAATATATGTACTATAGCAAAAATAAAAGATAGAAGTTAAAATTGAATAAAGGTTTTATTATTGAGATATTAGTATGTATTCTGCAAGGAATCATAACTTTGAACATACCTTCCTTTGATTTTACACTATAATTCATGTCTTTGTTAAGACATAATTGTGCTAATCCTCAGAGATTCATTGTGACATTAACAGTTCCATTACATGTGCTTATCAACACTACTTCAAATGTAAGCACTTCATTATTGCAAGCAGGCTTAAAAATGTTGCATCAGTACTATCTGTAAATAGGACACAATAAGTGTTAATCATCAGGGATTCATCACAACATTAACAATTCTATTGCATGTGAATAGGATTAATACAATCAACTAAACACCTTAATAGATCAGCAAAAATATAATTATCTACATTTTTCATTTTTGCTGGGCAGTGACAACATATCTACTCTTGCAATGGCCTCAACTGCATTTGTACTCACAAAATATATGTGAATATGATTAATACAACCAACAAATACCTTAAGATATCAGCAAAAATAAAAATTTCGACATATTTGTTTTGCTTGTTGGAGCACCACACCTACTCTTTCCACGGTCTCAACTGTATTTATGTATGCAAAATATATGTACTATAGCAAAAATAAAAGATAGAAGTTAAAATTGAATAAAGGTTTTATTATTGAGATATTAGTATGTATTCTGCAAGGAATCATAACTTTGAACATACCTTCCTTTGATTTTACACTATAATTCATGTCTTTGTTAAGACATGATTGTGCTAATCCTCAGAGATTCATTGTGACATTAGCAGTTCTATTACATGTGCTTATCAACACTACTTCAAATTCAAATACTTCATTACTTACAAACAGGTTTAAACTTATTGCATCAGTGCAACTATATATAAGTAAGACTGACTTCAGTTGTCAAGTGCTATTTATTTGAGAAACATTGACAGTGAACTCTTCTATTCTTCGTTTTACGATTATTATTTTTTAAAAAAACTCTGCCATCTATTAGTCAATTTGGTGCAACAGATCATCTCAACTTCTAAATACGGTGGTTATCTTGTACCACTATGGTTAGAAATGTATGTATATGATTATTAAATTGTTTTTTTTCATTCAGCCACGTAAAGTCAAGTTCAAAGTTAACAGAGAAGCCCTTATTACCTTTGTCTGTGAAAATGGGTTACCGCCTAGAAAGGCTTCTTGTAAAAAGGATGGATATTGGTACAAGGCAGCAATGGCTGCCTGCAATGAGGTGAAACCATCAACGAAACTAACAAAGGCTGTCAGTAATCACTGGTACAAAAATGTCAGTGATTTTAGAACAGCCATTATTGATCTAGTAACCCAAAAGGTATGTGTATGATATTAATATTGGTAATACATGGACACAGAAAAACTCGATGGATCTTTATAATATTAGATACCCACCTGCCAAGCTTCTCCTATCAGAATTGAAGATATGATAACATCTGATTCTATAATCAAGCACAATATTGGTAAACCAGTAAGTCCACTTGTGTTTAAAAGTGTGTGGTCATGATATCCACTTTCTATATAGGGCAGTAATACTCATCTTGAGACAACTCAAGCAATCTCTTCTCACCAATGCTTGGATATAGTGAGTCATCCTGTAGGCTACACATATGACATATAGATATCTGCTGTACAACAGATCACTCACAATCTTATACCTCCTATACCTGATACTAACCTTCTTGATAGTGACAATGTCCATGAATCAATTCATGTAAGTGTTGACATCAATATAAAGTTAACCTTTTCAAACTCTTAATGGACAGAATGACATCTCAGCCAATGACACATCATCTACTGGCAACTTTAAATCTGTAAGTGTAAACAAATAGGACTATATGTCTTGATAGTCACAATATGTAGACTTATATATTCCAACAAGACTCTCTCTCCACCCTCAATGATAGTTATATAATGTCAAAATATTCACCTGATCATTTACAGCCTAACAAATCTGAGTATTATGTTGACTCAATTGACTCTTCTGCTCCTGACCTTTATTGTATATGCCAGAAACCATACAATGATGAAAGGTATATTTAAAAAAAGTCTAAATAAACACTTAATACTTCATTTTCAAGCTTCATGATAATGTGCGACTATTGTGCAGACTTTTTTCATCCTGAATGTGTTGATATCAGCAAGGAACAGGCATTAAGTTGTGCAACATACAAATGTCCTTCTTGTGTTGAGGCAATGAAAGATGAACTCCTGTATGACGAAGGTGAAACATTAGTAAACACATTATTAACTTACATGTGAATTTATAGACAAGCTTGAAGAGCAATTGCAACTATTTGGAACACTTGAGTCAACTGAGATGGTAAATGCTAATTGTTATAATGGACTAAAATGAAATGCATCAATTATAATAGAAAAAAGACTTACCAACATTTCTTAAAACACCATCCTCGTGGATTGAACAGTCTTTTCAGGTAAGGTACAATGAGGGACGAGAACAAAGTGTTATTCATATTACTTTTGTTTAGAGTGGAAGTGATGACCAATTCTTCCAAGTATCTATAAATCCTGACAATACGTACAAGTTAACATGGAAACTCTAGGAAAGAATGGGAGGCCTAAAGAAATCACTTGCTCCTAATTGGAAGAACATCATCCTGCGATTCTTAATGAAAGGAAACTCCTATTGTTCCTTTGCTTTCAAGAGAAAGTGGAGGAAAGCTCTACATTCTCGTAAAAAGTCATCTGTTGTCTTTCGTTGCAGTGGGCAGTGTACTTTTAAGGACTGTCCAGTCAAATTCACAGCAGAAATTTCTGATTACGACATAACGTCACCACCATCGCACCTCAATATACGTGTATCATTCTCCAGCAGTATTGTAAATCATGACAGAAAGGAACGAAAGGCAAGACAAATTCAAGAAGTAGACAGAAAAAAACTGAGAAAAGTTCTTACGTACCAATCACCATCAACTGTTTACAGCACAATCTTTGCATCGATCAAGGCTGAGGAGCTAGAATCAGGGAAAAGGGATAAAGTTGGCAAAAATCTAAGCACAATTCAAAAAATCTCATCAGAAGCAAACAAGGAGAGAGAGTTCCACTTTGAACTTATTCAATCACTAATCAATCTCAGGGATAACATTATTGAAACATCTCCAGCATCTAAAATAAGTGGTTACATTCAGAGAATATGTGCTTATCCATTTAGTTTGATTTGTTTCACGGAGGAGGGAGTTCGGTTATACCATCATCTGATACCCTCTCAAACTCTATTTCTGGATGCAACTGGAAGTATCATGTCTTTAAAGAACACTGCTTATGAGACCACTTCTCCATTATACTACTATTCACTTGTTATTAAACATCCAATTCAAGGGGAACCACCAGTAGCTGTAGCAGAGTTCATCTCAACAGAACATTCAGTTCTTGCAGTATCACACTTTTTAGAGTCTTTTCGAAGATCGGAAGCACTAATTTATGGTTATGCCAATGTGGTTATGCCCCATACAGTTGTCATCGACCGTAGCCTTACATTACTACTGAGCTTTTTGAAAGTGTACAATCAAGAAACACTGTCCGACTATTTGCATCGGTGTTTTCGATTGCTAATGGGTTGTTCAACAGAAAATGACTTTAAAAAGACATTCATTCATGCATGCATCTCACATGTAATGAAGAGCATAAGACAAGATCTAAAAAGGAAATGGTAATAAATTCAATAACTAATGCTTTATGTATATATTCCTTGTAGTTTGTCAAAAGAAGCATACAGGTTCACAATGTTCACATTTTCTTCACTTGTTAATGCATGGAGTATACAATCTTTCTGTAAACATCTCCAACTTAGCTATACTTTCTGTTCTCAAAATATAGACGAAAAAGTCAAGTTAGCATACACATCTTTAGAGAAAGTGTTTACTACATTGGGAGATGCAGGCCCAAAGGAGAATGAACAACTCGAACCTGAAGAAGAGGGACAAAACAAGATGATGTTGTATGTGACAATAAGGAAGAAGAGCGTCTAAACAAATTGGCAAAGAAGCCATTTTATCCATTTATTATTGGAAAACTTAAGGATGTTTATACAATAACAGACCCTAAGAAGCCAAAAAATCCCCTCTATAACTCTAGTTGGCAAGATATCATGGAAACCAAATGGATATCACTTATTCCATTATGGACATCTGTCCTAAGAGGTTGAGTTTAATACAGACACCATACGTGTGTTTATAACACATTTCTCATAGGAAACATAATGAGATACAAGACTAGTGACAAGAATGATGCTGAACAATTAGAACAATTGGTAATGTGACATAAATATGTAGAGTTTTGTAATGACTTTCTTTGTGATTAGGTAATTAATGAAAAAGTGGATAGGACAACTGGATCAGTGGAAGCGTGGAATTTAATCATAAAACGTCATGACCATCCACAACACCGGCTCAGACCAGACATTTTTATCAAAGAACAACACTCTATATTAATTGGGAGGCAAAGAGCATTTATAGATAAACTTTCTGCAAAAACCAAGAACACATTGAAGGTGAGTAAGGCTGAGAGTGACTTTAAATACAGTACTGTTTTCAACTACCTATCTGTACATTCACCCATCCATCCATCTATCTATCTATATTCATATCTATCTATCTATCTATATAATGTATATATTACATATGTATATATATATATATATATATATATATATATATATACATACATACATAAGAAAAAGAGATCGAAAGAATCCAAACCGTTACAAGAAAAATGGCAAAGAAGATCAAAAAAAAGATTGTCTGTAGGTGAAAGGGGCCATTTTCAGATGCCTCCCCAAAAGATATTTAATTTGATCTCAAGGTAATTATTTGCCAATGTATAGATAGTTGTACTACCAATGTATGTAGCAAGCAGACGGATATGGATGATGTCATCATTGTAGAAGAAAGTGACAATAAAAAGTACATGTCCTTATATACATCTATCTGTACATGCTTGTACAAATCTTTCATAACATGTTTAAACTGTATCTATATCTATAGAACACAAGAGGATGATGATAATGATGTATGTATCATGTCCATTCAAAAGGGGGAGAGTAAAAGGTATATACCCGAATGCACATGTACAGTTATAAGAATCAACTTTTCAATTCACAGAACACCAACAAGAGTTATGGTATGTATAGAGGTTATAAAAATGTAATCACTTTGTGACAGGAGGACTATCAAAGTGGAGTAGTGGTCGAAGTCCAGCCAAAGTCCAACAAAGGCTTCCAAAATTATTCTAATACTATTTGTTGGATGAATAGTGTTTTACAATTGGTTCGTATTACGTTGGTGCCATCACTTTTGTGTGGTAAGTAAAAAAATTAAAACTGTGGACATTTATAAAGCTTATAGGAATACCACATGACTTTCTGTCACCCATACAAGTTGAATTTCAACGAATACATTATGAAATTGAAAGATCAGTACGAAGTGCAGATTCATTTACAGTTAGTGAAATTAGAACACATAAAAATATGTATGTACATCTGCTCTATCAGGCTTTGTTAACATCACAACAAGACAATCTAGTGTTTGGAGCAATGAATGATGCCTCAGAAGGTATTGCTTGTGTGCTTTCAAACCTAGTGGACACATTGCAGGTTATAATTTTGTTGTCTATGATTTTTGATTAACATTTAGTGAACAGGATGTTGAGATTGTTCCCAATTTATTTAATATAACAATGAGTAATAGCAAGGAATGCTCTCATTGTCATACGGTACATTCTGATACCAACCACTTCCCTATACAATATGATTCCTAAAATTTTAGGTGACAACAAATACAGAATATCACTCTATTATTATGACAACAGTCAAGAAAAGGGGTTGTAATCTAAAGGACCTGTGGTGCAATGCCATCTTCAATTGGGAAATGGATACATCACTTCCAAAGTAAGTTTTGTACACAATAGCATGAATTTTTATATATGACATGTCATTGAAGGTGTGAAAAATGCAATCAGTATATGAAATGCATTGATACCACAGTCACTGCTCTCCCAGACTATCAAATTATTTCAATACAACGTCATAATGACTTGTCAAAATCAAAGTTGCTAACACCTGTAACAATACCAGAGTTAGTTTTCTCACTCCATTTGATCCCTAACCGAGTTATCTTTAGGAGAGTTACTATTGAAGCATATCCGAGTCAAAAGTATAATTCAAGATCATATCATATTATTGGGATGATTGTGAGCATCGAAATATGAAAATTGATGGTAAACTTGTTCCACCTTTACTAGATTCATCATGGTGAAGCGACTCATACAGGACACTGTATGAAATCAATAAATGCTTATCAATATGTATGTATATTTACTTAGACACTGCTTTGGTTAAAATTCAGAATAACTGGATAGAGTATAATGACAATCATGTGAACTGCAACTATGATTACAACAAAAACTGTCAATACATCTCAGTAAGGAATATGGACTTATAGTTACTACTGTGCCTCTATGCATTCCAATTAAGAAAACATTGTTTTGGCATTATACAAGTCAAATGAGAGGGTATGAAAACAGTAGGCAATACTGAATTATGACATAAATGCTTTATGTAGGCTATACTGAAGACTTGTACAAAACATTTTGCTGCCTGTAATGTATGGACATTGTTATACAGTTTTCCACGTTATGTATTACCATGCACAAGAAAACTCCACAGTCTGTTCCATTATATTGCATGGGACTTTTAATTTTCTAATTGAAGGAAAGAAAGTTTCATTATAATTTGTGTTCAACTTTATGTGTTCTTACTTTGGAATCGCAATGACTCCAATCATAAATTGCTAGGTTATGATTGCTAAGTCCACACATGTAATACCTAAAACATCAGTGATATCAGTAGTTCATACATGGACTAACCAAATGTTATTTACAATATGAGGACGAGATTGATACAAACTGTCAATTTCATATATAGTCTTAGCATTTATGTCAACAACCTGCGTATGCATGTTTTAGTTATGAGGTCATATATTACAATGCTTTGATTTACTATTAATATCCAGTGCTGAGGTAAATGAACTGGAAATAGAACGAAGTCATATGATGATAAGTCTTGATTCTGTTGGAAGGAATCTTATGCAGCATACAGTAGAGAGCATTACCTTAGACATATTAGTGACTGCATCATATCCTCTTGCTCTTAAAATTGGTATGAAAGTTGGATCGATTACCCATACCTTTATGTCATGCTGTGTTTTAGACTAAGTAATAATCAATTCAGTCAAAATAAAAACACTACCCTCTGGACAAATTGTGAAATTGTTTTCAGATAATCCACTATGACCTATGTGCATACATAAATATATACAGTATTAATTATACAAACTACTTACATCTGATGACAGCCAATTTCCTGGGGCTAAAGACCTATACTTTTTGTGTTTCTTGACATCATTCCAATCCTGTATTAAAACTAAAATTTAAAAAAAGGGAATTGTGCAAGTTCATCACCTTATCATCAACTTGACAATTGCTTACAGATATATGCTATGGAATATAATATATATTTTTAAATTATTAAGATAATTATTAGTTTTTACAGTTTCCCAATCCAAGTATAGGGGTTTTGTGAACAGACAAAAAATGACATTTACACAAGTGAATTTATATTTTTTCCTATTCAATGTATTTGCAATGGTTATAGTTGGACACAAAGAAGGCCAGAAAGATAATATATATAGAGTTAACTACAAGTAAAGGTAACTGCAATAAAAATTTCTAGCAAACTTAATGTCAATCAAAAAGAACTAATGGTGATTTCAACTGACAAAAATTTATCTGGTGCTAATGCTCTAATGTCAGTTGGCAATGTTACACTTGGTGATGCATGTGACAACTTTGTGATGTCAGTTGGTAATGCCAAACTGACAATGACAGGACTCCAAGATCTACTGGATGATAAAACAGCACTGTCATATGAGGTATAATAACAACTTGAAAATAACATTACATCTTCTAACAAAATGCAGATTGTACACTTCTTCCTGCATGTCCTTACAACACTGAATAATAAAAATTTTAGTGAATACGATCCAGTAGGTAACACAAACAAGTAACATTTATCGACATAGATTTCTTTAAAAGGATGTTAAAGGTTTCGCTGAAATAGTAGATAGTGCAGACATCCTACTATGTATGGATAAGGAGAAAAATGAGATCTTTGATTATTACAATCCGTGCTTCAATATGAAGGTGACACACTACTCATTTATTTTAGATCTAATATCATTACCTAAAAATAGAATCAAAGTAATGATGTGTACATAATCTTCTGCCCAGCATTGGAAGATGGCTTCTTACTTGTAAGTAATCAAACATGTACTTTTAGCACAGATACAATTGTGTATATGAAACAGTATTCCTATCCTACAATGAAAACTGTAATTGTGTATAACCTCAATCATGACAAAGATATTCATAATTCAGGAGAAAAACTTGTCAATACATTCAGGTAACAATAGAAACTAAATTATTTAACAGTGTGAGAAAATTTAAAAAATAATTAGAAAAGCAGTGGCGACATGGAAATGCTCCAGGGACAATGAAAAGAGAGTACTTAGCAAATGGAGCATTCAAGAAATCAAAGTAAGCATTGAATATAATGGAAAAAATTAACATTGCCTATCTTAAGTGCAAGAGTGATGAAAACAGGGAAAATAATGAACTTTGCAAGGTAATTCCATATTTACTAAACAGTCATCAAAAACCAACCATATTAGCATTTTGGGTCTATCCTTGGAGTAGTGTACAATCAAGAAAAAGTAACTATGACACTTCTATTTGTAATTTTATAACTCACCCATCCTCTACAGTACAATACTGTCAAGAATTGGATACTGAATACTAGGTATTTGACCTTTATAAAAATGATATAGGCAACTTATATCAATGTAGCTGTTTAGTGGCTAATATAGACAAGGAATCACTAAAGGAGTTTCCAGAGTATTTGAAAGCTGTAATGAGCCATGTTGAGCCAGGTACACGGAACAAACCTATGTATTATTTATTCTGTCTGGCATGTGCAGCATGTTGTGTGTGCCAGGCAATCCTATGATTATTTTAAAACAACTTATTAGTTTATAACTAGCTTGGTTCTCTGGTGTTCCATAGTCATAGAAACCCTAACAGACACTCTTGCTACTTATGTAATATTTGTAGCTCTAGTCAGTGTTTGTCTGTGAAGTCAGTACCTTCTAAAACAGTGATGATTTTTTCAATAATAATCTTGTTTTTTGTCAAACATTTACATACACCAGAAATAGATGAACAAGACAATTACATGTCTATTCAAGGTACCTTAATTTAAGCTATTACCTTTCCATTTTGTATGAACACATTGTTCTATTTAGAAGATCCAAGATGTTCAGGAGCACTAGTACCAACATATTATAATAAACCAAATGTACACTGTGATGAGCTCTACAGCAGTGACAGATATTGGGGAGAACAGTTTTTCATAGCCACGTATCCCAACCTTGAAAGAGAAGAAAGCGATGAGTAAGTTATAATGAGTGAAAGGTAACTATGTCCTATGTTTCCCTTTTTATCAGAGATTGTATATTTACAAGAACCTTCATAAGGTCCACTCTCAAAAAACATGAAGTAAGTTTAGTTTAAAACATGTATATAAATTTCTAATATTTAACAGACAACAATAAGACAACTGTACTTGAATGTATGCCACAGTGATTACATCAAGCATAGGACACTTACAATAAAGAGGTTTAATGACAAATGGCCAATCACTCTGGATGATATGGTAACAATAAATGGCATGCATAATCAAAAGTGGTTATAGTTGCTAGAAGTTGAGCACTATCTAAAGGGAATAGAGAGTGATATAAAGCAGCAACCAATATATTTTCTGTCAGACTTCACAAAAACAATAGTCTGGCCAGAGGTATAGTCTGTATCAGTCTACCATAATTATTGATTCTAATATATAGGTACTTACTACTCTATTAATGGAGAGGTTTAAAATAAATTACAAAGAAGCAGTGAAGGCATACTTGTTAAGAGATATGCCATCCTCCTAACTATATTGTTATTTAAAGTTTTCGTATGTACATCAGAAAACATTTTGTAACTATTAAACTTCTTCAATCAAATGAAAAAATGTTGAAACATTTGATTTTTGCTGAGCTATTAAAGTGTACAGTTGATCGTATTAATCATATTCACATGTATTTTGTAAACATAAATGCTGTCGAGACCATTGCAAGAGTAAGTGGGGTGTCTCCGCCCAGTAAAAACGAAAAATGTTGAAAAATTTATTTTTGCTGAGTTATTAAAGTATACAGTTGATCGAATTAATTACAGTCACATGTATTTTCAATAGACAATTGCAGTCGAGACCATTGCAAGAGTAGGTGGAGTGTCTCCGCCCAGCAAAAGCGAAAAATGTTGAAAAATTTATTTTTGCTGAGTAATTAAAGTATACAGTTGATCGAATTAATTACAGTCACATGTATTTTCAATAGAAAATTGCAGTTGAGACCATTGCAAGAGTAGGTGAGGTGTCTCCGCCCAGCAAAAACGAAAAATGTTGAAACATTTAATTTTTGCTGAGCTATTAAGGTGTACAATTGATCATATTAATCATATTCTCATGTGTTTTCAAAAGACAAATGCAGTCGAGACCATTGCAAGAGTAGGTGGGGTGTCTCCGCCCAGCAAAAACGAAAAATGTTGAAAAAATTAATTTTTGCTGAGCTGTTAAAGTGTACAGTTTGTCGAATTTATTACATTCACATGTATTTTCAATAGACAATTGCAGTCGAGACCATTGCAAGAGTAGGTGGGGTGTCTCCGCCCAGCAAAAACGAAAAATGTTGAAAAATTTATTTTTGCTGAGCTGTTAAACTGTACAGCTGATCGTATTAATCATATCCACATGTAATTTCTAAAGACAAATGCAGTCGAGACCATTGCAAGAGTAGGTGGGGTGTCTCTGCCCAGCAAAAACGAAAAATGTTGAAAAATTTATTTTTGCTGAGCTATTAAGGTGTACAGCTGATCGTATTAATCATATTCACATGTAATTTCTAAAGACAAATGCAGTCAAGACCATTGCAAGAGTAGGTGGGTGTCTCCGCCCAGCAAAAACGAAAAATGTTGAAAAATTTATTTTTGCTGAGCTGTTAAAGTGTACAGTTGATCGTATTAATCATATTCATATGTATTTTCAAAAGACAAATGCAGTCGAGACCATTGCAAGAGTAGGTGGGGTGTCTCCACCCAGCAAAAACGAAAAATGTTGAAACATTTAATTTTTGCTGAGCTATTAAGGTGTACAATTGATCGTATTAATCATATTCTCATGTGTTTTCAAAAGACAAATGCAGTCGAGACCATTGCAAGAGTAGGTGGGGTGTCTCCGCCCAGCAAAAACGAAAAATGTTAAAAAATTTATTTTTGCTGAGCTGTTAAAGTGTACAGTTTGTCGAATTTATTACATTCACATGTATTTTCAATAGACAATTGCAGTCGAGACCATTGCAAGAGTAGGTGGGGTGTCTCCACCCAGCAAAAACGAAAAATGTTGAAACATTTAATTTTTGCTGAGCTATTAAGGTGTACAATTGATCGTATTAATCATATTCTCATGTGTTTTCAAAAGACAAATGCAGTCAAGACCATTGCAAGAGTAGGTGGGTGTCTCCGCCCAGCAAAAACGAAAAATGTTGAAAAATTTATTTTTGCTGAGCTGTTAAAGTGTACAGTTGATCGTATTAATCATATTCATATGTATTTTCAAAAGACAAATGCAGTCGAGACCATTGCAAGAGTAGGTGGGGTGTCTCCACCCAGCAAAAACGAAAAATGTTGAAACATTTAATTTTTGCTGAGCTATTAAGGTGTACAATTGATCGTATTAATCATATTCTCATGTGTTTTCAAAAGACAAATGCAGTCGAGACCATTGCAAGAGTAGGTGGGGTGTCTCCGCCCAGCAAAAACGAAAAATGTTAAAAAATTTATTTTTGCTGAGCTGTTAAAGTGTACAGTTTGTCGAATTTATTACATTCACATGTATTTTCAATAGACAATTGCAGTCGAGACCATTGCAAGAGTAGGTGTGGTGTCTCCACCCAGCAAAAACGAAAAATGTTGAAAAATTTATTTTTGCTGAGCTGTTAAAGTGTACAGCTGATCGTATTAATCATATTCACATGTAATTTCAAAAGACAAATGCAGTCGAGACCATTGCAAGAGTAGGTGGGGTGTCTCCGCCCAGCAAAAACGAAAAATGTTGAAAAATTTATTTTGCTGAGCTGTTAAAGTGTACAGCTGATCGTATTAATCATATTCACATGTAATTTCTAAAGACAAATGCAGTCGAGACCATTGCAAGAGTAGGTGGGGTGTCTCTGCCCAGCAAAAACGAAAAATGTTGAAAAATTTATTTTTGCTGAGCTGTTAAAGTGTACAGCTGATCGTATTAATCATATTCACATGTAATTTCTAAAGACAAATGCAGTCAAGACCATTGCAAGAGTAGGTGGGTGTCTCCGCCCAGCAAAAACGAAAAATGTTGAAAAATTTATTTTTGCTGAGCTGTTAAAGTGTACAGTTGATCGTATTAATCATATTCATATGTATTTTCAAAAGACAAATGCAGTCGAGACCATTGCAAGAGTAGGTGGGGTGTCTCCACCCAGCAAAAACGAAAAATGTTGAAACATTTAATTTTTGCTGAGCTATTAAGGTGTACAATTGATCGTATTAATCATATTCTCATGTGTTTTCAAAAGACAAATGCAGTCGAGACCATTGCAAGAGTAGGTGGGGTGTCTCCGCCCAGCAAAAACGAAAAATGTTGAAAAATTTATTTTTGCTGAGCTGTTAAAGTGTACAGTTGATCGTATTAATCATATTCATATGTATTTTCAAAAGACAAATGCAGTCGAGACCATTGCAAGAGTAGGTGGGGTGTCTCCACCCAGCAAAAACGAAAAATGTTGAAACATTTAATTTTTGCTGAGCTATTAAGGTGTACAATTGATCGTATTAATCATATTCTCATGTGTTTTCAAAAGACAAATGCAGTCGAGACCATTGCAAGAGTAGGTGGGGTGTCTCCGCCCAGCAAAAACGAAAAATGTTGAAAAAATTAATTTTTGCTGAGCTGTTAAAGTGTACAGTTTGTCGAATTTATTACATTCACATGTATTTTCAATAGACAATTGCAGTCGAGACCATTGCAAGAGTAGGTGGGGTGTCTCCGCCCAGCAAAAACGAAAAATGTTGAAAAATTTATTTTTTCTGAGCTGTTAAGGTGTACAGCTGATCGTATTAATCATATTCACATGTAATTTCTAAAGACAAATGCAGTCGAGACCATTGCAAGAGTAGGTGGGGTGTCTCCGCCCAGCAAAAACGAAAAATGTTAAAAAATTTATTTTTGCTGAGCTATTAAGGTGTACAGCTGATCGTATTAATCATATTCACATGTTATTTCTAAAGACAAATGCAGTCGAGACCATTGCAAGAGTAGGTGGGGTGTCTCCACCCAGCAAAAACGAAAAATGTTGAAAAATTTATTTTTGCTGAGCTGTTAAAGTGTACAGCTGATCGTATTAATCATATTCACATGTAATTTCTAAAGACAAATGCAGTCGAGACCATTGCAAGAGTAGGTGGGGTGTCTCCGCCCAGCAAAAACGAAAAATGTTGAAAAATTTATTTTTGCTGAGCTGTTAAGGTGTACAGCTGATCGTATTAATCATATTCACATGTATTTTCAAAAGACAAATGCAGTCGAGACCATTGCAAGAGTAGGTGGGGTGTCTCTGCCCAGCAAAAACGAAAAATGTTGAAAAAGTTATTTTTGCTGAGCTATTAAGGTGTACAGCTGATCGTATTAATCATATTCACATGTAATTTCTAAAGACAAATGCAGTCGAGACCATTGCAAGAGTAGGTGGGGTGTCTCAGCCCAGCAAAAACGAAAAATGTTGAAAAATTTATTTTTGCTGAGCTGTTAAAGTGTACAGTTGATCGTATTAATCATATTCATATGTATTTTCAAAAGACAAATGCAGTCGAGACCATTGCAAGAGTAGGTGGGGTGTCTCCGCCCAGCAAAAACGAAAAATGTTGAAACATTTAATTTTTGCTGAGCTATTAAGGTGTACAATTGATCGTATTAATCATATTCTCATGTGTTTTCAAAAGACAAATGCAGTCGAGACCATTGCAAGAGTAGGTGGGGTGTCTCCGCCCAGCAAAAACAAAAAATGTTGAAAAATTTATTTTTGCTGAGCTGTTAAAGTGTACAGTTTGTCGAATTTATTACATTCACATGTATTTTCAATAGACAATTGCAGTCGAGACCATTGCAAGAGTAGGTGTGGTGTCTCCACCCAGCAAAAACGAAAAATGTTGAAAAATTTATTTTTGCTGAGCTGTTAAACTGTACAGCTGATCGTATTAATCATATTCACATGTAATTTCTAAAGACAAATGCAGTCGAGACCATTGCAAGAGTAGGTGGGGTGTCTCCGCCCAGCAAAAACGAAAAATGTTGAAAAATTTATTTTTGCTGAGCTGTTAAAGTGTACAGCTGATCGTATTAATCATATTCACATGTAATTTCAAAAGACAAATGCAGTCGAGACCATTGCAAGAGTAGGTGGGGTGTCTTCGTCCAGCAAAAACGAAAAATGTTGAAAAATTTATTTTTGCTGAGCTGTTAAGGTGTACAGCTGATCGTATTAATCATATTCACATGTATTTTCAAAAGACAAATGCAGTCGAGACCATTGCAAGAGTAGGTGGGGTGTCTCCACCCAGCAAAAACGAAAAATGTTGAATAATTTATTTTTGCTGAGGTATTAAGGTGTACAGCTGATCGTATTAATCATATTCACATGTAATTTCTAAAGACAAATGCAGTCGAGACCATTGCAAGAGTAGGTGGGGTGTCTTCGCCCAGCAAAAACGAAAAATGTTGAAAAATTTATTTTTGCTGAGCTGTTAAAGTGTACAGCTGATCGTATTAATCATATTCACATGTAATTTCTAAAGACAAATGCAGTCGAGACCATTGCAAGAGTAGGTGGGGTGTCTCTGCCCAGCAAAAACGAAAAATGTTGAAAAATTTATTTTTGCTGAGCTGTTAAGGTGTATAGCTGATCGTATTAATCATATTCACATGTATTTTCAAAAGACAAATGCAGTCGAGACCATTGCAAGAGTAGGTGGGGTGTCTCCACCCAGCAAAAACGAAAAATGTTGAAAAATTTATTTTTGCTGAGCTATTAAGGTGTACAGCTGATCGTATTAATCATATTCACATGTAATTTCTAAAGACAAATGCAGTCGAGACCATTGCAAGAGTAGGTGGGGTGTCTCTGCCCAGCAAAAACGAAAAATGTTGAAAAATTTATTTTTGCTGAGCTGTTAAAGTGTACAGCTGATCGTATTAATCATATTTACATGTAATTTCTAAAGACAAATGCAGTCGAGACCATTGCAAGAGTAGGTGGGGTGTCTCCGCCCAGCAAAAACGAAAAATGTTGAAAAATTTATTTTTGCTGAGCTGTTAAAGTGTACAGCTGATCGTATTAATCATATTCACATGTAATTTCAAAAGACAAATGCAGTCGAGACCATTGCAAGAGTAGGTGGGGTGTCTTCGCCCAGCAAAAACGAAAAATGTTGAAAAATTTATTTTTGTTGAGCTGTTCAAGTGTACAGCTGATCGTATTAATCATATTCACATGTAATTTCTAAAGACAAATGCAGTCGAGACCATTGCAAGAGTAGGTGGGGTGTCTTCGCCCAGCAAAAACGAAAAATGTTGAAAAATTTATTTTTGTTGAGCTGTTAAAGTGTACAGCTGATCGTATTAATCATATTCACATGTAATTTCTAAAGACAAATGCAGTCGAGACCATTGCAAGAGTAGGTGGGGTGTCTCCGCCCAGCAAAAACGAAAAATGTTGAAAAATTTATTTTTGCTGAGCTGTTAAAGTGTACAGCTGATCGTATTAATCATATTCACATGTAATTTCTAAAGACAAATGCAGTCGAGACCATTGCAAGAGTAGGTGGGGTGTCTCCGCCCAGCAAAAACAAAAAATGTTGAAAAATTTATTTTTGCTGAGCTGTTAAAGTGTACAGTTGATCGTATAAATCATATTCACATGTGCTATTTGCTATTAAAATATCTAGACCTAGCTATATTTTGGGGCATGTACGCTTAGTCTAGCATAGCCTGACCCCTCCCACCCTAGGAGAAAGGTCTGGTCAAACTAATAAACTGATTTGTCTGTGTCCAGATATAAATATCCCATTGAACTACTGCCTCATTGAACAATACTTACCATCCCTCATACTTATTGCTAGGTAGTCCATATAATATAGCAAGGCTATAGTGAAGGCTTGAGGCTATGACTACTTTGTTGAAAATTTTATTTTTATATAAGTCAGCAATATCTATACTCACTCAGGATTTAGCATGTATTTCAAGTTCTTACAATCCTCACAAAGCATTGATCAAACTCATCACAATTGATTAGGAGGTAATAAAACATCATTTGGCAGTTGGACATTCATATCTGGACACCAGAGACAAGTTATCTATTGATTTAAATGAAAACATCTCCTTTGTAGGTGTAGGGATAGATATACGAGTCTCAGGTTAGTCGTTCGTTTTGTACTAAATCCAGGACTTACCTTTATTTACTCAGTACTTGGAGTGAAACATAGCTGGCACAGCTGACCTGATTGCCATATTCTCAGTTCATACATTATATACCAAACCTAGAAGTAAGCCAAGGATATTTTCATATTCATATGTAAGCAAATTCAAAACACAAACCTTCTTTCACGTGCAACCACTGCTTCCAGCCTCACATTCGAGCCTCCAGCCTCACATTCGAGGCTCGAGCCTCACATTCCAAATGATCCAACTGAGTAGGCGTTTGGAATGTCTATGATGTGGTTTTCTTACGAATGTGAGGCTCAGGAATGTGAGGCTAACTTCAACTACGTGTGTTACCTTCTGGAAATTCTTTTAAATTCAACCTTGATAATCATATCCAGCAACTTCCTAAAGGGTGGAGCATACATCGGCTAGATTCAAATTCTGAGGTCAGTGATTTCTTACTAAAATGATTGCTTCATTTTCTTTGTAGTTTGAGTATAAGTTCATTGATAAATTTGTAAGTGATGAATTACCTGAACCACCATCTTGTTCAATGATAATAAGGGCAAAACAAGATCCTAGCACAGAAGAGGTTTTTCATTATCCAGTTCCCTTGGATGGAGTGAGCAAAGAACAACAAATATTTATTTACTTATCACTGGAAAGTAGTTTAGTTACAGGTAGCTTTACATAACATTTTTCATAGTGTCTTCATTTTTATGTATTGGTTCTCTAGAACCAAGTATAAATATGTCTGATGCAGAGAAAGCTGGTAAAATAGCACAAGGAATTTTGAGGAAACATTTTGCTTCATTGGGTGGATTGTTATATGGAGAACCTCTACAAGAAGTGGCAAGAGGAATGTATGCAGCTAGTCTAGTGTCTATATCTGTCAATAACTCACCAGATTACAATAATCTAATGACACAATTTAATATTATGCTTGGATTATGTAGGGATCGTGTACAATTTCGAAAACGTTGTCAACAGTTTCTAACAATTCTTTCTCGTCAAGATGGTCCTTTAAAAGCCTTCAGTAAAGTTATAGCTGATGACTGGGACAAAGAAATTATGGATCAACTTGGACTAAAATTTAATTTTGCTGCTGAGTTAACTTAGCTTACGTTATAATTATAACTTATAACTGAATTGTTCTTTTTAATACATAATTTATCTTGTTTATATTGAAACTTAGCACTGCATATTACTATATTATCTTACAGCTAAACAATGTCTTTGCTGTTTCTAGTTTTATCGTTAATTTGCTGAATATTCTTTTGATTAATTAATAGCTAATTAATTAACCGAATTGAGCATGCGCACTTTGCGGACGCTGAAGCGAGACGCTATAAATCGCATAAATTATGGGATCTGTCTGGTCATCTATGCAGTCTGGTATTGATGCAGTTTGTACAGCCAGATCAGATCTACCAGTATTAACAGATCCACATATTGATCCTCTTATACTAGCAGCACAACGACTCTCAATAGTGAAGTCACCAAACCAACCATACCTCAAACTCCATGTCATTCTTCTATCATTACTACTGTTTACATTGGCATTTATCACAGTTAACATCATCTCATGTCTAACTAGAATATTCCAACAACTAAATCCATCAACAGAAGTGTTTTGGTGTCAAACATTTGTCAGTCTCATCTTCTCAATCTTTACTACACCATTTACACTATGGCTAATTCTAGTAGATGATAACCTCAAAACAGATCTAGTTAACAATACCTCACTAATATCTACACTACTCATTGGTATTGGTATTGGATATAATGTATATGAGATTACAACACAAGTTGCTGCATATGTTCTATTCCAATACAGAAATCCATATCTCCTAATACATCACATGTCTGGTCTACTGAGTGGTACTCTAATGGTGTATTATAATCAAGGTCATTTCTTTGGGTGTGCTGCATTACTGATTGAAGCCTCCATTGCATTTCGTTCTCTATCAATAATCTTAAAAGAGATCCAACTAGAAGGAACATGGCTATGGAGATTCATGAAATATATCTCCATCTATCTGGATATATATTGTCCATTGTTAGGTGTGTACTGTATAGCTCTCTCATATCTACAATGGGAAAGTATTTCAGAAGATCTGTCTCTCCCAATATTAGCTGTTGTATTTCCAAGTCTTATAACAGAGCTGTTTGTTATCTCATCACATTGGTCTCATGAATCCATGCAAGAGTTGTTTGGAGCTACTGTTGCTATGGAGGATGTTGCCATGACAACTGCAGCTATTACCTCTTCTTCATCTCAAACAGATACAAGTAGAGAGACAATGGAAGGAGACAAAAATTAATAGTGTCAAAAATGTTATTAATATAGAATCATCTTGAAAATAAATAATTAAATTATAGATATATTCTGCTGATGATATCAATAAAAACAACTATGATAATAACTTATATCATATATTATATTTACACTCTCTAATTTAATTTGTAGTATTATCTTCGTACTCTGAGGCCAACGGTAGCTAATATAACAAACACTAAGAACCATCCTATTGTCATTACAAAACCTCTCCACACAGCTAACTCACTCAATCCCCAACCTATAAGTAAAAACAAACAGGTTATAATAACTGGTTCCTGAGTTAAAGACTTACCTCTCCCCATAATAGATCTCATAGCTTCAGCAGCATAGGTAGTAGGAAGAGCATAGCTAATATAACGTACTACTTTAGGCATACCTTCCAATGGCCATATAATACCTGGAGAGTGAAATAAGGAGGAAAATGATGACAAATCACGTGTAGTTCCTCTATATCACAAACTCCTATCACTAATACATTATGTACGTGTACTACATGTAGATGTGGTTTTATATAATTATACAACACTTTTATATCAAATGTGGGTGGAGCTATAATAATAGCTAATTACTAGGGACTTACCACTAAGTATTAATGCAGGATAGAAGGATGCAGCCATTAGTTGCATTGCTGATGTCTCATGAACACACAATGAAGAGATGAATAGTCCTAGTGAGAGAGACATTAAAACACAGCTCCTAACATCTTGTCTTCCTCATTACTTACCATATGACATTCCTATAGAGAATTTAAATGATGTTAGTGTCATAGTAATTTGTCCTATTTACCTGTTAGTCCTTGTAACATTGCTAGAATAACTACTAATACAAGACTCCAATTATGTACTATATAGATCTAAACAGGTTAGATAAACAGGTTTATTAAACTGGAATCAAAAACCAATATTGCTGGGTCCAAATACCTTAAAAGCAAATTTCACTATTATAACAAGTAGAAATATTTGTACGAGTAAAATAAAGAATTGTGTCAGGACTTGAGAGATTACCATCTCTGTGACATTGACCCCGGCTACCCACGTCCTATCCAATAACCCTCCTTTCTTTCTGTCACAAAGGATGAAGCTGTCAGACCAATGGATATACAAAATGTTGTACTAGAGAAATGGATGTATAATGTGATAAATGGACATATGGTCTCTATAGCTAATAAGATACTGTGTAGTCAAAGAACAAGATGGGATTACCATAAACAAGAGGATCATGAAACTAATTATGAGAAATTCCTAATTCATTCAAACGGTAATTATAGCATCATAATTATGTGAAGAATACATAATTAAAAACATTACATTTTGTGTGACATTAAGTGTTGTGATATTATAATGTGATCTAATAATAGATATTACTTATTAACAAATCTGAGTTTTATAGGTGAAATGAGATCATTGTTTGAAAATTTACAGCTGCTAACTATTACATGTAATTCATGTATTACATGTATATGTGGCACGTTCTATCTGGTTGTGATATGAAGATCTAAAGAAAAGAGATAGTAAAATAAAATATAAAATATAATAAGACAAGACAACTGGTATATAATTAGTAAGTACTTCAACACTCATATAATTAAAACCCTATGTGGTTAAAAACACTTTAATTACTTCATAAAAATTATTATAGAATATTCTTGAATAGTCAATACCCTTGAATACTTCCTCTGTATGTCAATGGAATTGATTTCATCCTAAGATATGCTGCATTAGCTGTTTAATAAAAGTGTACTGTTAAGTGCTAAGTATATTCAGTTTATTATATTTAACTTTGCTAACAATATGAAAATTACAAAGAAGCTTTTAATATTATAGGCAAAAGACACTGTATTCAGTGAGGGTGGGTACTTACTAGTAACATGTTTCATAAAGTTCAACTGTAAATCCAATAATAATCTCTCTATGTACTTTATTCCTTCTGATCATCACTGTCAGTTAAAAATGACATTGGATGATTGGATTAATAAACTAAACTAAAGAGAGAGAATACTCAAATTGCAATATATATATATATATATATATATGTATGTATGTATGTATGTATGTATGTATATATATACAAAGTTACACTCTACTATTTATGGTGAAATAATACAAGTAATACTCCAGCTTCCAACAATATTTCTATAAGGCTGAACCACACTCACATACATAACATCTGACAAGACAGAAAGTCAAATTTTGATTGTTATAAATTTCTGTCCCAAACTTTTTGATTAGTTTTGTCCAAGACTCTGTGCTGAGGGTGATGTTTCTCGGAGGTGTGGCTTCATTATTGACTACACTGATATACTTCTGTTCGCACTTTTCTTCATCACCAGATTACTAAATAAATAGTGAAAAATGAATCTTTCATGTAGATTCATGAATATTTTTGATAGTTCAACATCTCTGCTGATCCATCTACGAGTCTACGACTGCTCCTAGACAGAGGAACAAGCCACACCTAATATTCATAAAGGGCGTGGTCCATTATTATTATTATATGACAGTTTTAATGAATAATAAACAGTAATAAAACATAATACACATAATACTGTGTTCAGTTTGAATTATTGAGAGCTGTGATGGACTCAAGTCTTCTTTCAGGATCAACAAATTTAGGAAATGCTTGCAAATGGAACTCTTCAGGGAATCCTTCATATTCCTCTCCTACAAGAATATATAAATAAACATAAAGAATGCAGTAAGAGTTGTTATTGTCAATATCATAATGATATAAATGTATTCTTAGCTTCATTGTGTTGCATATGCTTGATAAAAGATTGAAGAATCACTGCATGCAGGAGTGTGCTAAGATGATACAACCAATAAAGATCTACAATCACCTGAACAGTAATGGACAAAACAAACATGAATCAAATTACATATTTTATAAAATTCATTCCACACTGGTCTACAGGTGATCAAAAGATGCCCATGAGTTTTATACTCAAGTTCTTCTTCAAATCAAAGAGAGGTATTTATAGTCAATATATTATTAGTGTTTTTAATATATTTATTTAATCATTAGTGACACCAGTACTAGTGTACACAAATTAACTGAAACTACAATAACTACTACTAGCTATTGTAAGAACACATACACACATAAAATGCATATTTAACATAATACAGTTGAATGTCTAAAATGTGGATTGTCCAGATTATCTGAAAGTAACCAATCAAATCTACAAGTAGTTGTCCAGGTATGACATAAACAGTACTGTTAATGTGTTGATAATACATTGGACATATCATGTAGGGAGCTAACATGATGTTACATGAAAGAGAGGGGGTATGATGTCTGAGGTGAATAATGCATTTTCAACTAGTCCAATATAATTAGTTCCCCTAACAATAATAGATGTGACAAACAAACTCAAACAACAGTAAAACAAGATCTGCATTCATTGCCATTATTTTAAATACTTCAATTACGAAGGTATACTCTTCTCATTGTTTGACAATAAATGTATGAAAGAACAAATTACATATATAGATTCTTTTAGAAGAATGGTCAAGCACAAAATGTACATTACTAGTACCTTTTTCTGAAGAATTACATCTTTGTGATCCACGGGGCATTTACAATTCGGGAAAGTACGTTATGTTCGACCTGGAGGCAATGATAGAGCACATTGGACCATCTTTTAAACAAGATCATTATGTTTGATACTTTTTAAACAACCAAAAGGTGGTATGGATGACTCCTCGGTAGGCTATACAAGTGATGATAACAAAATATAATTACTTGAAGTTATAGAACATGGATCTTATGAGATTGTACAAAAGTAGGCCTATATACTGATATACCAATATACTGTGAGGGCTATCCAGTTTCATATTGCCTAAGTAACAGAGAGAATCAAATACTACTGATGTATTACTTTGAACACCTTAAGAAAAAGACCAAAACAATATCTCCAAATTGGTTTTCTATCTGATGACTTTGATAAGCTCTATTGCATGGATATCAGTATTCAATAGACATCAACAAAAACCTATGTTTGTGATAGAGAGATGCCTTGAAAGTAATCAGCGTGACAAAGAGCAAAGTGTCAAATCTACCTACCACACTCTCTCCACACACTTCTTGACGAAAGAGGACAACAACTTTGAACTACTTTTCAATGACTTTAAGACACATGCTGACAATAATGAGAGCAACAATGTTTCACTAAGTACTTCAAGCTAAAGTACAGTCAACACAAACATCAGTTTGCTAGAAGTTATGGAAAAATAGCTGGTATCAACACCAACATGTATGTTGAAGCATTCTATTAAACACTAAACTATTTGTATATGAAAGGCAAAATCAATTGACAAGTTGATAAATAATGCACAAAAATTTGAGGATAATAGTTGATACTACAGTAGTGACATGAACAATGAATTTGTTACTACACTATATATAATTCTTGTGTCACAAAAAAATCTAGCCATGACTGTTAATCAAAGAAGTATTGAAACCTTGTCACAACATGAACAACTAATTACAACAAATGGCTTTTAACATCATTACCAGATGAAGTTAATGACAATACTATTAATGATGTGAAACATTATTTCACTGATCATGTCTGGTATGAATTACTACAGAGAGGTATATCAAAATATGGAATGTAAAGAATTACTTTACTTGTTTTTTGATATAGTAAATGAAATGAAATGTGAATGGACCTGTAAATTAAGCTACAATGTTTCTACTACAATGAATATAATACAATGTGACTTATGTGAAGAGTGGTATCACTGGTACATTTATCATGCCAAAGAATGTATAAATTAAACATTTTGTCTTTCAATAATCTTTTTCCAAACATACAATTACAATCATTACACTTACAATCAATAGGACCTGTGTTAACATCAAACATCCTCTCACTTCTGAATGGTATTGTAATATGTGTTTAACATCTAAGAAGACAAGACAAAACGCATCATAAGTCTTAACACAATCCATACACAATGCAACAACAGCTTCATTAACAGACTACCTTACCTTGAATATTATTTCATTACTCCATAGCCGCTTTGACCGGTTTGTTGTCGACTTATAATAAAAAGTTAATCACACCCATCTACAGGTTGGTTGACGCCCCTCTTTCTGTTAGACTTAAAAAGTATGAACCCAAGAAAGCGAACACAAGAATTTGAGACATCAGGAAAAGACTCTAAGAAACAGAAGCTTGATTTGTCTAGTACTGTTGAAGGAGAGTTACTAGTTAATTTTGATGCCATTTTTAACGAAACACCATCCGTTATTGAGTTATGTGAGCATGTTAGAATTGGTACTAACTGGTACATACTTGGTACACTCCTTAAGTTAGATGCTAGGAAGCTAGAGGATATTAAATTGCTGAATGAAAATAGTGAATTTAAAGCGTTAAAAATGTTTGAATTGTGGCTTAAAGTTAACCCCATTGCTACTAGAAGAGAGATTATAGAAACGCTGAAAAAGGAAGTTGTTGCTGAGAATGCAGTTGCTATCAAATATGAGAAAGCTTTAGAAAAGAAAGGTGAGAGCCTAATTATTTAGTATATGCAATTTTTATTTACAAACAGTGCTTCGAATTCAAGAATTGATTGACCAAATATTGCAGAAACACTCAGAAACTCTTTCAAAACTTGTACTTCCCTCAGAGATAGTTGAAACATTATGTACAGAAAGAGTTTTCTCTAATGAAACATTTGATGAAGTGATAAAATTGGGAGGTTCACTATCTGGTGGTCCTTTGAGAGCGCTATCTAATACTGTTTCCAAAGATTTTAAGCAATTGAGATTGTTTGCAATGGTCTTATTGCAATCAGAAGATACAGTGGGTATAGCTAATGATATACTCAAGGAATATGGTAAGTGGTTCTACTTTATAATTGTATTATATCTTGTGTATGTACAGATCAGACTCAAATGTCAGTATTCCCACAAAGTCAATCAGGTATTTTATACGATACATTATTGTATAGATAAATGTTGTCTCACTACTAATTCTTCATGATGTCATACCTTATTTTCTTAAATAGATTCTTTTACTGCCCCTAGTAGTTCCACATCATCAACTTCCTCAACAACTAATCAAAGTCAGTCTTTTGACATCAATAATAACAGTTTTAACAACTTTTTCAGGTATAGTAAAACATCTTTCACCTACTTATGGGTACACCTTTGATCAAATGAGAGTAAAATTGGGAATTCTTTTCTTTACTGTAATACCTCTAATTCAAGTTGCTGTTATGCCTTTGCTAAAAGAGCTGAAAGATTTTCTTGGTACGTGTTTTCGAGAACTTAAACCACAATTATCTATAACTGAATCATTTGATGGTGTTATGGAGCTAGTAAAAGAAAGGTGTACTATCATTAACATTTGCTGCCTGGAGTCTATTATCAATAAGTATAACATTGAAGAGGCAAAAGCTCATATTACAACCTATAAATCAGAAGTTGATGAGTTTTGTAAGAATGTCAGACTCAGTGTTTCCATGACAAGCTCATTTTCTCTTCTCCAATGTGAGACTATCCAGTTTGTATTAGAGTGGGAGCCTGATGAATACACATTACAAGACATAAGAGATTTGTTATGGAAAGCTTTTGAAAATGTCGCTTCGAGAGTTTCAGTTAAAGTAGCAAAGAAGGGTAACTCCATTGTTGTGACCTGCCATGCTCCACGAAGTATAATGGATGTTCTATTGATGAAAGCAGAATTTAATCTTAAAGAACTGCAAAAGATAGGGTTAATTAAATTAACCCTTGGATACTATATTGTCTGGGATGGACATACAAGAGATAAGGTAATAAATAAATAATACTAATCATAAGCTATTACATATACTTGTATATGTAGGAGGTGAGAGGACTGACGGAAGAGGTTAAACTTCTTGAGAAAGAGGTAACTTTACAAAAAAAGGCATCAACTGAGAAAGATCATCAAATATTAGAATTGAAATCTTCTCTTGAAAGTAAGACTCATATTGAAAACTTATGTACTTAAGTTTGAAGTCCTTAGCACATAAAGAATTATATGTTGTGTATGATTATATATGTGTATGCTATAGATTATACCAGTATGGAACAACAAGACCAATTATCAACTAATATTTTGTCAGGTATGTGTATTGATTCGGGTAATGTACTATGTACCTAATGTTTATTAATTACAATAGAAAAGGTAAAGCTACTTGATAAAATGAGTAGGGCAAGGACTTTAGAAATAGAGAAGTTAACCAAACATAAGGAAAGTGAGTTTAGTATTGTAGGCATCAATACATTATAAGTTATTTTCTAAAGCTACTGATAAAGTATTAGTAGAAAACAAAGAAGAGATAGAGAGATTACAGGGAATAATAACATCACTGACCTTGCAACTTAGAGATAAAGAAGAAAAGATTGTGCAGTCAACAGAGGTCATTCAAAGTAAGAGACAATTTTCACACTGCTAAGTTCCAAAAAAATTACTTTAAGCATTAATCTAATACTGGAATTACTGTCATGTTATAAGAATATATGCACTAGTTACGATTTTTGAATTGTGATACTTTTATGATCAGGACTGGAATCAGAACTCAAGAGGACAACAGAGAGTGATAAAGGTATATATCAAAATGAATTATTGTTGAGAAGAAACTTTGCTGAATTGCTTTCAAAATGGTGTTCAGTACTAGTTAAATTCCAAAATTCATATTAGGCATAATTATGTATGTTTAAGTAAAATTTTGCTCTATAATTCTTCAGTAATATCTGACAACTTTTGTTGTTGACCTAAGTGTTTCTTACGTTTACTTTAATGCATAATACAGCAATAATCTTTTAATGCTATAAGGTACTTGATATTGCATGTGGTTAATATAGCCATGCCGATCCTAGCAAAGAAAAATAGACAATGTCAGTAAGGTTAATAATTGAAGTTAAATTATATCATTTGTATTTATGATAAAATGAGTGGATACATTGCAGGCCCAGTCTAAATGAAGCTTATAGCACCGTATGCAATTATTAGAATATTTTCTCATTAACTTTGACCTTGAGAATTAATATAGGATTGTTTGTAGAATTGTGTCCATGCATAACAGTTCATTACATGACTTACCAATGTAGAAATGAAGGCCATACCTAGCAAAGTATACCACTATAATAACTGAGTGATTATATAGAATACCAATTTTTAAATTTTATAATCATTTTATTTTTTAATTATTTCTGAAATGATCCTTTTAATATAGCTTTCGCTGATGTTAATATACATATTGGCATATTATACATTATATTTAATGCACATAATTTATCTCAATTTAGCTACTGATCATCAATATGTAACTGAGGATCATATTGTTTATTTTTGCAAAGTATATTATGAAAAGATTAGTGATTTAGAATGGTCAGTAAAATTATACATTGTGAGACATCTCAAAGCACTTGAAGAGGTACATTCATTAACATAATCAAGATAACGAATTTGTACTTGTATTTTAGTATATGAAAATAAGACATCCTGAAGCTGTTGATATTATGTTTGTTGAAGTGTTACCATCAGGAAATTCTTTTAAGTTTATTCTGGACAACAATAAGCCTCCTCAAGGATGGTCTATTTATCAATTAAGTGTAAATTCTGAGGTCAGTATATGTTATTACAATATTAATTGTTTTATTGTTTGTATTCATATTCTATGTAGTTTGAGTATAAGTTCATTGATAA
The DNA here is from genome assembly GCA_963693285.1 of Xestospongia muta. Classification (NCBI taxonomy): domain Eukaryota; kingdom Metazoa; phylum Porifera; class Demospongiae; order Haplosclerida; family Petrosiidae; genus Xestospongia; species Xestospongia muta. Next base: position 6,554,692 of record OY848918.1, read on the forward strand.
ATTTGTAAGTGATGAACTGCCTGAACCACCATCTTGTTCAATGATAATAAAAGCAAAACGAGATCCTAGCACAGAAGAGATTTTTTATTATCCGGTTCCCTTGGATGGAGTGAGTAAAGAACAACAAATATTTATTTACTTATCAGTGGAAAGTAGTTTAGTTACAGGTAGCTTTACATAACATTTTTCATAGTTTCTTCATTTTATGTATTGGTTCTCTAGAACCAAGTATAAATATGTCTGATGGAGAGAAAGCTGGTAAAATAGCACAAGGAATTTTGAGGAAACATTTTGCTTCATTGGGTGGATTGTTATATGGAGAACCTCTACAAGAAGTGGCAAGAGGAATGTATGCAGCTGATCTAGTGTCTATATCCATCAATAATTCACCAGATTACAATAATCTAATGACAGAATTTAATATTATGCTTGGATTATGTAGGGATCTTGAACAATTTCAGAAACATTGTCAACAGTTTCTAACAATTCTTTCTCGTCAAGATGGTCCTTTAAAAGCTATCAGTGAAGTTATAGCTGATGACTGGGACAAAGAAATTATGGATCAACTTGGACTAAATTTTAATTTTGCTGCTGAGTTAACCTAACTTACATTATAATTATAACTTATAACTGAATTATTCTTTTTAATACATAATTTATCTAGTTTATATTGAAACTTAGCACTGCATATTACTATATTATCTTACCGCTAACAATGTCTTTGCTGTTTCTAGTTTTATCGTTAATTTGCTGAATTATTCTTTTGATTAATTAATAATTAATTAATTAACCGAATTGAGCATGCGCACTTTGGGGACGCTGAAGCGAGACGCTATAAATCGCATAAATTATGGATCTGTCTGGTCATCTATGCAGTCTGGTATTGATGCAGTTTGTACAGCCAGATCAGATCTACCAGTATTAACTGATCCACGTATTGATCCTCTTATACTAGCAGCACAACGACTCTCAATAGTAAAGTCACCAAACCAACCATACCTCAAACTCCATGTCATTCTTCTATCATTACTACTGTTTACATTGGCATTTATCACAGTTAACATCATCTCATGTCTAACTAGAATATTCCAACAACTAAATCCATCAACAGAAGTCTTTTGGTGTCAAACATTTGTCAGTCTCATATTCTCACACCATTTACACTATGGCTAATTCTAGTAGATGATAACCTCAAGACAGATCTAGTTAACAATACCTCACTAATATCTACACTACTCATTGGTATTGGTATTGGATATAATGTATATGAGATTACAACACAAGTTGCTGCATATGTTCTATTCCAATACAGTAATCCATATCTCCTAATACATCACATGTCTGGTCTACTGAGTGGTAGTCTAATGGTGTATTATAATCAAGGTCATTTCTTTGGATGTGCTGCATTACTGATTGAAGCCTCCATTGCGTTCCGTTCTCTATCAATAATTTTAAAAGAGATTCAACTAGGAGGAACATGGCTATGGAGATTTATCAAATATATTTCTATCTATCTGGATATATATTGTCCATTGTTAGGTGTGTACTGTATAGCTCTCTCATATCTACAGTGGGAAAGTATTTCAGAAGAACTGTCTCTTCCAATCTTAGCTGTTGTATTTCCAAGCCTTATAACAGAGCTATTTGTTATCTCATCACATTGGTCTCATGAATCCATGCAAGAGTTGTTTGGAGTTACTGTTACTATGGAGGATGTTGCCATGACAACTGCAGCTATTACCTCTTCTTCATCTCAAACAGATGCAAGTAGAGAGACAATGGAAGAAGACAAAAATTAATAGTGTCAAAAATGTTATTAATATAGAATCATCTTAAAAATAATAATTTAATTATAGATATTCTGCTGATGATATCAATAAAAACAACTATGATAATAACTTATATCATATATTATATTTACACTCTCTAATTTAATTTGTAGTATTATTTTCGTACTCTGAGTCCGACAGTAGCTAATATAACAAACAATAAGAACCATCCCGTTGTCATTACAAAACCTCTCCACACAGCTAACTCACTCAATCCCCAACCTATAAGTAAAAACAAACAGGTTATAATAACTGGTACCTGAGTTAAAGACTTACCTCTACCCATAATAGATCTCATAGCTTCAGCAGCATAGGTAGTAGGAAGAGCATAACTAATATAACGTACTACTTTAGGCATACCTTCCAATGGCCATATAATACCTAGAGAGTAAAATAAGGAGGAGATGATGACATATACATGTGTAGTTCCTCTATATCACAAACTCCTATCACTAACACATTATGTACATGTACTACATGTAGATGTGGTTTTATATTATTATACAACACTTTTATATCAAATGTGGGTGGAGCTATAATAATAGCTAATTACTAGGGACTTACCACTAAGTATTAATGCAGGATAGAAGGATGCAGCCATTAGTTGCATTGCTGATGTCTCATGAACACAAAATGAAGAGATGAGTAGACCTAGTGAGAGAGACATTAAAACACAGCTGCTAACATCTTGTCTTCCTCATTACTTACCATATGACATTCCTAGAGAATTTAAATGTTGTTAGTGTCATAGTAATTTGTCCTATTTACCTGTTAGTCCTTGTAACATTGCTAGAATAACTACCAATACAAGACTCCAATTATGTACTATATAGATCTAAACAGGTTAGATAAACAGGTTTATTAAACTGGAATCAAAAACCAATATTGCTAGGTCCAAATACCTTAAAAGCAAATTTGACTATTATAACAAGTAGAAATATTTGTACAAGTAAAATAAAGAATTGTGTCAGGACTTGTGAGATCACCATCTCTGTGACATTGACCCCGGCTACCCACGTCCTATCCAATAACCCCTCCTTTCTTTCTGTCACAAAGGATAGGGCTGTCAGACCAATGGATATACCAAATGTCAGACTAGAGAAATGGATATATAATGTGATAATGGACAGATGGTTTATGTCTCTATACCTGATAATCATACCAGGAGCTACGTAGTCAGAATATGAGAGATGGAGGTTACCATAAACAGGAGGATCATGAATCTAATTATAAGAATTTTCGAAATTACTCTCAATATTAACAAGTCTAACCTTTATAGGTGAAGAGAGTTCATCCTTTGAGATATTACAGCTCTCAATCATTGCATTAAGAGTAAACTAAGGAAAGAGACACATTTGATATTATGCAGTATTATCACTGATCAATTTGTAATATACTTACATCTACAGCATTTGTCGTCTGGTTTTGTAAAGTAAATGTCATCTGAAGATCTAAAGGAAGGAGAGTGAGATATTACAAGACAAAGAATATAACATATACAATACTACAGTATATTATAAGTAATGGTTTAATAGTTGAATGGGAAAATCTAGAGAACTCCCTATAAAATATACTCTAAACGTTTGTATATTATTAACTATATGTATTAAAATTATAATGGTTGTAGTGTCTACAGGGTTAAAAATTGGATATAACTGAGAGAATGACTAAATTATTATTTAACCATTGTGTTAATATTGAGCAACAATTATTAATGAAGGGCTCAACTCAACTCGGACAGAGTATAGACTTCAAAGTAGTTAGTAACTTGATATTTAACTCTTAATTAAGCTAGTGTAAATGTTAATTAAAAGATGATAATAACTGATAAACTGTATTACTTACTAGTGACATCTTCATAGAGCTCAATAGTGGATCCAGTAATGATCTCTCTTGGTACATTGTTTCCTCCTATCATATCCATTACACGTGTTGTCAAATCAAATGTAAAGTTCTCTGGTATAATAATGGCTGCCCAAGCATCTCCTTTTTTCACTTGTTCCACACCTTCAGACATCTCTGAAAAATACATCTACAAAGATAAGAAAGTAGAGTTAGTAGACTAAATAATTTCTTCCTTTTATTTCATAGTATCTTTAATACAATGATTGAGGAGGTCTTCTGGAAGGAATTGAGTCAGCGTATGTAATGTGGTAAGAGCTAGCCCCTTCCACTTTGGACAAACAAATGGTGTTGATATATCAAAAATGAGGAGCTAATCCACTCAACAAATGGAGTGGTCTCTCTACTTAATAACCATTACATGTTTTTCTTACCAAATTAAATGTTTTAGTATCTAAGTTAGAAACCAGTAGTGATCCAAAATTATTCATATATGGGAACTTGGCACAATGGTGATATAACATACTGTTGTCTATAATAAATAATAACACATCATATATAACAAACATGTACCATCAATTAATATATGGTAAATGTGGTAATAACTCTATTGTATTGTCTATTGCCAGTATTAATCCCCCCTAGGGGTCCTATAACTACTTACTATATCCAATGTCATTGTTCACAATGGCAACATTGACTCCTTCAAGATTACGACCAATAGCTAAACAGAACAGTGCTATTTGAATCATTGGATTAACAAACTGGAAGAGAAGGATGCCAGGGTTACGAAAGATACGAGTCATGTTCTTCCAAAACAAAGCAGCAACATTTCTTGGACGAGGAAAGATAGTCGAGGGATTACAAGGACCACACTCACAACTAGTCTTAATGGCTAACAAGAAAGACAAATATTACTAGAACAGCTGTAATTTTTGTTTCTCACTTTCTTTGACTTTAGTTGTCCAAGATTTCTGTGGCGAGGCTGATGTTCTTAAAAGAGGAGTGGCTTCATTAATGACCACACCCAGATCATTGTCTTTGTCTTTCTTGCCATTATCAGATTGCTAAACAAATAATAAAAAATAACAATACCGCTCCATAATATATATTGTACATAATTGCTCTATATCCAGCTGTCCATTTGTCCATCCATCCATCCATTCATCTATTTGTTGTCTGGCTGTCTGTCCATCTCTCCATCTTTCATACTCACAATAGAGTGATCAGATAATTCAGATGACGGAATAACATAACTTTGTTGTCGACAAAGATGTAAGAACACTTCCTCAAGAGTCTGTCAAATAACAGAGAAATCACTAATATCCATAATGCATCATGTAACATTATACATGTATCATGTGATATCATGTGCACATCATGTGACAATATATACATATATCACGTGACATACAGTCATTCCATGAGCTTCTATCAATGCATTTGGTGGAGATTGTGCAAGGAGGCGACCATCACGCATTAAACCAACCTATTAACAACAGAGAAATAAATACGATTATGATAGATATATTATAATTTATGGACAGATAAAAAATGACAGATGCATGAATTGAATTACGAATGAACATAACACTCATCATTAGATGATCAAATTAACAATTATTTCATATTACACATACAACATGAGCCTGTCTGGCCTCTTCAATATAGTGTGTAGTGATAACAATAGTTGTTGATGAAGTCTGAACTAACTCCAATAAATGCTCCCAGATTCTATAGACAAAGTAAATAATATAGAAACACAGCTGCTAAGTCCTGAATTAGCAGCACTTAGTATATATAAGATATTATGTGAGAGATACATATGGTAGTCATATGCTATACATGTGTGACCTTTTATAAATACTAAACCTCATGACAGACATGTGACCACTATATACGTAGTACCATCAATAAGAGAGTGAGGCTAGCAGCTGTTAGAAAACATCAAACATTTATGTTATAGTTACATATGTTTGATGTCAACTGACAGCTGCTATATAATTATATCTAAATCCACTATTAATTTACCTTTCATATTACCATTTAAAACTGATCTATCAACACATCTACCATTACTGGACATACTTTGCTCTCAGTAAAGGATCAACACCCACAGTAGGTTCATCCAATATTAACAATGGAGGTTCCTGTAACATTGCCACAGCAAACGAGACCCTTCGTTGCTGACCTCCACTAAAATGATACGCTAAATCCAATAATGAGTCATAGTTGCTACACTTACCTCAACTTCTTAATACTTTTCCTCACTGAAGGAAGCTCAAGGAGTTGTATAAGAAACTCGGCCCTCTCTCGTACTTTCTTGGGGGACATCCCATAAAGAGTACCAAAATAATACATGGTCTCTAACATAGTAAAATCACCAAATAATGCTAGTTCCTATTAGAAGGACCAAAGGTCATTCATTATTGGAGGAATATAAATACCTGTGGCATGTATCCCACGTCTCGTCCTGGTATAGTGTGTCCCTTAGATCCAGGGGGACGTCCCAGGACATCAATATGTCCCTCGGACAATTCCAATCGACCCAGAATACAACGAAGTAATGTTGTTTTCCCACATCCACTGGAGCCAAGAAGACCATAGCTACATACAAGTACAAATACAGCTGGTTCAAGTTGTATTATGTTACTCTTACATAGAGCCATATGGTACATCCATGTCCAGCCCTTTGAGGACTTTTAAAGAGCCATAGGAACGCTGTGCTCCACGTACTGTTATTGCAAGGTTCTCTGAATGATCTATTTGGCCTTCATCCATGATCACAGCAGACATGACTAACAGCTGGTTCACACCCACAAGCTGAAGCTGTGAAATTATTGTCACTTATCATTATGCTGATTATGCCACTTCTTCTAAATGAGGGAGTGGTTTTACATTAATGACACGCCCATCCAGGATATGAGCACATGCTTGTATTACCACAATTTTAAGAATACTTTTGCAAACAATTATTTCTTAGTTTATAAATTTAGCTACTTCATCAATTTAATTCATTGTTAAGAAATAGAATATATTTACTTGTACATGTGCAAATAATATTATTATGAAGTGACAAAATGAAACAAAGATGTAATGAAGACAGCTGGATGGATGATGAAGAGTCATTGACATAACAACGAGAGCAATGGTCTTATAGTACAAACTGGTTAGTTACAAATAAATCACACAACATAACATAACACACAACATAATACTAGTACAAATTATATAAAGAGATATCGTATTCTGGTTGACAATCTATGATAATAAAAAATAGATTATTAATTTCAAATTTGATGCAATGTAACATTGTCAAACCAATGTCCTTCTTAGAGTCCATGAACCTTTAGCATTCTTCTCTAATCCATCGTAAATCCCAGCAGCACCCAAACCCATATTCTAGAAAAAAAGAGTAAGAAATTATATAATACAAACAAAATTATTACATATACAGATACACATACATTCATTATATAAGGAGCTAACAGTAGTTTAAACTACTGGTTTTATTAATTGTAAGTGAAACAATTTCATAGATAGACATAAAATTGTGTATATTAAAGTAAAATATGCTAAAAGTGATATACTAGTGTCAATATTAACTTCATATTCCTATAATAGCAAATAAACACTAAAATTAACTATCTTCAAACTAATACATTTACAACATTAACCTTTTATTCTATAATTAATATAGCATGTACATACCTCAGTCCCAGGTTCTGAATTACAGCGAGATCTCATTCCAATTCGTGCAGACATGGGCAACGATCGACTCTTTGAATAATGCTCAAATGGTTGGGAACTCATTTGACGATATAAATCTCTTTGTTGTCTATTTGATGTATAATATCGAGGTAAATGATTGCTGGAATATCCTAATGGTGTACGGGAATGAGGATAATGAAGACCAGATCTGAAATCGCTAGTACATTCTAATGGTGTTCCAGCTAATGAATGAGAATAGGGAAATCTATGTTCTAATTCTTCATCGAAGAGGTCATCTTGCTCACATTGAGAGTTTTCGAGTACACTACATGTAGTGCTGATAGTACTTTGACTATTTAAGGGGTCGTTTTGACTTTGTGGACTCAAATCTAATGTCATCGAGGTTCCAAAACTATTTTTTCTATATGATGATGCCACTACATTTTGATGTCTTTTCATGGACCCATTATGTATTTCTTTACTGGGACTGGTGTCTAAGACGTGGTATATATGTGGTATGGATGAGGTGATTGGGGTTGGAGTGGGCGTGTTACTTCCGAGTGAGTCTGGAGGTGTGCCCATTTCAGGTCCATCAATAAAGTCTGTGTCTGCTGTTAGAGGTACTTCGTCATAAAGGGCAGCAGGTTGTGAGTTGGTACTATTTTGACTGTGAACATCAGCTGATGCATTTTGTTCCAACACATGATAAAAAGGTTCAGGTCGTTCAACTGTACGTGGTTCGACTGGAGGTGGAGGTGTATTGGACCTTTGAGATTCTAGTAATGGTGCTGTTGAAGACTGAGATTGAAGTATGGGTTTCTCACGGGGAGATGGAAGCTCTTGATAAAGTGGTTCGGTAGATTTCTACAAGTGGAGAGAGAAAGAGGGAGAGAGAGAGTGAGTAGGAGAGGTGTGAATGTAGTAATCTATGGTTTGGCAACTTAAAAAGTTGAGTAAAAATATAGATGCCAATTGTAATTGGAGTGCATATGATCTTGTTATTACATAATGACACAAATACTGTGAACAAGGAAAGAAATTAAATTAAACGTAGAGATAATTTGTCGTTGCAAATTCCGATAAATTAAATTGTTCACTCATAACTATCTTAAGCTAATAGTTCATCTGCAGAGTATGTTATTGTAAAGCACTGTACTATAGTTACTGAATAGTTGTAATGAATTATAATTTAATAAAAAGGTCGATTGATAAATGGATGGATGAATAAATAGATTTATAATATATGTATGTGATATTAAATGCGATTGACAATACTAGAATAGTAACTGGATACACAAAGAGTGATATAACTGGTTTAACAAGACTGACCTGTCCAAAGAGTACAGTGACACCATATGGTTCTACAAGACCAGACTCTACTCTTCTTGTAACACCAGTCTCAGGATCAATACTAATGATAGTTCTAGAGGGAGAGAGAGAGAGAGAGAGAGAGAGAGAGAGAGAGAGAGAGAGAGAGAGAGAGAGAGAGAGAGAATACATTTAAGTTAGAGAAATAATGTAGCATTTATAATTATATAACTAATAAACTACCCAGATATAACTAATAAACTACCCAGAGAACAATTGGCGAGGGATGTATCAGTGACCATGCACAAATATATTGAACCATAGCCAAACTAGCAGATGGTCTAGCTGCCAGGTGGCACATAGAGCATTCAAAGCAGTTGCATATAGAGTTCGTTTACCATGACATGATTCACATGACTTAGTAATAGATAGCTAACTATATAGTAAGTAAGTTACATGTTTGTGGTAGAAAACTAATGGGACATGGCATGTACTTGTCGTGTGATATCATGATATAATATCAGCGATGAGTTGTTGACTAGTGTAATGATGATGCATTAATCTGATGGTGTTA